>JAVBJF010000032.1:1200000-1713197 GCA_033439095.1 Pseudococcus viburni | reverse complement strand
CTGGTTTGTTTTTGTTTCAGCTTTAATATAGACGGTTGCGTTTTCGCGATTAGTTGTTTATATTCAAACAAGTTCTCGCGCGCAAAAGTTTCAAAAAATTACCAAACTCTTAAACGAAGCCCGCAAAACTTGCTACGCGAGGCTAAACTGTTGATTTGTAATAGGCGGAAAATGCTTTTAGCCGGCGCCGATATGCAAATTATTTTACACGATTATTACGCAATTTATATCATTAGGCGAGGATGTTTCGCAGCGAGATGACCGGGAGGGGGGGGGGGGTAACTGCAAGACAGTTGAAACAAGGCAGACGGTGTTGTAGCATAGTAGGAAATGATTCGAAAAAACTTATTCGAATCCACGATGTGAAAATAGATTCATTTCAATGATTCGAATTCAAACACATTACGAATTCGTGAAATAGATTCGAACTTTTTCAAAGAATTCGTCCGGATTTTTTCCTCTGCATTTTTTAGGGATTCCGTGAGGGCCCACTAGAGCGAAAAAGGGGAGAAAATGATGTCTTTGTCGCGAAGGGCCTGGTACTCTCAAACCAAATTTTATTCAATTTCTTGTGACATGTGTGATTTTACTAAGGACTTGCTGTTCTCAGTTATTAAAGTTTATTTTAAATAACGTTAGTTTTTAAATTTTTAAATTTTTTACTTCTCAACAAAATGAGTGAGGCTAATGATTTAAAATCTACGAGTAAAAGAGCTGAACTAGCCGATGCGATGGCAATTTCATTGTCAACTCTTTTGACGATTCAGACAATCCAGATGATCCAGAGGCATTGATGGATGTTGTTTCAAATGATGAAGCTGACTTAAGAGTACAACGTTTCTGTAAGTCATTTGAATAATTCGGAAAAAATTCATAAAACAGCAAACCCACATCTCTCAGGCCGTAATGCTTTTCAAGCGATGAAAGAAGCTGCTGCTACCCCATTACCAACACGTACATCTACTCTCTACATTTGAATCAGTCAAAAATGCCAAAATTGACTGATAATATAGAGAAAATCAAATCACTGATAATCAGTCAAATTCCACTGATTCTCCTGTTAATTAGTGACAATTTACCTCCAATCAGTGAAAAATTACTGATTCAAATAGTGAATTTTCATTATTGAATCAGTAAAAATTAATTGACTGGTGGAAATCAGTCAAAATTTACTGATTCAATCAGTGAATTTTTATTATTGAATCAGTAAAAATAAAATTTCACTGATTGAATCAGTGAAATTTTATTTTTACTGATTCCTACAGTGACTCAATTTTGACGATTTAAATCAGTCAATGTATCCGCAATTCTAAATAGTTCAAAATTTTTATATGTATCACGTATAGAGACCAAAATATTCAAAAAAAAAAAAAAAAAACTATAAAAAACTATAAAATTTATCAAAATTGTGAATATTTTGGCACCTTCTACTCCTTCCCAATTTTCAATACGATATTCGGATAGCAGAGGTCAAACTCGATCTATAGACTCACATCCGAACTTCACACGTCTTTAGGGGAAGGAGTAGAAGGTGCCAAAATATTCACAATTTTGATCAATTTTAGAGTTTTTTATAGTTTTTTTTTTTCAATATTTTGGTCTCTATACGTGATACATATAAAGATTTTGAACTATTTAGAACTGCGGATATGACTAGTCGATATCTTGACTAATAAATCTAGATATTTTCAAGGGCTCCCAGAATCGCGGTTAAGGAGATACGGGGTTCAAAATTTCGTCAAATTGGTAGGTTTTTCGCATACCTAATACACTGTCTGTGCTGACGTATACATTTTTTGAAATATTCAATAGTTACCTTATATTTGATATGACGTTCAACTTTTCATATCTAATGAATCACATTGTAATCAAAACTCTCTCCCCTCATAACCGGTTTGATGGGAGGAGGAGGGGGTGAGTAACCTCAAATAATAATTTTTTTTTATGACAATTCTTGGATTTCCTATTTCTTTTTCACTAATAGCTGAAATATGAACCGATGGTACTTCAAAGGGGTAGCTTATACGGATCCCTTTGTATCCACTTGAGGTTTGACTTCTACTATCCGAATATCGCATTAAAAATTCGTTCCTGACCTATGTATTATGTGAGGTGTAGGGGCAAGAAACTGCGTTTTTCAAGTATTTTTCACAAATATTGGTAACTAGGGGGGTTTTTTAATTTGAAATTTGGGGCACTTCTAGTTATCAGATTTCAAAAGTAATAATTACTTTTGAAATCTGATAACTAGAAGCTGAACATGGATATGCAATTATTGCATGTCCATGTTCAGGGAGGTTAAAATATATGAAATCGACCCCAAGCTCGTCGCTAGTACGAATAAAGCACGGGAAATCGCGTCAGTGCAGCCAACATTCCGCAGCTTATTTCGCACCCAATTACATACTTCGTAGTTGAGGGTAAGTAAGTTTTTCTTCAGTTTTTTCAACACTCTCAGTTTTATCAACCCATCATCACAAAAATATTCCGGATTCATTTCTCACCCTCGCGTTATTTTCCATAAAAAATTATAAAATTCTGCATTCTCGTTTTCATTTTTCGGCAAAACCACTGAACACGGATGATCCATTGATCTTATTCCTATCGTTGGCTCACTTTGAAAAGAAAATTGGCAAGTTTTCTTTAGTTATTCATCACTTTAATCCCCACCAAATCTAACCGTTCCAAAAGCGTTCCTCAGTCATTTCCCACACTAAAAATTTACAAAATTCCACAGTCCACACACTCATTCCTCATCCTCTCTCTTCTGTTTTCTTTCTCGCACCAGAACACTCCACATTCAAAGACCAAACCGCCAAGTAAAAGAACACCAATCACATAAAACCCTAACACCTTCGACACCAAAGGGTTAAAAATATTCCAATCTATAGTCGTTACTATCGGTCGAGAGAATTCGTACACAGTAATATCATTTATTATTAGTCGACGGAGTAAAAGGTCGCGATTATTAGTGTAAAGTGAGGCCCTAAATCTGTCACTGCGAGTCGACAGCGCAGCGACACGACACTGTTACACAAAGGAAAAGGCAACGGTTCGGTTTTACGTACTCGGGGGAAGTATTAAAACCACAACGCCAAGATTACTTCGACATTTATGGAGTGCGATTACGTTCTAAGTTTTACGGGTTACAGCGGAAGTCAATTTAAAATATGAAGAAATAAATGTAACGTTACGTATAAGGCGGAGGTTAGTTTAAATATCTTATTTCTACAGTTTTTCACCAAGTTTTTCGGGGGTTAAGGCTACGGACGCGGCCACGTCATAATAAAGAATATATAGATCGTTGTATACATCTTGATACACGCACAGCCGCCAATGGCGAACCACCAACCGCGTACGAGTCTATCAAAATACTCGTAAAATATGAAAAACGATGGATCTCTTATTTCGTTTATGTACGAGCTGAAAAAAGGGGCCACGTTGGTACTAAAAATTAGGCTGAACTTTCTCTTCATATCCTGTCATCAAAAATATCGCATAAATTCGTATCATACTTCGATATCGCCGTTTGTAGTCTGGGCAAATTGGAAAAAAGTACCATATCCGGCGAACGCTACTCCCAGAAAAGAGACAAATGCTAGTCAGAAACAGGTTTCGATTTTCTCAAATAATCCTCAAAATTAAAAAATAATGTTGATGAAATCGTGATCTATATGTTACATAGATTCAACCTTCAAAAAAACAACCTGGGTTTGAACCGGTTTGAACCAAAAAATTACCTAATAGGTACCTATAAAAAAAATCAAATTTTCAAATTTTTGTTTTTCTGCGCAATTTTTGAAGTAATGGTCAAAATTCAGCCTCAAAATGAAAAAAAATACAGGATCGAATATTTTTAACAAATGACGTCTTGTTATTATGAGTAATTCGATCTCCTTTATAGTATATTACGTAAAAGAAGCGAAAAGTAACCGATTAACGAGTGCGAAGTTTGAGGAGCGAGGCGAAGCCGAGCGACTTAAATCGTACGAGTTGATCGAGTTACTTACCAATTCTGTTACGTATGCTATTTTAATTTTATACGAGAGGAAAATAAATTTAAAAAATTGTGATTCATAACCATTTTTGTAACAACTGATAACAACATTCAACAACAAAACATTTAGTGGCCATGTATTTGTCATTGCAGGGGGCGGAAAATAATTGTTTTCCGGTTGTTCACATTTATATTCCACCCGTTCACGTCCAAGAGTTAAAATCTTATTTTCCAAAACAATAACATTGTAGGAAAGGCCTCATTTTCCGATCAATGAATCAATTTGCGGATTTCTATACTTTCCGGGTAAGTTTTCGTTTCCCCTCCTCTTTCCCAGCGTTGAACGTGAGTTCAGGCGACAACTGTCAATATTTCATCCCTTGTTGGGTCATATCAAGATATGTACCTATTCCATGGTACAAGTTTTTTCCAATTTACTACTTTCAAAATTCTTCAGTAAAATTCCTCAAGGCAGAAAAAAGGTAGGTAACAGAACACCTGTCCAACATTTCACAAATTTATTGAGAAGGAGCGACGAAAATTCTTTATTCAGTTTTCGTACTGAAATCAGAAAACAAAAATACATGTTTCTTGGAGCCCCTGTTTCAACTTCTAAAAAAATCTCGTATTGATAACAACCCTCCTTCCCCATCAAAAAATGGAAATTTTTTCTTGAATTCCATTCGCGTCACCTATTTTTCAAAAATGATTTTACTCCATTTCTACGATTTCCAGACCAAGTTTTTTACACCTAGGTCTCTTCATAAATAAAATACGCTGGCAGGGATGAAATGGAACTTATTTTTTCTACTTCCAAATTATTTAGTTGTCTGGAATGGAAAAAAAAGTGTGAGTTTGTATTAGAAATGGGTGTGTTGTTTATTTTTTATCATTATTGTTATTGTTAAGAAATATACGAAGTCGATCTCTTGAACTTGATTATTTACCAATCTAAATTACTCTCTCATTTCTGAATCAGTGAAATTTATCAAAAATCACTGAAAAACAGTCAGAATCGCAGCACAGTAATAAATCAGTGAAATTTTTTTCACTAAAACCAAGTCAGTGAAAGAAAATCACTCGAAATCAGTGAAAATTCACTGAAAAATCTGTGCAATTATTTAAATAAACAGTGAAAAATCGCTAAAAATCAGTGAATTTCACACGATTTTTCCTGTGATGCAATTCGGACTGTTTTTCAATGATTTTTCACAGATTCGAAATGAGAGAGACTATGTAGTAGTTCACCTAGTCTGAAATGGTAGCAGATAATCAGTAAAAGAGAAGAAAACTACGAATTCGGTGACACCTCAAACTTCGGTAATATTATCGAATTCAGCAAATCAGATAAATCCAACAGGTAAAAATTCAGGTCAGAATCATCGATCTTATATATTAATATGGATACCCAATCTGTATTACTCCCTATGTTTTTGTTTTGAGGCTAAAACATCGTACACGTAGGCAAGGCGCATACAACTCGCGCAGGTTATCGGTGGAATTTTTCAAACACTAAACAATAATTATTTGACAATGTGTTACCTTTGAAATGATTTGAAAATGAAGTGCTGAAGTATGGAAATAAATAGAAGACATTTTTTCACAATTTAAATACAATTTATTACATACTTAATCACGGATTTTTGAACAATATTATTTTTGTGAATTTTCTACGAATTTTATAACTTCTTATCGTGATGTTTTCTTATTCGAATAGGATTTGACTGTACCAAAATATAGCCAAATATTTCCCACCAAGTCGATATTCCTATTGGTTAAAAAAATTTATTTCCTATTTCCCAAGGTAAATAGATACTACGTATATAGGTAGTCTAGATCGGCGAGTTTGTGTGCTAGTGTGAATGTTTTGACGTCACTGGTTGAAAAATTTTATCACTACACTATAGACACTGGACCTGGTGCAGGTTATAATCACTACATTTGATTTACGTAATGTAAAAACTAGAGAAGCATTGACCTCGCGGAGCATGCGCAGACATATTTCAACCACTGACGTCACTATCCCTGCACTTTCCTCAGCTCCCGGGTGTGTACAACAACGATCTAGACTACCTATATACGTACATTACGTAGTATCTATTTACCTTGCTATTTCCGATGTTTGTGAATACTTTCAAAAGATAACGCATATGATTTGAAATTGCATATAATTGGCCGCCAAATAGGTTTTGTCAAATTTTTACTGGCGCAGAAGGGGTTGCGCGTTACCTACATAAATTTGTGTTTGGTTTCACCTCGAACATAACTTTGGGTATCCATATCAGTATATAATATCGATGGTCAGAATATACTCTCTCATTTCGAATCAGCGAAAACTCACTGATAAACAGTCAGAATTGCAGCACAGGAAAATGATTTTCACTGATTTTTTACTGATTACCTATTCAAAGAATTTCACTGATTTTCAGTAATTTTTTTTCACCAACTTGCTTTCAGTGATTTTTGATAAATTTCACTGATTCGGAAAAGAGAGAGTAGCTTCTGGTTCTAATACAAATAGAAATGAAAATTCGGCGAATTCTTTAATAGAAGGTGATTTCAGTCAACAAGAAATCATGCATCTTTGAACAGAAGTTGAGTGCTATAAAAATTTGGCGAGTTCTTCAAAAGAAAAACCTAGCAACCTCAACCGAATCAATCCAACCATAATTCCAGGTACCTACTACCTAGACAAAATATATCGTACTCGACTCGGAAAAGCATTACAACAGACGAACTTGAAGCTTTAGATCTATTTTTCGTAAATGTAGTCTTATGGTTTGTCATACAATTATTTCAATAATGAATTTTGCAAATTCAAGGAGCACTGAGCGGAGCAGGCGAAAATTTTCAAAGAAAAAGTCGCCTAAAAAGAGGAAATCTTTTCATCAAGTTCCATTTTTAATAAAGAAAAGGAAATCAGGACATTTTGACTTTTTTGACAAAAAGGCTGGACAAAGGCAAACTTCTCAGGACTGTTGAATATCATGAAAGACGTGTAAAAGATGAAAAAATAGGACAAAAAATCAAAATTTCAAGAATTTTGATTTTTCGGCCCATGAATTTTTTGTTGAAAATCGTTTTTTTCTAATAAAAGTTTAGAATATTTAGAATAACCCAGGACTTCATCGATAACTTTCAATTGAGGTTTTTCAGGAGTATCTCTTTCCAGTGAGACATTCCAACCTCACGAACGTAAAAACTGACTGAGGTACGAGTGTAGGCATTTACCAGCAGTGTTGTTAGAACTAAGATGGGCACCTCGCCATGAAACTGGCTTGTCTTGTGCTGAAATGACCTATGGCACAACGCTGAGGATGCCTGGAGAAATATTCGAAAATTCGCCAGAGGTCAAAGACAAGTTTCAATACTTTAAGCAATTACATCAAGCCTTCCGATCAATTCGTCCGGCGCCATTTTCATACAAGATTTGATTGGATTTTTTTTTCATTTTTTTATTTGCAAATTGTTTTGAAAATCAATATTCTGTATTTTTAAAAATTACCAGTTTCATTATAGTGCCTAAATTAAAAGTTTAATTAATTCTTCACTATGTTACTAATATGTATAATAATTTATACCTAACTATTAAAATTTACAGAACCAAACGAAGCATTCTTCAAGTCTTTGAAGGAAGCATTTAAAAATTTGAGATGTGAAAGAAAATCGATTGTGAAAGACAGTTTGTTGGTACTGTTGCATAGCCGCCCCATTTCTGATGAAGGTGTAGACCATTTATTTAATGTTATTGAATCGGATTTCGAAACGTCGGAAGATCGGAAAATCAAAAAAAATTTAAGAAGAAATTTATTTCTTACCATTGAAGAGGATGGAAGTTCGAATACGAGGGAATGATTGGTAAGAAAATGAAAAATAATTAACAATAAATTACGTTAATTTTTTTAAAACACAAATATTATTCAATTTTACTGTTTACTATTGAAACAGATGAAACTGAAGGTGAAGGAAGTAGTAAAGAAATAAAAAATAATTGAAAATTAAGTGTGTTAATTCTTTTAAAATAATATTATTAATTTATTTTATATTTTTCTTTTTTAGTTTTGAGTAGGGTCTATGAATATGACACCTAGTCTGATTGTATCTAAATATTACCGACTCAAAGGATTTACAAGTAAAGCTTACGTCATGTTGTTAATGTAAGTATTTTATATGCAGGTAATGGTGAAAAAATGAAAAATAATAGAGTAATAAAGAAAGTTTCACAAAAATCTTGGCCCTCAGCTTGGAAGAAAATGAAGTTCGAACAATTATTGCAAAACAGCAAAAGGTGATGCTGACCAATTGATAGTCAGCACAGCTGTCTTCAAGAAAAGAGAGGAAAAATGTCGTTGTGGTGGGCGAAGATGTCGATTTATTGATCATCATGTTAGCACTCTCTCCTGCTGATCAAGATTTGGTTCTATTCAAGCCTGGAAAATCAAAATATCTTAACATTTCTCGACCTACGAAATTCAGAAATCATATCTTGGAATTCAAAGCTACATTCTTTTTTCCATGGACTTTCGGGAAGCGACACTACTTCATCTCTTCTGCGTAAAGGAAAAATGACATTTTTCATCCTCCTTAAGACTTGTACTGAATTCAGGGAGATTGGCGCCTTCTTTCAGCAATTGGAAGAGAAAGGAAAAGCAGATTTTCGTCACGTTTACAATATTACCAAAGATGACTCGTTGAATGACCTCCGCTATCGTTTATTCAAATCGAAAGCTTTCCATACTGCAGATATGTTGACATCGCTCCCACCAACCGATGAAGCTGCATTCCAGCATATCCTTTGCCTGTACTGTCAAATTCAGTTATGGCTTGGTAGAAAAATTGATCCAAAGAAATATGGATGGAGGTGGGATGATGTCAATAAACTTCATGTTCCAATAATGACCAGTAAACCGCCAGCCCCCGAAAAATTATTGCAAAAAATCTTCTGTAAGTGCACTTTGGGTTCCAGCTCAAGCTGTGGATGTCGTAAATCTGGTGGGTTGCATAACTTTGCAATTACTCCAAGCAGAATTAAAAATGAGATTTTTTTATAGGTTTACGGTGCTCTAGCAAATGTGCGAACTGTCGAGGAGTCGACTGCTTGAATGCAACTCAAATACAAACAGAGGATAGCGATGACGAACTAGAAGAGTTTTGATTGACAATTTTTTAAAGGAATACTAAGGTTGTGTTTTTTACGATTTAATTATTATGTACTTGAAATTACCTTTTAAAGAATCGTAGAAACATACTTCGAGCGTTAATTTCGGTGTAAATACCTAAAACGGCGATTATGCTCAATTATAATAATTTTATGATATTGAACACCGCCATCGCCACATCCGGTTCAACGACCATCATCGCTTCCGCTGGCCCCTCCACCTCCTCCACCCATAGAAAACCTTCCAGAGCAGGTGGTGAGGGGAGAGACGGTGGACCAGCGGATAGCACAGGAGCTAGTGGAAGGTTCCGACCCCCACCTGCCCCGTGAGCCGTATACTGCGATTAGTCACCAGAGACTACCATCGATCGAGGTGTTCAATATCGCCACAGGAGAAGTGATGGAACACGCAGACCCCAAGGGGGAGTACTGCGCAGCTGAATACTATGAGCGAGAACCACCAAGACGCCTCCAGCTACCGTCGTATAAGCTCATCAACCTGCAGTCACCGGATCAAACCATTGTGACACTACAGAATCTCCCGGGGGTGGACATTCCCCTACCTCCCTCCCCTCCTGCACCGCTGCCTTGTGCGATGGAGCAACCGACAGCGGACCAGGAATGGGCGATGGAGGTAGAACTCCAACTCAAGGATATTGAAAGACAGTACCCGGTGGCGGACGATTTCAGTAACCTGCATCCCATTGAGGCCCAGATGATACTTAGCCGGATCCTGGGACCATTCACTCCAACGGATAGAGCCCCGAGGGGAGTGCGCATGGTACATTTCCAAACATCATCGGAATCGTTCTTTTTCATTGGTGACCTCCTGGCGCTGGGGGATCAGCTGGTGCATTCCGCAATCGCGGCAGCCACTGCAGGCAAGAAATATGCATCGGACCCCTCCAATTCACCATCGTACCCTCCGGAAACGACCTTACCTCCCGCCGAAAATCATCATTTCGGTTGGAGGCAGGGAAACTCGGATCCAGGGTCTTTCGGTAAATTATATCAAAGACCGTTTCCGTCGACTCGTCGAAAAACTCTACCTACGCGGCACCAGGTTTGTGTACGTCTTGCCTCACATCCACTTCAAAGAGATGATCCCCCTTCGTGCAGAATTCAACAAGTTCATGGCGGCGTACACACCCAGAAGAGCGGATATGGGGTACCAGTTCGCCGATTATATGATTGAGCACCCAGAATTGACACCCGTCAGGTTCAACTGCTACAGCGTGACGATCCCCCCGCCAGGAGCCAGAAACATCATCACCATGATTAAACGGGATCTCAGTATCAGCGGCGAATAGAACCGATAAATTGCATTTTTCTGGAATGCCTCCAATAAAGGTTAGGAGAGTCGTCCAGAAAAATTTAAGCGAAAATTTCGTCCAAAGTAAAATGGGTAATATAAATACGTAAACTTATTTAATAGGTATACCATAAAATGTGCTAATACTGCTTATCTGAGAAATAAGAGGGAGGTGAGGCTTTTTAACAAAGGGGAGAGGTGAGATAAGCAGTAGGGTGGATCGAAAAAAAAAACATATCTTGGATTTCGACCAAATTTGGTGGGGTGGTTTACATTGAGTGGGAGACTTCACAAAAAAATTTCGAGCTCCCGAGGGACAAGGAGAGGGGAGCAGAAGGTGCTCAAAGTGCACCTCCTTTTGAAAAAAAACCGCTGTTTTTTGCGGTTTTTAGTCAATAATTGTGTGAGAAGCCTTCGTAGCACTTAAGAAAATGCGATTTGAGTTTCTACATCTCCCTAAACCATCAACATCCTTCTCCGATCAAAACTCAGACAATTACCAGGGGGTTGAAAATTTCCAGATTGCAAAATTTCAATATGAAATTTTCACCAAGCTGGAATGTTTTTTTTTTCATCGAGTAAGTAAACAAAAAAGTTTTTCAACCACTGAAAGTGAATTTAAAAAAAAATTGAAAATTTTATACACCAGTGCAGCTAACAGCAAATTATATAATTCCAAAATACGTAATTTATATCGACTTTGAATTGATTACTGTTTCGCCTGAAAATATTATGTATTATTTTTTTTTTAATCACTGAAAGTATATATTTCGATTTTTTTTCTCAAAAATTTTGCATGCCAGTGCAGCCAGTTACGGATCTTGACATGCTACATAATGGAATTTACGTTGACCTCGAATTTATTTATTTTTTTTCATTTGAAAAATTCACAATAATTTTGTTTTCAATCGTCCGAAATAAAAAATTATAAATTTTTCTTTGAAAATTTTGAACTTTAGTGCAGCCAGTTGCTAATTGTGATATTCTGATATTATGAACTTGAATGCATTATTTTTCCGTCAAGGGATTGAACCAATTTTTTCTCCCAATCAATAGAAGTATGTTTTGAGTTTGAAAACATCAGAATATCACAATTAACAACCGGCTGCACTAACGCACAAAATTCTTCAAAAAAAATGTAAATTTTTCATTTTTGATGATTGAAAACAAAATTATTGTGAATTTTTCAAACGATAAAAAGATTAATTCGAGGTCAACGTAAATTCCATAGTGTAGCATGTCACGATTCGTAACTGGCTGAACTGACATACAAAATTTTCGAAATACGCTTTCAGTGATTGAAAAAAATACATGATAGAGACTGCAGAGTAACGCTGGTTTGCCTATCCCCCTGTGCCTTAAGCCAGTGGAGCAGCCGACAGCGAACAAATAAAATTGCGAGTTTCGTGCTCTAAATGACGTCAGATAGACTCGAGGCAATTTCAGTTGTTTTCTGTCGGCTACTCCACTGGCTTAAGGCACAGGGGGATAGGCAAACCAACGTTACTTTGCAGTCTCTATACAGTATTTTCAGGCGAAAAAATGATCAAATCAAATTCGATATAAATTCCGTATTTTGGAATTTTATGATTTGCTGTTGACTGCACTGGTATATAAATTTTTAATTTTTTTCAAAATTCATTTTAAGTGGTTGAAAAATTTTTTTGTCCACTTATTCGATGAAAAAAAATCATTCCAGCTTGGTGAAAATTTCATATTATTGAAATTTTGCAATCTGCAACTTTTCAACCTCCTGGTAGCAGTCTGAGTTTTGATCGAAGAAGGATGGCGACGGTTTAGAGAGATGTAGGAACTCAAATTGAATCTTTCAAGTGCTACGAAGGCTTCTCACACAATTTTGATTGGCTAAAAAACGCAAAAAACAGCGTTTTTTTTCAAAAGGAGGTGCACTTTGAGCACCTTCTGCTCCTCTCTCCTTACTACTTGGGGCTCAATTTTTTTTGTGAAGTCTCCCACTCAAAGGTAAACCACCTCACCAAATTTGGTCAAAATCCAAGATATATTTTTTTTTCGATCTATTCTAATATGCAGATACGTTGTTACTATTTCAACATAAGCCAGCAGAAAAGCGATTCCGTTGATTTACGATCATTTAATTGCTTAATTCCAAGTCGACCCTCAAAACCCCCATTTTTATGACCCCACTACTTCAATCCTATTCACGCTACGGAAATGGTTGATAGCTGATTTTGTAGAGAATTTGATTTTCAGACTTTTTTTGGTATGATTCGGTGTCATGGCAGTAGTGGTGTCCATCATACCTCTACTATGTTCATACAAATTTATAGACTGTTATGTGTTTATGCTCTGATCAGGGCGCCGAAAGGCAGTAATGTAAATCCCGATACTGCAAAAACATTGCTGCATATATAAAGAATGCTAAAAAAGAAAAACAGAATTAAGGAAAAGAAAACGTCGAATCCGAATGGCAATAATCACTGGATGCGCTGCTCGATAAAGGAGTGCTGGTATAAGCAAAGTTGATGACGTAGCCATATTCGAGAATTTGTCAGAAGCGTTGGAATATTTTTCAGGATACGTCGCTCGAAAATCGAAGAAATTTACGTCATGTGAAGCCTGCCAAAAGACGTTGGTGGATGATTCACCTTGTGTGCAGTCATCCTACCAAACGGATGGAAGAGGTTTGTATCGATCTTCAAAAACGCTTAATTCGCTTGCCAGCTATGTGGAGAAAGCTATCATTGAAGAAACGCGAACGTTGAATTCTAATAGCATTAGTCCGTTAGAGATAGGGTAGGGGTGAAGATTGGATTACTTGATCAGAGTGATCCTCTCATTCGCGCCGGCCAGTCCCTAAGCATTTGTGTCACTTATGTGACGGGGGTTGAGTGTAGACGTAATATTTACCCCAATTACTATTTGAAATAATACACGGTACACTCGGTTGAGAATAACCATAGATTTATTCACTATAAACATATGGTATTCGTATCGAACATTATGCAGACAATCGAACTTTATACAAACAATCTTACGTTAAACATACTATCGAACTTTAAGGGGTGACGGGTGGACTATCAGACGAGCTGATGCCCACTTTGCGTCGCGTACCGACACCCCACATTGGTGAGAAATCTAAAGGTCGCGCCCAGTTCGCGATTCTTAGAAGACTGGTTCCCCTTACGATCTCGCGATCGTAAGAGAAACTAGATAGCTAGCCGCAGCAGCACTGTTGCCACCTAGCAGCGTAAGGGAGAAAAGGGCCATATTACCCTTTACATATGCCCCATTCAGGCTTATCAAGGCACCGTTGAAGGTAAGCTTGGATCTGTAAAGAATAACATGTACCATATGTCCCTTGCCCCATTCAGGCTTAGCTGCATAAGGTGGTGACAGGCTGCCATTTTTCCATTTGGAGTTCAAAATTTTGCTTTCGGTACTCCATATGGGGGGTGGCGAGGCTATCGTGGTTTTGGAACTAGATGTCTTGTGGTGGGTAATTTTTTAATTTTGGGTGTTAACGCCTCCTGTCGGAGATTTTGTTTTGATCCAAAATTGGGAATTTTGAAATTTTGGTGGTATCGGAAATCAGGTTGGTAATGTCGGTTCGCTTGTGCGAAGTGTGCGTCAACTTGTCTTGTGTTTGTGGTATGATTAATACTACGTTATTACTAATTATGATTATGCAATTTTATACTTAATATAATTAATTATTGTTTAATTTTACTATAATCGTAATGAGTTAAAATATATGGCTTAACTAAAAATTAAGTTCATACTGCTAATAGGATATGTGTGTAGGTAATGAAGAGTTCTAAATATAGGCGGAGTTGTAGTATCTAATATAAACAGCAAAAATGGTGGGAGTATATTTTCATGAGCAAGATAAGACAGAATCAAAACAACCAAAAAAAAAAATCTATCAAATAATATGTGTTTCCAATATAAGCGAAAATAAAAACATACATAAAAAAAAAAATGTTAACAAACAACAAAAAATAAATACGGTAAAGAAAATTTTAGTTAGTTAAATATATGAACAATCATACGGATAATTTTGATTTGGATTATTAGGTTTGCTGATGTGCAGGTGCATAATCTGTTTTACTTTTGGATTTACATGTTTACAATAGCGTGTTCGAGGTTAATGCCACCGCGTGTCGTTTTGGTCTCTTGGAGTTCTCCGATTGGTGTAATATCGTCGGTTTGCGAATTGTATTATAATTGTACGACTTTTGCCGCATTGCCTTGGCAAATACTATGAGTGATGTTTAAGAGCACTTGACAAATCGGCTAACGCAAATCGTAACGCCATTGTTGGTTTTTGCGACAATGAACAGTTCACAACGTTGCTGTGTTGGTACCAGAGGTTTGACGACTTTCAATTTGAAAGCTAAATCTTCTTGCAAAACTTAGCAGAAGCTTCGGCGGTGCAGATGCGTGGTATTGGTGTTGTGGTTTGGTTGGGCTGTGTGGCTTTGATTTTTGTGGTATGGCGTTAAGTCGTGTTGATTTCCCCGTATGGGTGGTTTTGTCACTGATGTAATAGTGAGATGACATGTGGTGTTGTGCGATTTACGAGTGCTGGTCAGCTCGGACGAGTCAAGTTTGTCCTTTTCTACGACACCTTGTATACTTGGGTGCGTGATTTGGGTGCCATGGCGTAGGTCGCCGTCATCTTATATATTTTGTCCGATTGGTTTTTCCCGTGATTGCTTTTGCGTCTTAGCTGTTTGGTTTTGTATTGGGGTTGTTGACCTCTACACATTCGTTGTGGTTTCGTCGTTTCGGTTTCATCGTTTAGATTAGCTGTCGTTTTCAAATTGGTTTGGTCGATATCCGCCAATGTCGAATGAAGTCGCGAAAGAATTCCAACAAATTCGCAGAAATCATCTAGTCGAACGACAGGTTGATCAACCAGCTCCACCCGCCGGATTTGACAGAGTCCAGCAACGAAAACCGTAAGTTTTTCGCAATTAAATAGCAGTATTCATACCTGTGTCTAAAACACGTGTCAGGTCCTCAGATTTTCACGAGCACACACCGCTCATTATTCTGCTCTCTTAATTTGAATCAGTCAAAATTGACTGATTTAAATCGACAAAATTGAGTCATAGGGATCAGTGAAAAAATTTACTGATTCAATCAGTGAATTTTCATTATTGAATCAGTAAAAATAAAATTTCACTGAATGAATCAGTAAACAATTACTGATTGAATCAGTGAAATTTTATTTTTACTGATTCAATAATGAAAATGTAAATTTTGACTGATTGAAATCAGACAATTAATTTTTACTGATTCAATAATCAAAATTCACTATTTGAACCGGTCATTTTTCACTGATTGGCAGTAAAATGTCACTGATTAACAGGGGAATCAGTGGAATTTGACTGATTAATCCGTGACTTGATTTTCTCTATTTCATCAGTCAATTTTGGCATTTTTGACTGATTCAAATTAAGAGAGTGGTCGTGCCCAATCCCATTGTGGAGCAAAACATATCGGCCGAAGGTCCTTACAACATCATCTATGCCACAGTGAGACAGTCAGAAGAGGAGCGGGCTACGGAAGTGGCGAATGCTCATTACCATGCCACCCAGCCCCTGGTAGAAACTTCTACGCGAGCCCTAGAAACAATCCGCCAACATTTTGAGGATGTTACGGTCGATTCAAACGTGAGTTCAGATTCTGAATAAAGTGAGTGACAACCTCTGTTTAATTAGTAAAATAATCAAACATCAACTAAACCGAAGTGTTACTCACAGATAACGCGATATGCACTGGCCGACATTGATAATGTCTACTCTCTCATTCCGAATCAGTGAAAAATCACTGATAAACAGTCAGAATTGCAGCACAGGAGAAATCAGTGAAATTCACTATTCAAAGAATTTCACAGATTTTTCAGTAAATTTCATAAATATCACTGAGTTTTCAGTGAATTTTCACTGATTTCCAGTGATTTTCTCCTGTGCTGCAATCCTGACTGTTTCTCAGTGATTTTCGGTAATTTTCACTGATTTATAATTGAGAGAGTATAGATAGACAACTCTTGAAGGATCCACATCGGCAATACACGTAATGTAAGTTGAAAAATTTGCATAACCTCTCTAAGCGAAGGCAAAAATTAAAATTTTTATTTTTATTTTCCACAGCATGCGAATTCTACCAGAAAATTTCGAAAACAACATCACAGAGTAATTACTTATTATTTTGACAGTGAAAGCTGTTCCATTATTTTTAATTTACGTATTGGCGAGGCTGTATTCAGTATTTTTGTCTGTTATGTTTTTTCTTATTGCGAAAGCAAAAGATGATAATTCTGTTTCTATTACTTAAAATTTCCGAAAGGTAAAAGTTCCCAATTTTTGTTACCTATTATTATCTGTATCAGATAAATTTGACAATTTTTTGCATACGACCTATTCTATAATAAAGAAGTTGAACTTTCTGTTTAAAATCCTGTTATTTGAATAAGTACAGGTAAAATTACTTAACATCAAGTACTTACGTTAGTAATTTGAGTCCATTACTCTGAAACAAATTCAATTGAAATTTCATCTTTTTGAATCAGTGAAATATAATAAGTTTATTTGAAAATCCATGATTTTTCAGTAATTTTTTCAGTCGAAATTACTGACTTTTTCTAAGGAATGGGTATTGATTGAAAAATCAATGTGTTTTGACCGAAAAAGCGTTCCTTTTCAATGAAAACTATTACACTGATTCAAAAACACGAACTTTATTCAATAATTTTATAAAGTCCTGTATTCATCCAAGAAGTGGTCGTGAAATTTTCTTAAAAATCGTGTTTGATGAGCAAAAAAATGCACTCCTTTATGACATTTGTATGATGAAAAATCTCGCCGTGCTTAAGAAGGGCTTGAGGCTCTTTGCCCCCAGTCCAGTCAATGACTAATGAGCAGACTTCTCTAAGCTGATGATGAATATCATTTCGGATAGCCAGATAGTGGAAAAATATGATGCAATAGTTATCCGGGTCAACTTCCAAACATCAATATAAAATTTCGGTCCTCAAATTTTCAGATGTGTTTTTGAAAAATATCAATTTTTTGACTTACGTATATTTTTGAATTATTGACATGAGTATACGTATTCAATATTGAAGTTCATTTGAGGAAATATTTCCAAAAAACTGGTTTCCAAATAGCATTTGCCCTTTTTGGGGGACTATAAGCGAGAAATACGAAAAAAAGGCTTCAATTTTCATCAGATCCAAGTCCAGAACCAGAATGACTGGACCATTGCGCCTTCCAATTCTGAAGGCAGGCAAATCTTCGTGCGCCAGTTCGTTCGCTCGATCGAGTCCACTGCCACTGAAAGTTTTGCGAATAATTCCAAAGGCAATGAAACCGTTTCGAAATAGTTTCTCCACAGCTACTTCAAAATTCGTTCATAAACTCGAGGATGATTTCGAATCAAACCAATATTTCGAACTCGCTGAAAACGTTGCATTGCGGAAATGACAATCTGGCGGGGAATTTATAGGCTGCGGCGACGTCTATGCGTTTTGTCTTACTGGACGGCGTGGCCGCGAGGGGGAGGGGCGTGAACCGGGAATATTTTATACTGACACGGTATCGTTCTTCTCGGTACACCTTAATTAAAAGGTTTCGAAGCAAACGCGTCCAAAATATAGAAAGTTATACCCGCGGCCGCGCGTCTTTACCGCACGCAAATTGAAAGCTCCTCGACCGCGAAGACTTCTCCAGTATTCAGCATCATGTTAAGGGTCTGTCATCGAGACAAGTCTGCGCGGTTTACCACAAAAGTCCATTAACAAAACCTGATTACTTTCTAAAAAGCAGGGCAAAATACATTCCGAATATAACGTCCTTTGTAACATTTTAATCCGCGCCGGCCTTTTCCGTTCAAAAGATATTCCGGTATTAAGTTACAACGAATAAAATACAGGGACAAAGGTTTAGTTCACCCTTAAGAGCTTCGATAATAAAGACTGCTATATACGACGAGCAAAGGTTGACGATGTTCATTTAATTAATTACTTCGTCGAATTTCAGGATTAGTTTTTGCGCGCACGTCGCTCGTCCGCTCGTCTCTATCTCGCTCGCGTGCTATTTTCGTGATAATAACGATTTTTATACGAAATTTGATCGAAATAAAAGGCCTACGAGCTCGATGGACGGTTCGGATTTTGTAAACGATTTTTTCCCCTTCTAATAATTTATTGCCAAGATTTTTCCGAGCTGCGAATAACCAAATTATGACCTTATACAGATGACCATGAACCTGAGCTTTTCAGCCTTGAAATTGGTAGAATATTTGCGTAGGTTTTGTCGAAATGGTCGAGTATTTTTTACCCGCAATTCCAAATGCCTTTGGTCAAAGAATAGGCTCGATAATTAAACGAAATTTCGTATTTATTCTAACCTACGAAATACCTCTCGACAATGTCCAATCTCATTCGACCTTTCTTGTTTTTTCTGATACTTTTTTAATTGCTTTACCTTTGCGGTATTCCAAGGTACAATTTTACCCTTTCGATAGAAAAATTTAATTAATTTTTCGCACAATCGAGTCCCCACGTGAAAGGGGGTATTTTTGTTGACGCGATGTGAATTTAACCGCGGAGTATATGAAAACAATGTATTAATTTTAGTCGGTTGCGACATTGGCTGGAAATATACGTATGCGAAGACACTTCTACGAAAGGTAACCTTTTTCGCTGACGAATACGACATGAAGATGGGTCGTCGGGGCGGTGGGGTAGATGGGAGATTTGTTCGCATAGCAGCAAATGAATACGCGTCTATGCGAAATCAGTTTCAACCCTTGTAGCTTCTTATTACAGAGAATTGGAATTAGGTTGAAATCTTCCATTCTTCGAGATTACATTTTGAAGCTTCTCAAAAGAACCATCCTCCCATCCATCGATATCTATAAGAAGATTAACGTCAATTGTTGTTGTTCGCTTATTCCGTGAAATATTCATAACTGTATTTAACATTCGAAATATAGCAGCAAATTCTCTAACACGCAACGCTGGATTGTTCTGTTCTCCGAAAAGGGAGCTTAAATCGTTTCCGCACCGTCGGCAAATATTTTCCGTATCCGAAACCTTCTTTCCTGAATGGTCTGTTGCGTTTAGATACCATTAATTATCGTTTACGGAGCCGAATGACGAACACCTCTGTGTATATAATGTTGAAATGGGTACGATAATGATGTGTTTTTTCAGCGATGTGGCGAGGCAGTGAGGATGATGGTTTGAAGTGTGGATAAAATTAAAGGTTTTGAAATGTTGAAAATTTTATAGAATTTTTAAGTTCTAATTAAATAATGGTTAAAATTGATGGAAGAAGAATGAGATCAATGGAAATTGGAAAATTCAAACTTTTTACCAATTTGAAAAAATCGTAGACAGATTTAACGTCACATTCGACATGGGAATTTTTTATGTGATTGCGAAAAAAATATTAGGTGAGGGTATGCTGTAATCTGTGAAAAATTTAAAATCGTAATATCTTGATGATTGACGAATAAAATACTCTGTAGAGGTAAACGTGCTTTAAAACAACTTCATCTTTTGAAGTACTTTCAGATATTTTTATTTTCAAAATTTTTCTTCAATTTAAAAAAAAATTTTAAATTGGACAAATAATTTTGTTGTTTGTCCAATTTTTTCTAATTTTTTTTTCGAAGATGGAAAAGAAATTTTGAAAATATCTCAAATGATAATGTTGATAATGTTGTTCCAAAGCACATACATTAAATTTTCAGAATATTTTTATTCAATAAAGTTTAAGATATCACGAGTTCACGACCCTAAATTTTTCCACTGATAACAAGCGAGAGCATACCCATAGGTAAACACTTCAATTATTTTACGTTGTACTTTCGATGTAGGTATTTTTGCTTTGGTCAAAAATTTTACTGCCGGTTGGAATATTTTCCTGGTTTGTATGACTCTGCTAGGATTCTCGACTTCACGAGAAAAAATGGATCAAATTTACGTCTTTTATGTTTTTCTGAGGTTCTATACACCGAAAAAACGAACCAAAATGCGTCAAGACTGTCTATCAACAATCCATACAATTGCACCATCTGAGCTTCTCGCCATTCTGAGTAGGTACACATGCACATAGAAATCATATCATAATTTCCACAACGATGTTGAATCAATGTGCTCTCTAAATCTGAATCAGTCAAAATATCACTGGTTCAATTTGTAAAAGTAAATTATTTCTCAGACAACTGATTGATCAGTGATGTTTTTCAACATTCGTAATACTGTAGAATCAGTAAAATTTCAATTTTAACTGAATGATTCAGTAAAATATCACCGATTCATTTCGTACATTACAAAATCTACTACTGAATCAGTAAAATTTACTGAAGTTTTCGTAATTTTTCAACTTATTTAAAAGTTTTTTTTTTTTTTACTGGATGAATCAGTGAAAAATTACTGAAGTTTTGGTAGTTTTTTTACTGATTCAGAGATGATTTTTTTTTTTACTGAATGAATCAGTGAAGTTCTACTGATTCGGCAGTAACTCAATTTTGTAGATTTCAACGAGCCATTTTTACTGAAAACCAGTGAAAATTGACTGAACAACATTAACAGTGGAAAAAATCACCAGTTGAATCCGTTAAATGGAAAAAAATAACTGCTGAATCAGTGAAAATTACTGAAATTTTGGTAGTTTTTCAACTGATTCGAAAATACACAATTTTTTTTTTTTACTGGATGAATCAGTGACATTATATTTTTTGCAGTGAATTTGGCATTAACATGATTCTGACAATTTCATTCAGTCATTTTCACTTTATTTTGACTTTAAATCAGTGAAAATTGACTGATTTAAATTAAGAGAGTGACTTCTACAACAGCAACAATCAGATTTCTTGTTCATTTTGTAATCCTTACATCACAACAATTTATCAATACATATGTATAATGAAGAATTGTTGAATGAAAACTTCAAACAAATATAATTCAGAAAAAATCACAAGAAGCTCCTAAATTTCAAAAACTCAGAGATCATAGCAAAATTTTTGAAGAAAAAAGTAACTTTCAGTAACTTTTTTTGAGCAGAGGGACCAAAAAAATGACCAAAAAAGTAACCAAAAGTAATCGAAAGTAACCAAAAATTCAATTTTTTTTACAGCTTTCTGGGAAGGAGGGGACAATTTATTGTAGTTTTCTGCAAACATTTCAAAGATAAATCAACTGTAAAGACGTGAATAATTTCATTTATTAAATTCTTTAGTCAAAACAACAAACAAACTAGCAAAAATCAATGTTTTTCTCTTGAAGAATTTTGAAAAATATCAATTTCTACGTGAAAATTTGAATTTTTGCTCGGAAGTGGGAAGAAAAGTGACTCGAGGGGAAAAAGTAACCAAAGTGATCTTTCAGACGTGAAAAGTAACCAAAAGTGACTGAAGTCGAAAAAAGTGACAAAAACCCTAAAAAAGTGACTCCCTATGATGTCTGATTGAACTCCTAAATTTTAATTCTTACGAAAAACTTCAAACAAAATATAATTTATAAAAAATCAATAGCGTTCTCTAAATTTCAACTTTATTCGAACAAAGTAAACAAATAGGATTTTTAAAAAAATTACCATGAGCTCTTTGAAATGTACAATGGTATCTAACGATTTTTTTTTACAAAATCACTACTTCTCGCGAGATTTAGAGATAGGTATTCTCTTTTCCGGTAACAAAAACCACTCAAATTCAATTCTGAAAATTTCCAACTCCACACCCCCTCCACAATTTTTTTATTGGTCCCCATTGAGAACTTGAATTTATAAGATGAAAAATTTCAAATAAAAGGGAAAAACAAAATTGTATAGTTAAAGTTTTGAAAACTGAAAAAATTATTCCAGGGTGTCTACCAAATCACCCGAGTGAAAGTTCAAATTTTTCCGGGTTGAAAATCCAAAGATTTCTACTGAATTCATTACTCCTCCCCCTCTTCCTCAACAAAAAAAATGATGAAAAACAAGTAGGTACCTTAAATTCATAAATTCTATGAAAGTCCCTGCAATCTTTTCGGCCAGTCCCAGTAAATAAAACATCGATGAGGAGTTCAATAACCATGATTTTTATGCATGTATTGAAAGTGTCGCGTCAAGCCCAAAGAAGCGAGACCGAATATTTTTGCGGAAAAAGACCTTCAAAAGTTGAAAATTAACCAATTTTCCCTTAGAAAAATTTTCCAAAACACTTCTCTTCTCTTCTGTTAGTTCTGTTCTGTTCTGTTCTCTTCCCGTCTCTTCCCTTCCCTTCCCTTCCCTTCCCTTTTTTTCAACATCGTGGTCAAGGTAATCGTGATGGCATTCCTTTCTCATTACTCAAAAATATATATTTAAGGAATTCTGTTATGTAGAAAGAAAGTGTAAATCACTTCCGAGCGTAGCGAGGTAAATTTTTTTTCAATTCATAACTTGATCGACAAAGACATGCGTTTAAAAATCTTTTTTTGTGCATCACGATTAACAAAAAATGATGAATAAAAAAAAATCAGTGAACAGATGTAACAATTTGGCCCGAGCGAAGCGCGCCTGAGATGAAAAAAAAATTATAATAAAATAAGCGAAGAAACGTTTTCCCAGATGATTTATCATTCTTTTGAATTTTTACAAAATTTCAGCGAAAATTTCAAAATTCCTCGACTTTTCCATGTTTTTCAGAAAGTGAACACCGTGTGAATGGATTTTTTTTCAATTTTTGAAAAAAAGCTTGACCTTTGAGTCAAATGAGTCAAAAAGCTTGACTTTGCATGACTACCTTGACCTTTTGGTCAAAATCTTGACTTTTCTTGACCAGCTTGACTTTTCAAGACTGCCAGACACCTTGCGTTCAAGTTTTTGTTCTGCTTGTTTGCTTTCCTACTTTTTCAGTTTTTGTATGCATCATGTTGTTATAATGAACGAACGATCAAACACGTCCCTTTCCCTTCTTGTTCAACCAAGACCTCGCTAGAGCGCACTCGGGAGAGACTCACGAGGGCTCGAGCTCCGCCGCAGTAATGATTAAAATTTCATTTTCAATTTATTCTCCTTCCCGACTGACAAATTTGCTGACGATTCGTTAGCGAGACTAGCGAAAATGTAGCTGACTCTCGATTTCTTGTCGAGTAAACGATTTTTAGTTGACGAATCGTTAACTACAGCTGGCGTTTATTTGGGAAAAATCGTTCACGAAACGCTAAGGTTTTCGTGACGAATTCGCCAGTGTTATAGTTGGCAATTCGTTAGTTTGAATTTGTTTCAATTGACAAGGAATTGTAAACAAAATTGTAAACTATTCTCAAGAAAGAATAAAAAAATCCAAAATACTGTTGTCAAATGCGAATTGATAAATAGCACTGGTAGCTCAATGGTTAGAGAGGTCGCCTAATATGCCGGGGGTCTCGGGTTCGAATCCCTAACGAGACTTAGATTTTTCGAATTTTTTTATGAGTAATAAGGTAACAACTAACGAATTTCTAACTAATATTTGACGAATTCGTTGAGAAAACGTTAGCGTTTCGTCAGCGATTTTTCCCAAATAAACGCCAGCTGTAGTTAACGATTCGTTGACGTTTTTTTCAATTTTTTTTTTCAAATTTTGTCAGTCGGGTTAGCTCGTTTCCGTTTCCGAATCACTAAATGAATATCTGGCGTAAAAAAGGCAGGCGAAACCGCCCCTCGGTAATAATCCCAACAATTACTAAACGTTGTACGACGAGAGAGTAAATCAAACCGTCGATTACGATACTTCCTCGACTCTTAATTACTGTTGGTGCGCCAGAAAGGAGAAAACGCCGAGCGAAGAAAAGAAACCGAGATGAAAAAAAAAAGTAACAAATTCGAAAAGAATTGCAAAACGAGTCTATAAAGAGGGTTCGTACTCTACAAAAGACGCCAGCCGTTTTTCGGCGAACACAAAAAATCATTAGGGTGGCAAACGACTTGGCCGAAAAGGACACTATAAAGATTCGGCCAACAAAAAGAAACACGCCGTAATAGACAGTGCGGATTATAAAGATGATAGAACCTACGACACAATGACACTAGTCACGACAAAGTACCCAAATTAACATCTCGCCCAGACTTAGCTTTTGTGTATGTAACGCATCAAGGGTCATATCAACTTTGGATCAGTTTACGCAGCATCGAAAAGGCATTTTTCCCCCTCCATCTCCTTCCATACAAATCTGTTCTTTATCGTATCCATTATACGCCAGAAAAACGCGAAAAAAAATTAATTGAAAATTCACTGCGACCGAAAGACGACGACTGGGAAATTTGCGATAAAAAAAAAGAAGATAGAACCAAACCGCTATATCGCGCGTCTGGTTTCGCTTCAGCCATTTTTTCCCTATTCTTATATATTTCCGAATATAGAAACCTTTAATGATTAAAAATTTTCCTCTTATTTTTTCGATATGAAGCTATAATCGCTATTTGTCGCGCCAACATGCTTCTTTTAATAACGAACAAATCCTGAAAATTCGTCTGGAAAGTGTTAGTTTCGCCGGTTAATAAAAATAAGCGCGCAAAAAAGACGACCAAATAGCTCGCTTTCCTTCGTCTATTTTTTCTCTCCTTTCACGTCGTCGTTTTCGACGCTTCTCCGGTGCTTTTTTTTTTCCTATACTCGTCGTATACACCGAAATGGTGCAAACGATAATAATTTCTCGGTTATTTTCTGTTATTATATCGTCGTTCGAACGATGAAATTATATACGAAAAACTACACTGTCGGCCACCGCTACGCCGCACCGCTGATCGTTTTCTTTGCTTTTATTCGGCGCTGCGAAAATGCTCCGGCTTTGGATAGTGGAGAACTTAATTTCTTTTCTCGTATTCGTTAGCAAATGGAATAACGACGGGCAGTAAAAATCCCGTTTCGGAGCGTTCCGCCTTTACGACGCGACGCGGCGTTGACAGAAAAATTATTTTTACTGTTATTATTGGATACTATGGGCCTCGACTTGGCACTTTTGCGAGAAAACCGCACCGATAGTTTTCGCACTTTGGAAACTTATACCGTATACTCGCGTTTGTCGTGTCTATTTTACACAATGTACCGTGTTCCAGCATCGGTCGCCAACGGGCCGAATTATTGTTTTAACTGGCCCTTTTGCGGGTAATCGACTCGATTGAAATTTTACCAAGTAGAATCAACTACACACTCGAAATTCGTGGTGTTTTTTTCATTTAATTTAATTTCCCCGAAAAACAGCCATAAACGGGATAGAAATTTATTTCATCGAGTCAACTGGGCAATTGTAGTTTAGTGAACTGAAGGATGGAACGAGGATGGGTCGAAGTCGAATTGGTAGGTAGAATTGTAATAATCAACGCAACTTCCTTCGGAAAAATCCAAATTAAAGCTGGATTGTGGAAATTCCAATGACGAATCGAATTCGAAATATTCAAATCAAAGTAAGATTTGTTTTCGCTGTTCTGTGGTGATTTATGACCAAAAAAAAGTTTGTTTATCCGAATGAATTTTCGCAAAATGAATCATTCGCATTTATAGAGAAAAATTGAATGAAAACTTATATTTCGTGTATGATAACCTTACTTCTCGACTCAGTTCTTAGAGAAGTCTTTAGAAAAAAACTCGAATCCGACTTTGCACCAAAGTATACCAGATTATAACAATACTAAAAATAGATCACAGGTCGACATGGAAAATGCTGTTTGAAGTTTAATGGGTGATTTTTATAGTATTTTTTGCGCTGATTGCGACAAAAATAGTGAAAAAATTCCATCACCCAAAGATTTTTGCAATTTTTTGTTGAACCGTCTTTCTACCTTTTTTTGATAACTTTTGACACTTGAAGTCGATTTTCTAGAAAAAGGAAGGTTTCTATTAAAAAAGGCAAATAAGGAAGCCGAGAGAGAAAATCTCTCAATTATCGAATCACTTTTTTCGATTTCTCCAATTCTGAACTTTTCTCAAAATTATATCCAATTTTCCAATTTTTTCAACAGTAAAAACGTTCATTTTCCCTAATATTTTACAAATTTGCTTGTTTGAAGTTTTTTTCAATTTCACATTTTTTTTTCAATTTCTTCAAACTTAAAAATTGGAAGAAATTTTTAGAAAACATCAAGTTGAAAAAATTACTCAGAAGAAATTTTAAACAGTAATTAACGTAGTGAACTCTCAAAATTAAAATATGAAATTCAAGAAAAAAAAATTTAAAAAATCAAATTGTTGGAAAATTTTTAAGAAAATTCAAAATTCCAACTTGGAAAAATTTTAAAATTGGATACAGCTGTACGGAAAATTGTCGAATTTTCCACCAAAGGCGCGTGAAAAGTGAGAAAAGTGAAAATGAATGAGTGTACGGTAACGAGCGAGTGTGAAAATTTAATTTCTAAAATTGAGCTTTTCCGATCTCTCGGAAAAGTAGGAAAATTCGATATTCGTCGGACGATACTTTTCACGGTTTTCGTATACGCCAGTGGACGTTTTCCACTAAAAAACGAATTTAAGTTTTTCCGATTCTTCGGAAGAACTACGTCGCGAATTTTCTTTTCTACGTTACGATACCTTTGTTACGAAAATTCGAATATTTTATTTTTTTAAATAAAAAATCGCGTTCGATTCAATTACTATTTGGTTTTATTAATCAAATATTATAAAACGCGTTACGACTTAGATTTCCACGTAGAAAAATGAGCCGGGCAAGTTACAAAGTTCGATTACCTCTCACGTCGAGGATTTTCACGATACAAACGAGTTCATTGTACGAATGAACCGAACACGATTATAAAATAAATTTTAGGCCGAAGCCAACTATATCTATAAATTAATAACCGCGTACATTTCGAAACTTAATGTAAACGAGCGATACAATTATCGGAAACTAAAGAAATTGAAAAACTTTGAATTTAGAATAAATTTCGATTCAAGATATTCGAAATCTCATTTGTGGCAAAAACAATTAGGAGCTAGAAATTTTGAAACATTGCTCAATCTAACTATTAAGATGGTAATCACGCATAGCACCAAAGCGCTGATCCGATTAAATAAAACTTCAAAAATCAAATAAAACCCAAAATTTAATGATTTGGCGACAAAATTAGTAAGTTATCATTTATATTTTTGAATTTTTCACTCACCAGAGATAACCTTTCTTCTTTCTCATATTCTCACAAGATAATCTTATCTCTAGCGGTGAAATCAAATCAAAGGTAACCACTCTTGTAACAATTCTTGAACTATCTAAACTATCCTTTTTCCTCTCCTTCTTGAACAACGATTGTGTAGAGTTGAGCTGTAGATTAAATACAAGTTGAAAAATAATAATTTGAAACTAATATTATTATTTTATTCTGGTTTCAGGAAAATTTACGTGAATCTGTTATCACTGAACTCGCCGAAGTACGACTTCGAATATGATTGCTCAAGTTACTTTAAAACACTGCGATATACTTGAATTTATCTTCGTATACTCCAATATGCTTTAATATCTTCGATTTCAATAAAATTTTGAATTAAAAAATCGTATATATGATATAAATTATTCAAATTAAATCTCTTTACTTTCACTTTGATGTCTTTGATAATGATAAGAACGAAAACGTAGTTTTCATTTCTCAGCCTCTTAGCAAAATAAAATCAACGTTGCCAGATCGAACATGATGGCCTGTAAAATGTAGTTGGCCATGCGAAAAACAGAACAAAATGACAGTTTTGAAAGGAAGGAGAGAAAATAGAAAAAAAATTGAAAGACTGAAGACGATATTTCATGTACTCAATGAGAGAAGGCTCATTCTATGTCAACTCGACCAGGTTTTGACCTTGGGTCTTCCGATTTCGCTCAAAATTTTTCTGCGAGTTCTCCTCGATGGTCTAATGAAGGAATCACCGTCATACCGATCCTAATCCTTCAGGGGGCGGGGGGGGGGCCTTGTAATTTTTGTATAATTGGGATTTTTTGCGAAATTGCGTAACTTTGATGGAGCATATCTCAAGATTGGTTAGGTCTAAGATAAATCTGTTCGTGCTGTTTTGTAGAGAATTGAAAGGAGATTCAAAATTGATAATCACTTTTTGAAAAGTTCAAAGTTGAGCTTTTGTGATGGAAGCTCAACTTTCATGATAAGTACAAAAGATGAAGGGCCCCATTAAAAAATCTGAAAAAATTACTATGAAGAGAACTTTTAATTTATTTTTCAACTAATTACTTTTCAAGATGGGATCTCAATACCCCTGGGGGGCACAGGGGTCCTAAATTTGGTCAAAATTCAAAAAAATGGAAAAAGTGAAGTAATATATCGATTTCTACTAATTCGAAGGCGCTGAGTTCGAATATGTGCTTAGTTTTTTCATTCGACCCCTCTGAACCCTCCTATCAGCCCCCTGATGAGGTCAAAATTCAAAAAAATGAAAAATAACGTATGACGTGTCGTTTGTTGGGTTTTTGAGGGCGCTGAGTTCGAATATTTGCTTATTTTTGGGATTCGGCCCTTTAGTGCCCCCCTAGCCTCCAATTTTGAAAAAACACATTGATTTTTTAAATGATTTAGTAATTTTGGAGTCAGTGTGGAGAACGAAGGAGGCGGATCGAGAAAGTAAGTTGATAATCTAGCTCAGCACCCTCGATTGAGTAGAAATCGATATGACACATGCTATTTCCATTTTTTGCATGTGTTTTTTCAAAATTGGGGGCTAGAAGGGCACTAAAGGGTCGAATCCCAAAAATAAGCAAATATTCGAACTCAGCGCCCTCAAAACCCCAACAAACGATACGTCATACGTTATTTTTCATTTTTTTGAATTTTGACCTCATTAGGGGGCTGATAGGAGGGTTCAGAGGGGTCGAATGAAAAAACTAAGCACATATTCGAACTCAGCGCCTTTGAATTAGTAGAAATCGATATATTACTTCACTTTTTCCATTTTTTTGAATTTTGACCAAATTTAGGACCCCTGTGCCCCCCAGGGGTATTGAGATCCCATCTTGAAAAGTAATTAGTTGAAAAATAAATTAAAAGTTCTCTTCATAGTAATTTTTTCAGATTTTTTAATGGGGCCCTTCATCTTTTGTACTTATCATGAAAGTTGAGCTTCCATCACAAAAGCTCAACTTTGAACTTTTCAAAAAGTGATTATCAATTTTGAATCTCCTTTCAATTCTCTACAAAACAGCATGAACAGATTTATCTTAGACCTAACCAATCCTGAGATATGCTCCATCAAAGTTAAGCAATTTCGCAAAAAATCCCAATTATACAAAAATTACAAGGCCCCCCCGCCCCCCTGAAGGATTAGGATCGGTATGACGGTGATTCCTTCATTAGACCATCGAGGAGAACTCGTAAAAAAATTTTGAGCGAAATCGGAAGACCCAAGGTCAAAACCTGGTCGAGTTGACATAGAATGAGCCAGAAGAAAAATGGTGCATTCGAAATTTTTCTACCTCCCTCCATTTTCTCTCCCCTCCCCCATTTTACCAATTCCAAAAGAGAGGAAAGAAAATTCAAAAAAATTGAAACAATGAAGACGATATTTAATGTACTCGACGAGAGAAGAAAAATGGCGTATTCAGAATTTTTCTACCTCCCTCCATTTTTCTGATTTTTTTCAATATCAGAGGGGGTGGGAGAGAAAATGGAGGGAGGTAGGAAAATTCTGAATACGCCATTTTTCTTCTCCCTCTTCATCATTTCAATTTTTTCAATTTTCTCCGTTCCCTTTTGAAATTTGTAAAATAGAGGGGGTGGTAGAGATAATAGAGGGAGGTAGAAAAATTCTGAATACGCCATGAATTTGCTCCCCGTTTTGTTAGTTGATTACCTCGTCACTAGATGGCGACTTATTTGATGTCAGTTGCCAATTTCCCCCCCTCCTTTTTAAAATTGGTAAAATTTGTAGTTGGGGAGAGAAAGTGCAGGGTGGGAGAAAAATTTTGAAAACGCCATTTTGTTCAGATTTTCGAGGACTATCAGAATCGTCTTCATGGAGTTCAATTTTTTGTTTGTTTTGTATCTCATATTTTTTATCTGAGTACAGCGCCACCTATGAGGAAGGGAGGGGGTTCAATATGCGCTTGCGAATTGTCGAGTCCTAGGCCTAGGCAATACATCTGTAGTATAAGTGGTTCCAAAGCTTATTACAGGTTCCGCGGGAAACTTCGATCATTCAAAAAATATACTATGACACATTCGACAAAATCCAGGATGTTTTTTCATCCATCCGAATGGATAGCCAGTATTATTTAATTTGGCAAAAAATATGATTTTTTTCCTTGAATGTAGATTGGATGGTTTGGGCGAATAGAATGACCGAAGGAATCTCTCAAAAACCTCCATGTGTAGTATATTTTTAATTACAAGTAATTTTTTTGATTATCAAAACAATGTCGAATTGGAAACCTAATAGAAATCGGTAAGCTGTTAACATTTTGGAGTATAGTAAGTTACCATTCACCATAGCACAGTTTATTGACACACTGACGAATTACGAAGCCACTAATAGAAGCCCATCAAACCACAAATCACACTTCACCAGATCAGGATCATCAACCCATACCACCGTCCAATAACAGCCCATTTCATTTCCGTACACAATTTCACAAGTATACTTTCAATATAACAATTCGCAAATCGCAGCGAACCCCTTTCCTGCACCCAACCCATACTTCAGCCAAAGTAAATATTCAAACAGGTTGTTGTAATTCTTTGAAAGTTTGCCAATATATTAGGAAAAGAGAACGGTAATTCTCGACAAAAGGCGCCAATATTAATAACAGTCTTTTACACGAGGCTTTTTGTAATTCCATTGTTTGCGAGCAACAATAAAGAAAAGGTTAAATTAGAAATCTCAACTTGAAAGCCAACCCACAAAGGAATGAATTACATCGAACTTCATGAACCGGCGTAAATCATCGATGTGATAAAATATTACTCTTTTCGTTTAGTACTTTTTAATAACCGTAGATTTTGCACGTACCTTCCAGATACTTCAGCGTAATTTTCGACTCGTTAATCGTCTTCGTATTTGTGCCCAATATTTTTCTGCCGAGCATAATAGCTACGTATGCAATTATGCACAGATAAAATACACACTCGTATACGTATACTTCTCATATGATACGTATTTATTCTCGTACATGAGTAATTAACTCCTTACGAGTAATTTATTTACAATTTTAGGTGCTTTAATGACTCGACGACGAAATGATATAAGAATCGACATCCTGACTGGCTCGTTTCCACTCACACACATACGCTAGAAACTCGTCTAGAGTAAGTAACGTTATACTCGTATTTTGATACAATTTATCATGGAGCTTTTTAAAGGCCAAGTCAAGTGGATCCCTTTCGGAAAACGGTAAAACTTTGCCTAAGTTATCTGTCAACGTTTACTCGACGCTGTACCCCCTCCTGCGCTCGCTTTCAAGGAATAAGCGTATTACTATCGTTATCCTCGACGAAGATATTTCATTTTAAAAGCAGTTATGTCGTTGACACATCACATTTGAATACTCTGGTCTTCTATATCTCCATCTCGCGCCAAGGAGAAAGAGATGTGACGGTTGTTAAAGCATCGTCGCTTCCATGTACCCATTTTCTTGAGCGTATTTTGAAATATCAGTCCGATAAACGTCGTTACCGCCTCTATAGCGAAGATCTGCCACCGAGTCGCCCGTATTATAACGTATACGAGAATTTTATTATTAAAAAATACCGTATAAGCCTACGCCGGTACCGGGGAGGAGGAAATTTGCGATGGACGAATGAGCTCTTTGAGGTGCACGCGTAATGTTTTTCAGCCGAGCCACACACCTAAGCTCTTCGATATATGAGCACGAAGCGTCGCAACTTTTTTCTGAACGTATTTTTCACTCTTTCGTATGGTTCTAAGCGACAATGAAGCTTTCGTTAGTATCAAAAGAGAGAACAGCCCGATGGATTAACGTAAATTAATGAAGTTGGTGTTCTACTTTTTCCACCGGATCGGAATCTCCTCTTGGTATACTTTATTTTACCCAGCCCGTATATTTATAAAATGACGCAACCAAATCGTTCCGGTACAGGTGCTTTACATTTTGAAAGGTTCAGGCTTACTATCCGAAGCCTATAGTTTGTCTTCGAATTTCAAACCGGAAAAATTTCCATCCTGTACTTTCATCTTTTATGTGTCGATGGAAATTATCGAAGGTTTCTTTTTTACACTCGAAAAAAGTTCTATTCGAATGAATTTTCAGTTTGCCTGAGATGGCTTCAATACGAAAAATACCTACTCGAATAAAATCGCGTGCTTTCTATATGTGAATTAATCGAAATTTTTTGAAAATCTGTCTTTTAGAATCAGTGAATGAATTGCCACAGAGAATCAATGATGTTTCACCAAAAATTATTGAATATTTTATATTACTATTAATAATAAATTTAATTATAATAAAAAATTTTAGTTAAATTATATTTTTTTTTTTTTCAATTTAAAATTAAAATATTTTTTTTATTCATTGTTTTGTCGCGATGGGAAATGTTCAGGCTGAACGAGAAGTTGAGCAAAATCGAGCTCAGTTGATGGAAGAGTATGAAAGACAACTTCCCCGAGCGCTTCCTGGCGCAGTAGCCGCCAACTCGCAAAACGCACCAACGGCCGGAGCGCAACGAAACGATCAGCCCGCGAATTTCCAACGTCAAAATCAACAACAACTGTCCATTGCAGGTCGTAATTTTCGAAACGATGGTCAAGAAAATGGCAACGAAACGGATTTGGACGAAAATCACCCACCCACGGCTTAAGAAACCTCTCTGAGGAACAAAGCCTCCCTAGCCTCTCAACGCAGTTTTTATCAGGAAAATTGTGCCATTTAGTCCAGGTAGTCACTAATAATTAAGCTCTAAAAATGATTTTAACCGATTTTTATTGAATTTTTCACAATTTTTAAAGATTTGAAGGCTCTTACGTGATTGTCAAGTATAATATTAAATATTTCTTTAAAAATTTCGTTTATACTGATAAATGAAACAAGTGAAAAGGTCTGACGAACCTGACAAGTGTTATTTCCACATGTGAACAAAGTCACCCCTCCTCTTCGAGAGTCGGTAAGTTTCCTTTAGGTACGTATTATTCAATTTAATTTAATTTTACAGCATTCAATGTAAAATGAAATTTAAAATGAATCGATCAATAATTGAATTAGATAAAATAATGCCTGAAAGGCCTCCTAAAACAAATTGGCGAAGTTGGTAGATTTGAAATTTGAATGATTGGACTAGAAAAAGGAAGGCATTCACTCAAATAAGATCAAACGACTTGCCGGACTTTCTGGAGCAGTCAGAACAAGAACTGCGGATTTTATTCACTGGATCATACCAGCTGGGCCAGACGCTGTTGTATTTAGCGGAAATAATTAAAGAAAATGGCACAGTAGCCCTTACGTTTGTAACTGAACGTCAAACATAGTTAAGTTTGCGATCCAATGCCAAAAAAGCGGACGAAATTCTGGAGAAAATAAACCAACCGAAAGACGACGACGCTGATCAATAGAGAAATATACCTGATACCTACTAATGTAAGTTCCAGAATAAGAGGAACTTGAAGTGAAAAACTTTCACATAATTCCTGATGAAAAAAGTTCACATCTTGTTCACATTGAAATTTAAACAAGATTTCAACTGCAAAATATTCTTACATCATTTACACATTGAATTCATCTCACCATGAAAAAATCTCACATCTTTTTCACTTCATATTTCAAACAAGATCTCAACTGCAAAAATTCTCTCTACAATTTATACTTTGATTTCTGAAACAAGCTATCAAGTGAAATAATTTCACATAAGAAATATTTTCATATTGTTTTCACATCAAACCATTTTTCTTGTATTTAATTATCCTCACATCTTTTTCACAACTCTTGAAATCTTTATTTAAAATGCAAAAAGAATTGCATAATTTCAAAAAAAAAATTGGTAAAAACCGCCCTGAATGGAAGGTTCCCAATTCATATACACTGGTATAGTAGTCAATGCGCGCACGCCGTACGGTTACATTCTCGCCTATAGTGCTGGTTTCCCAGTATCACACTATTACGAGGGCAGCAGCTCCGTAGGACTATCAACTACTATACATGAGTATTGTGAAGTGATATAGAACAGATGGTTTTACTAATTTTTTTTTGAAATTATGCAATTCATTTTGCATTTCAAAGGTTTCAAGAGATGTGAAAAAGATGTGAAAATATATTGAAGTGAAAAGTATGTGAGATTATTTCACTTGATAGCTTGTTTAAGAAATCATGTATAAATGTAGAGAGAATTTTTGCAGTCTAGATCTTGTTTGAAATATGAAGTGAAAAAGATGTGAGATATTTTCAAGGTGAGATGAATTCAAAGTTTTGCAGTTGAAATCTTGTTTAAATTTCAATGTGAAAAAGATGTGAGCGTTTTTCATCAGAAATTATGTAAATGTTTTTCACTTAAAGTTCCTTTTATTCTTGAACATACATTAGTAAACAAGATTTCAGCTGCAAAATATTCTCACATCATTTACACTTTGTCACCTTGAAAAAATCTCACATATTTTTCACTTCATATTTCAAACAAGATCTCATCTCTCTACAATTATACTTTGATTTCTTAAACAAGCTATCAAGTGAAATAATTTCACATAAGAAATTAATATTTTCATATCGTTTTCACATCAAACCATTTTTCTTGTATTTAGTTATCCTCACATCTTTTTCACATCTCTTGAAACCTTCGTTTGAAATGCAAAATGAATTGCATAAAAAAAATTTGGTAAAATCGCTTGTTCTATAACACTTCTTGGGAACCTCCCATTCATCTACCTATGAAGCTATCTGAATGGAAGGTTCCCAATTCATATACACTGGTATAGTAGTCAATGCGCGCTCGCCGTACGGTTACATTCTCGCCTATAGTGCTGGTTTCCCAGTATCACACTATTTCGAGGGCAGCAGCTCCGTAGGACTATCAACTACTATACATGTGTATTGTAAAGTGATATAGAACAGGTGGTTTTACCAATTTTTTTTTTGAAATTATGCAATTCATTTTGCATTTCAAATGAAGGTTTCGAGAGATGTGAAAGAGATGCGAGGATAACTAAATACAAGAAAAATGGTTTGATGCGAAAATATTTCTTATGCGAAAAAAGATGTGAAAATATATTGAACTGAAAAGTATGTGAGATTATTTCACTTGATAGCTTGGTCAAGAAATCAAAGTATAAATGTAGAGAGAATTTTTGCAGTTGAGATCTTGTTTGAAATATGAAGTGAAAAAGATGTGAGATTTTTTCAAGGTGAGATGAATTCAAAGTGTAAATGATGTGAGAATATTTTTTGCAGTTGAAATCTTGTTTAAATTTCAATGTGAAAAAGATGTGAGTTTTTTTCATCAGGAATTATGTGAAAGTTTTTCACTTAAAGTTCCTCTTATTCTGGAATGAAATAATTTTAAATACATTTCACTTCAATACATTTTCACATCTTCTTCACCATAAGAAATATTTTCACATCGTTTTCACATCAAACCATTTTTCTTGTATTTAGTTATCCTCACATCATTTTCACATCTCTTGAAAGTTGAAACCTTCATTTGAAATGCAATATGAATTGCATATACCTAATATCAAAAAAAAAAAAACCGCCTGTTCTATTACATTTCTTGGAAACCTCTCATTCATCTACCTATGAAGCTAACTGAATGGGAGGTTCCCAATTCATATACTTACACTTACACTGGTATAGTAGTCAACGCACGCACGCCGTACGGTTACATTCTCGCCTATAGTGCTGGTTTCCCAGTATCACACTATTACGAGGGCAGCAGCTCCGTAGGACTATCAACTACTACACATGTGTATTGTGAAGTGATATGGCAAAGGTGGTTTTACAAATTTTTTGGAAATTATGCATTTCATTTTGCATTTCAAATGAAGGTTTCAAGAGATGTGAAAAAGATGTAAAAATATTTCTTATGTGAAAAAAGATGTGAAAATATATTGAAGTGAAAAGTATGTGAGATTATTTCACTTGATAGCTTGTTTAAGAAATCAAATAAAAATGAAGAGAGAATTTTTGCAGTCGAGATCTTGTTTGAAATATGAAGTGAAAAAGATGTGAAATTTTTTCAAGGTGAGATGAATTCAAAGTTTTTCAGTTGAAATCTTGTTTAAATTTAAATGTGAAAAAGATTGACCTTTTTTCATCAGAAATTATGTGAAAGTTTTTCACTTAAAGTTCATCTTATTCTTGAACATACATTAGTAAACAAGATTTCAGCTGCAAAATATTCTCACATCATTTACACTTTGAATTCATCTCACCTTGAAAAAATCTCACATCTTTTTCACTTCATATCTCAAACAAGATCTCATCTCTCTACATTTATACTTTGATTTCTCAAACATGCTATCAAGTGAAATAATTTCACATGAGAAATATTTTCATATCCTTTTCACATCAAACCATTTTTCATGTATTTAGTTATCCTCACATCTTTTTCACAACTCTTGAAACCTTCATTTAAAATGCAAAATGAATTGCATAATTTCAAAAAAAAATTGGTAAAACCGCCTGTTCTATTACACTTCTTGGGAACCTCCCATTCATCTACCTATAAAGCTATCTGAATGGAAGGTTCCCAATTCATATACACTGGTATAGTGGTCAATGCGCGCATGCCGTACGGTTACATTCTCGCCTATAGTGTTGGTTTCCCAGTATCACACTATTACGAGGGCAGCAGCTCCGTAGGACTATCAACTACTACACATGTGTATTGTGAAGTGATATAGAACAGGTGGTTTCACCAATATTTTTTTGGAATTTATGCAATTCATTTTGCATTTCAAATGAAGGTTTCAAGAGATGTGAAAAAGATGTGAGGTTAACTAAATACAAGAAAAATGGTTTGATGTAAAAACGATGTGAAAATATTTTTTATGTGAAAAAAGATGTGAAAATAATATATTGAAGTGAAAAGTATGTGAGATTATTTCACTTGATAGCTTGTTTAAGAAATCAAAGTATAAATAAAGAGAAAATTTTTGCAGTTGAGATCTTGTTTGAAATATGAAATGAAAAAGATGTGAGATTTTTTCAAGGTGAGATGAATTCAAAGTGTAAATGATGTGAGAATATTTTTTGCAGTTGAAATCTTGTTTAAATTTCAATGTGAGCTTTTTTCAACAGGAATTATGTGAAAGTTTTTCACTTAAAGTTACTCTTATTCTGGAACTTACATTCGTATACTTAGGTACTTCTAATTGAACATTATTATTTTCAGGTCCACATTGCTGATTGGTATTCGTAGATATTGGGGTAATTTGAAAATTCCAGAACTCAAAAATTGCTCCGTAAAAAATGATGCCCAACAAATAATGAAATCCCTTCAAAAAATATGAGCTCATCACTCATTGACAGGGTGTCTACCGATTTGTCAAAATCAAATTTCGCGACTTTTATTTTAAAAAATCAGCAAAAAAGAGACATATTTGCAAATGATTTCTCCTTCTGAATTTCTAATACATCCGTTAGAAAATTCCAAAATTCTCCAAATTTTTTAGATTTTCCTGAGAATGGACACAATATTTCCTTTGAAATTCCCAATCGTGATCGCTACTTAGTCTCCCACAAGAACATATTTTTCCGCTTCAAAATATTCAATTGTCTGAAATAGAAGGGAAGAAGGTTTAATTTAAGAATGGGGTTTTAAAATTTATGAGCCCGAGAGAAGCAAGAGCGAAAATTTTTAGAAAAAATGTTCAAAAAGGTGAAATTTTTTACTTTTTCTGTTTTGTAAAAGGCGAAAAAAATTGAAGTAATTTCGAAAAAAATCGCGACTTTCGCGACCGGTAGACACCCTAGTGTGTTATCTTCAAGCCTTAATGTCCTATCGCCTATCTTCTTGAACTCTCAAATGTTATCTTCGATGTGAATTTTTATGTATAAAGTGCTGTAGTATGATAAGAAACTAGGTAGGTAGGAGAAAAAATGAATTCTTTCCCCTCGGCTGGGTTTCCCCTCTCTCGCTGATGTAGGTAATGAGCGAGTACCGAGAGTCTTGATAAGGTAACTCGTTTTATGTATCTCGTGCGTGAAGGTTGCTATGTGGTTTTCGTGTATGGTGAAAAAGCAAGTTATTTTTGGTAGATGTTTTTAGTTGCCACGTTTTGGCATTTTTTGATGTTAAATTTTTTATGGAGTATTTGTACAAAATGTGAGAATTTGTATGAATAGAATTCTTTTTAGTTCCTTTGGAACTCAGACACAATACAATAAGCAAAGAAACACGTTTCTAAATTATTTACCCTCTTTTTGGATTTTAAAAAAATTCTCTGACTTTTCTCGGTTTTTCAGAGAATGGACACCCTGTATAATTTGATTTTCGAATTAGTGTGCTGAAATTATACTCCTATGAATATGACATAATCCGAATCACCCACGAATTCAAATTACATAACGAGCAAAAAAACCTCGCCAAATTAACACGTATACTCATCCACTTATGTACAATGATAACTTCGCATAAATACAGCATTCGTATTTACTCGGAGATGTTTTTCAGCTCGAAAGCGTCATTAGGTACTTTCTGATACTTGATATTTATCACTCGGGAATAATAGTTTGAATTCGCAGGAAAAAAGTGTATCTACGTATAAGCGGAAACATCCAGTCCTTTGATGTCGATTAATACATTACTGTTGCATTCTTAAAATACGTCAAGTTACTCCACTTTTTCCCTTCTTTTTTTCCATCATCGTTTGAGAATACGATGAAGGGGGAGGACTGAGACAGAGAAACTTTGATGCTGGAACGAGAAAATTAAAACATACTCATATCCTATAAACTATTCAACGAAGAGTAGAATCGATTTGTAACGCAGAACAAACGCCACGCCGCGGATAAAGATCTCTTTGAGAAATCAACGTTTGTAAAATTGAAATGCAAACGAATAAGAAAGTATAACAGAAGAGAAGGGGAAGTGGAGGGGGAAAATGCAACGAAGCTTTTGTTATATCTATTCTATAGGTAGATAGCCTAGGCACATTGTGTATAAGATATGAGACTTAGCCTAGCGAGGGGTAAGTACGACGAATTTGATATTCGTAATATCTATGACACTTTTAAATGTTCGCAGCGCGACAGGGTGGGTTTTCCTTTCGCGACAGTGAGTCGAGCTTGAAGATAGCGCGAATCTGCGAACGCGACGGCGGCGTCGAAATGATAAGGGGTTCGGGTTTCTTTTTTTTTTACTCTTACACACGGCTGGGGCGACGTTATAGGTAAATATAAACACAGACGAGAAATCTTCTATAAAAGATATATCAATAAAGTAGAGAAAGTTTTTTTCATATTATTTTTTCTCTTTCCTAAACACTATCTCAAAAACAGAAATTTGTTACCCGTAAACAAAATTCCAGTCCAGTAAACAGATAAAAAGAATGAAAAGTTTTTAATAACGTTATCAATTTCGTATATATTCCGCCGCGTCGCCGCAACGTTTTTCTTTTGAGCAACTTCACTGAAACAAATGTCGACCGGAGACCGGCGGGGCGGACGGAGCGACGAAAAGAAGTTGAAAAAGCCCAATAAAAAAGTCCTCCTCTTTACATTATACGCCGTGGTGCGAGTATTTGCCTGCCATTGAGGAAATCGTAAATATGGCTCGATCTGCTTTTGAAAATTTTCATTTCAAAGTTTTCTCCCAAGTACAACCAGAGGTGGTTCGAACACAATTTAGGGGTGACTGTTTCATAAAACCCGTAGAGAACCGATAACCAGCTGCGGTGGGAAGTATGTGTTCATTAAGGAAACACTACCTAAACTCAAAGTAAAAATACCGGACCGCGCGAATCATTTCAGTCGTTCAACGTTCAACTCTTTTTTACGTCTTATCACCATCTCAAAAAAGAAAACTAAAAACTGAAATTATCGTTTATGATTGAAATGGTGAAAAAAGTGTATAGTAGGAGTTGTAGGATTAAGGATTGAATGGAAATAGTCGATCGGTTGTGTTGAATTTGAAAAAATCGTGAAAGTTTAGGTTCGTGTCGTAAAGTTGTGTAATATCGATATCGATATCGACAGTATCGATATCGATATCAATATTTTCGATATCGACATCGATATTATTGATAACGTCAAAATTTTGATAACGAAGGTGAATGATAAGGAAAAATTAATTACATATTCCAGAATATTGGAATATTGAAGAGTCATCGTAGGATTTGGAAATTGGAAAAATTTTTAATTTAAAGGTATTTTTTTCTGGAATTTTTGAAATAGTTGATGAAAGTTAATTTTTTTTTGTGATACTTTTAATTGAAAAATCCAAGCACGAAAAGAATGTATTATACAATTTGAAATGTTTTTCGTAATGTAATTCGGACCGCGCGAATCATTTCAGTCGTTTAGCGTTCAACTCAGTATCACGTCTTATCGTTATTTGAAAGAGGGAAAGTGGAGAGTGATGAAATAAACAATTGTAATTTTGTTGTCGGTTGAATTCTGAATGGTGGAATTTACACGTAATTATGCATAATATTCAATAATTTGAGTAAATTCGACCGTTTTGAAAACAACCGACAACGAAATGTAAAATTGTTTATTGTATCAGTTTTTAGTTTTCTTTTTTGAGATGGTGATAAGACGTAAAAAAGAGTTGAACGTTGAACGACTGAAATGATTCGCGCGGTCCGGTATTTTTACTTTGAGTTTTGTAATTGTTTTGTTCCTGCAAAATTTCGCGTTCTGCAACTTTTTCATCACAGCTGAAATCACGCTTCATTGTGTAATGTGAAGGCAGGTTTTCGAAAAAGTTTGTCGTGCAGCTGGGGATTGAATCGAAATTATGTAGTCGTTGTAGGATTTGGAAATTGGAAAAATTTTTAATTTAAAGGTATTTTTTTCTGGAATTTTTGAAATAGTTGATGAAAGTTAATTTTTTTTGTGATACTTTTAATTGAAAAATCCAATAATGTAATTTAGGCAAGTGTCTCAATTTTGTATGCAATAATTTTATCTTTTTAATTATCCAACGGGAAGGAGGATTTCGGGGGATGAAAAAAAAAACAAAATTACCTCAATTTCAGTCAACCTATCGCCCAAACAAAATAGGAATTTCCAGAAAATGGATGATTTAAAATGATTTCTCGATAAATCTACTTCCTGAAAAAGTTGCAACAAAGGCGACATTGTTTTTTTTGTAGTAAGCTCTTTACTTTTAGCGCACAATTCTACTCTCTTAATTTGAATCAGTTAATTTTCACTGGTTCTAAGTCAAAATTGAGTGAAAATATCTTTCAGTTGAATCCGTATTCGGAAATGTCAGAATGTATTTTAAATTTCAATTAGGGTCGTCAAATATGGCGGAATTCCTTTACCTCTAACTATATCAATGACTATCACCAGTTACTTGTCAATAATTTTCCTCTTTATTTTCACAGTTTTAACAGAGGAAGGTGGTAATTTTTTAAAATTCAATTGGACAAAAAAAGTATAATGAATAAAATTTCAACATTTTGGTATCATTAATCTGAAAAAAAAAAAGGATAATCATCAACTGCTTTACTCATCAATCCGTATTGATGATTTCCGATAATTATTTGACAACTTTAATTCAATCCTAAAAATTAATGTTAATTTTATGTATTTTTCGTTTGTTAAGTTACATTAAATTTCGAATTTCAGTTCTGAAATTAATGCCAAGTTTTACTTTTAATTTATTCTGTTAATTTTTATGTAAATTATGCAATTTATTATACAAAATTACTTGAAGATAAATTTTGATTTTTCGATTACAAGTATGGGTATTTGTTTTTAAGGCATCATTTTAGTCAGGTTTCAATCGTACAAATAAAGGCTTCCGCGCGAAATTCCTATTAAAATTGATTTTACGATTGATTCTTGTTCTGGACACTAAAACAAAGAAATTAAGCTCATATGCCCTTTTTTCCTCTTCTCCCTTTCCCCAGGGTCCATCCCCCAACATTTCAAACTCGTGTACTGCCTTATCTATGGATCGTAATGAAAAAATTTTCAAAGAAAAGTTGTTCCTCAGCACCTAATGTACATTTTCATTTCCCATCAAAATCCATTTAATTTTGGAGCAATTCCTAGAAACAAAACATATGTTTTTGAGAAAACCTCAAAATCACGTTTTCTTCATTTTAAACGAAAAGTTTTGGAGATACGACAAAATTTGTAACCACAAAAAGTATTCAGTATTGAATTTCCATTCCAATGAGCTCTATCACGACTATTTTCACCAACTTTTCCTGACAGGGCGGATCTCTTCCCCCTCCTTATCTCAAAAGTTGGACCCACGAAAAAAAAATCCAACGACTTTTGGTTTTCGATATCTGTTTTTGTGAGAATTCATTTTGTAGCAAATTTTGTTCGTGGGTCCAATTTTTGTGAAAACGAGGATGGTGAGAGGTCCACTCTTAGGAAATTCAATTTTGAATACTTTTTGTGATTACAAATTTTGTCGTATCTTCGAAACTTTTCGTTTAAAATGAAGAAACCGTGATTTTGAGGTTTCCTCAAAAACATGTTTTGTTTCTGAATGGAGGGGGGGGGCAGGAATTGCTCCAAAATGGATTTTGATGAGAAATGAAAATGTACATTAGGTGCTGAGGAACAACTTTTGTTTGAACATTTTTTCATTACAACTCATAGAAGATAAGGCGATACGCACGTTTGAAATATTGGGGGTTGACCCTGAGGAAAGGGGAAGGGGAAAAGGGCATACAGGCTTTATTTCTTTGTTTTAGTGTCCAGAACAAGAATCAATAATAAAATCAATTTTAACAGGAATAGTGCGCGGATGTACGATTGAGACCTGACTATTTTGTGAAAATTAATATAGGTACTTGAGTATACCTAATTAGAATTAGAATTATGATTAGAGATAAATGAGATAATACACTGATTCGGCTTTCAAGCACTATTCGTGCTTGAAAATAAAAAAAGTGTCTAATCATAATGCCAAAATTTCGGGGAAGACCCGTTTATTCAACTTGCTCGAAATTAAAACGATGATGGAACAGTAACCGCTAAAAATCAAATTTACAATTTTAGATGAGGAGGAACCAGCGGCGCAGGGGAAAAAAAGTTTGAACGGTAAATCATTGGAAATACAAGTACGGGATGAGGGTATTTATTGAAGAAAAAAACAATTTTTGGTAGGTATGATATGAAATACCTGATAAGCCTTCTTTTTTTGCTAACGATAATTTTAATTTTTTAATTTGCTTTTGGAGTTCGTTAAAAGGAATTAAAAAATTGCCAAATTTTTTCACATAATTTACTCGTTTGTTTGATTTTTTTATATTAATATAGAGCAATACAAGAACTCCAAAAATATTTCATCTAATGTAGATTAAATGAATTGAAACACCTCATTATCGAAGCATTTATTAGCACTATACGATTATGCATTATTATTAATATTGTGTGAATTTTTCTCAGCAGTCCTCAAATCTTATAAAAGCTCAATATTACCATCGTTGGATTTGAGTCATTGGCCCAAAACTCCGATAATGGACGAAACACATTACACAATCAACGCGAGTAATTTCAACAATTACGGGTATCGATATACTCTTTTCGGAAAAAATGGCTTCAAAGTTTCTTCCTTCAGGCAATCCGGTATTACTTTGCCCTCAAGTTCGACGCATGTATCGGCGCACAAACCAGCGTTGAAATTGACGTAAGTATTCGAACATTGGACACAATTTTTTAAGCAAACGCCGACGTCTATCGAGTTACCGTAGTTGGCGTGGATCACCATGAATGCGACGAACGTGAACAGTATGACGGTCTTGTGATGTAAGATTTTCATCATCGGTTGAACCGCTAGTTGGAGAGGGCGAGTTTTTTAGAAGGACGTAAACTGTAGATGACTGAAAAAATTCAAGTAGATATTAGAAATAAAATGTGATTGTCAATATTAATTTACAAGGGTTCCGAAAATTTCGAATCAATTGTTTGTTGAAAATCAATTCCATAAATAACTTTTTCAACCATTTTCTAAAATAAATATTATGCTGAAATTTCACAAAATCAACTCAACATGTCAAATTGTCAATATGGAAATAAGACAAGTTTCGAAATCTCGTAAAAATTAATTTTTTCAACTCTTTTTCCTCATTTGTAACGATGTGTTTTAAAAATTCAACTCCATTTTGACCCCTCTTTCCTGCTCTCGTGTTCAATAAATTTACAAGGCAACAGAAAAATTCATCGCGAGAGGGAAAATTCATCTCCACGAGAAATTAATACGGATATGAACTTACCCAAGGATATAATTTATAGCCAATGTTCAAAATTAAAGAGATTACAAACCCTTTCAACAAAAAGAATCTATAGTGCAAAAAAGTGAACAAATTTTACTTTGATGATTATTTGGCCATTTTGTTGAAATATTCTTGATTTCTGTAGGCCTGCTTTGTGAGGTAAGCCAAAAAGTTTTGCATAAATATTTCAAGATGTTTGGACAATTACTGTTCTTGAAAAAATTTCTAGAAAATCAACAATGATAGAAATTGTTAATCGCTTACTCATACACTCCAACTCGATAATAGGGCGTCTCATTCCCACAAATTATTTTTAAAAATTCGAATACACGCTTGTAGTCATGAAGATGATGCTAGCAAGGCATGAAGAACATGAAAATGAAGATGACGATGTTGCAGAAAATTACGATCTAATTTAAATTTGTTTCTAATCCTTTTTATCTTCAAATATAAGTGCTACCAAAATTTGTGAATTTTTTTTCAAATGGAAAATTTTTTGGAGGTTGAATTCAGGAAAGTAAAACAAATCTGATATTGCTGAAATGTTCAAACTTTGAATTTGGTACCACCCCTCTTGGAGGGTTGAAGAGAAAAATTGATCCGAAAATCGAATCAAAAACCTATTTTGACATATCACATCGGTTTCATGGTTATTTTACAAAATTTAAATTTGGTATCACCTTCCTGGGGGGAGGGGGGTTGAAGTGATATCAAAATTGAACACTACGTTGAAAATTACGTAAGGTTCCTCTATGTTTTTTTTTCTTTTAAACAGCGATTTCTTTCAATGCCTTAAAATGTCCCATTTTTCAATCAACTGTTCCATTTTCATACATTTTTTGGTGAAGTTAGTATTTGTAGTCCTTTCAATAATTTTGAAGTTGAGCTAAAAATCGTTTGATGAAAACTTTAAAATGCTGATTCAACTCATATTCCAACCTACTAAGCATGTCTCAAAAATCACTCACTTTTACACCATTGGGGATGCCTTAAGTTCACAAGGATTGGGCATCAATCTGTATTTTTTTGCGACGTTGCTACTCGAACTATTATTTATGTAAATTTACTGCATTTACCAAGACTCCGAGATAATGACTTGAAATTTTCTCAATTTTTCCAAGAGTTTTTCAACTTTGATTTTTTAAATTTCAAGTTTTTTTACGTACATTTTAGAATTTTTTCTAATTACTTATTGAGTTAAAAGAAATTTCAGAGACCGTCAAGTTGAAAAAATTCCAAGAAATTTTCTGCTGGTAGAATGGTATAGTTGAAAAATAATTAAATGAAAAATCTAAGTTGAAAAAAATTCAAAACCTGATTTTTTTCTACTGAAAATTGTCATTTTTTAATTCAAATCTCTTCAAAATTTTTCCACCTTAAATTTTTTCAATTTTTTACAGTACGAAAAATTTTTGTTGACATTTTCTCAAACAATTAATTTTTTAACATGGTGTCTATTATATTTTCAGAAATGATTTTCCCTGACTTTTCCAGGTTTTCCAGACCAATTTTTCGAATTTTTCCAGACCTTTTAAATATGATATTCGTTAACGGAGGGAAGGGGGGGGGAGTAATTTTTCACATGATGTTTTTTACATCCCGAAATTTCTCATAAGAATGATATAAAATGCATGCGGTCAAACGATTTTTTTTTTCGAATTTACTAGATACTTTTTACAAGATTTTTAGATGCTCCTCTTCGAGCCAAAAAAAATATTCAAATTCAATTCTGAACATTTTTGAGCCCACCTAACACCCCCTCGCCACAATAATTTGAAAATTTGAATTGATTACCTACAGAAAAAATGTCAAATTAAAAAGGAAAAACCAAGTATTCCAACGCAAAATTAAGTTTGAAAAATGAAAAAATTATGTCAGGGTGTCTACCAAATCAAGCGAATGAAAATTCGGATTTTTCCGGGCTAAAAATTCAAAAATTTCTTCACATTTTATCGCCCCCTCCCCTCTCATGAAAAACACATACCTCAAATTTATAAATTCACGTAATCCTCTGCCATTTTTTAGTACCTAAGTACCAATAAATAAAAAAGTCAATGAGGAGGTAAAATATAAATTATTTTATGGAAACACAGAAATGTGTTAAACCCGAACGAAGCGAGGGCGAGAATTTTTGTGAAAAAATATCTTCAAAAGATGAAAATTCTCCACTTTTCCCTCATTCATATTTTTCAAAAAATGGCCAATAATTTTGAATTCTGTAAGTTCTATTCCCGCTCCTTTTGTTTCAACATCGTGGTGAAGGGCATCATGGCATTTCTTTCTCAGTACAGCTCAGTAAAAAATAAGTTTCCAAAAAACTTGAAATTTTAAATAAATTTTGCAGAAAGAAAGAGTTTAAAGTACCCCGAGCGTAGCGAGGGGAAATTTTTTTGAATAAATACATGCATTTTCAGTATCAATTTTATTGTATGTACATTACGGTCAACAAAAAATTACGAATAAAAAATCAGATAAAAGATGTAACAATCCGGCCCGAGCGGAGCGAGGGCGAAATTTTTTGAAAAATTTATAATAAAATAAGCAAAGAAACACTTTTCTGAATGATTCATCTTTTTTTTTGAATTTTCGAAAAATTCCAGAGAAAATTCCAAAATTCCCTGACTTTTCCAGACCACCAAAATTCCCTGACTTTTCCCGGTTTTCCCGGTTTTCCAGAGAATGGACACCATGTTTAAGTTTTCACTCCGTGATTTTCAGAAAATTTTACTGATGGAAAATTTTGCTTTAATTTTCAATACAGGTATGAACAAAATTTAGAATTACAAAAACTGAGAAATTTAGATAAGTGAAAATGAAATCCCATTTGCGTTAAAATTAATGACGAGCTAGTACTTAGTGATGATCATGCGGATATTCGGCAACTCGTGGTGCTCGATCCTTGCGAACTTAAGGTATCCCCGTTGGTCAACACTTCAGCTGCAAACTTTAAACTGCTCTCCTGTAAAATCACGTTTTGGTTCTAAGCTATTTTTTCTTATGACAGATCACAATTAAAATTTAGGCCGCCCCGAGTCGTTTCAATTCTTATCCCTGCATATTCAAAAACATGCAACTAAGCCGACATAATCCGCAACAATAAACAAATCGTATAATAAAGATATCAATTCAATCACCTATGCGAACAATACCTACATACCTGAATAATCCACGTACCTCTCGCCCAATTCTGGATTAGTCTCGAGTAACGTCTCAAACAATAGATAACACGTCGTTCAATGCAGACACACGTTTCGCAACAGAAGCACTCGAAAAGATATCTAACTCGAGCTCGACGTCGTCAGCCGATTTTAAAGGATGAGCTTTCAAAATCGTACCCATTCCATTTGAATTTCCTTATAAATCGAATTACCACAGAATTTCGTATCTGGTACGATTAGATTCGATTGAATTACGTTCGAGGACGCTTTTGGGTAAAATTCTGAACTGCTGGATCACCACATGATGCCCATTCCTTCATCTCACGATACTTTTAAAATTTACTGTAAAATATTGATCATCCTAGTTACTGCTCCTTGCTTCTTATATGTCTTTTTCTCTTTTTTTTTTGGTCTTATATTGACTCGTTAAAATAATTCATTCCTACCGGGATGTCGATTTGTTGGGTATATTTGAATGGTGGTCTTATTCGAGTGGCAATGACGTATCAATACGACCATGCTACGAATATATCGCGAGAGAAAGGCGATTTATAGTACTTCCTACGTCTGGCGGTCAAGTACACTATGTAAAGCAAGGTAAGCAGGGCGTATGCGGTAGATGAAGAAAGATCGAAATGTAGACGGTTCGGTGTGTAATTATTTTCCTGGATTTTACGAGTACGTATATGAGTGGGTGACGAGAGAGGTGTGGAAAAGTTGTCTCTCGAATAAAAATAGATCGACTCGCCAACCATACCACATTTCCAACTTTTATATTTTACAATGTAACAAAAATCGTAAAAAATCATATTCAATAATACATCTTACTTAATATTTTTTTCATTTAACGGCTTGGTTAAAGGGGAAGGGGGAAAATCACCATCGATACTCGAAAACTGAGAAAGAAATACCATCGCGAAAATACTCGTTTTAACAATAGTCTCTAGACTTTATTAAAAGTATAACTGAACCCATCGGGAGATCTGTTCAAACTGAGTTTACCAGGTGGGAAAAACCTATGCGGAGGTTCACTGCTGGTGTATTGATTGTAACTAGGAACAGAAGGATAGGAAGCTGGAGCTGCGGCTGGAATTGAAGGAGAGGGCACGCCGCTCAAAGCTGGCGATCTGTATTGGAATTGAACCGGATTATATTGAGGTTGAAATTGAGCATTGGGAGTATTGAATTGATAATTATTATTATAGTTGTAATCTTGACTGGGTCTGTATTGAGACTGAGAATCGTCTTGGTAATCATATTCGGGATTGTATTGTCCAGTTTGTTGGATGCTATTGGACGGGATGGCTGGAGCGGCCGGAGCTACGGGCGTCTGAGGTACTGGAGGTACCGGGATGTGGTCTCCCGTCGCTTTGAAGCCATCTTTACCAGCTGTGTAGGTTACAGTACGACGTTGGCCGGTGGGATCGATGTAACTGTAGCTACCTTTTCGGTTACCTTGGCCGTCGGATTCTTCTTTGAATTCGACGCCGTCGTCTTGTTTGTAAGTCGAGCCGAATTGGCCGTTTACTGCTAAATAACGAGCTTCTTCTAAGATGGACGCGTCTTTCGATGGTTTTTGGTATTGGCCGGTCGAGAAAGCTATCAAAGTACAGAAGACTACCTGCGGAATGTAATAGAGAATTCAATAAATGGGTATTCTGGAATTGAATAAAGGAGGAAGAGAAGAGGAGGTGTTGGGAAATCTTGAATCGATGATAAGTTTCCTATTTCAAGTCTCAGAATTGTGTTAATGAAGTCCTGACTGGTACCCAGTATTTTTCACTGATTAAATAATTTGTCCTTATTTCACAGCATGCCCAAAAAACTACAAAACGACCTCAAAAAATGAACGTGCCCTGGTATCAATGACCCTCAAAAAAAGAGAATTAGCTGCTAAAAATCTTCTTCATTTCTTTTCTCAACATTCATCATAGAAAATTTGGAAAAATGGTTTGAAGACTGGATCTCACCCCAAAAGCCTTAAAAAGACCCCTAATCATTTTATTTCAAAATCAATTTCAATAGAAAATTCTAGTAAGAACTTGAAAAAATGATTTCCTACTTCGTGTTATGCCCTTAAAGGGCCCCACATTTGAAAAATATTATTCTTTTCTTTTGTCTCGACTTTGATATTCTGCATAAGAAATTCCGCAGAAAATCTAAAAAATTGGTTAGAAGGCCGCACGATGTCCTCAAGTGCTACGAAAAAAGCCTTGGCTCCGAACATGGTAAATTTTTAAAAATAAAAATTTCAACATTTTTTGGAGTTTGGGGACTTTTGAAAAGTATTTGAAAGCATAACTAGGGAGCTCAAACTAACCCACCGGAATTCGTTGTAAAATTTTCTGACAAATGGCACGACCACCGTTATCATTGTATGGTGAAAAATTGCATATGCTACACTATTCATCAGTGAACCATTTTTCTCTGGCGAGCTAATGTAAGTGAGTTTATTCATGAAATTCATACGTCTATGTTAAAAGTGTCATGTCGTTTTGTCTTCATTTTGGAAATTTTAAAAAAAATTACCTATAAAGGAAAGTTTTTAAAAATCTTTTCCAAAAATGGTCTCATTAGGAGCCCCGAAAATATTATTTTTTCAAAGGTTTTAGAAATTCAATAGAAAAATTTGAAGAAAATTTTTCAAAGTTTTTCTTCAAATAGCTTACCCGAGGACAAAACGATCAACCCTTAGTTTCTCCTTCTTTGTTTTTGTTTATCCAAGTTATGAACTTTTCTTTCCCCTTTTTCCTCTGATGAGATCAGTAAGCCCGAATCCGTCGAATAGTGAAGAAGAAAAATCGCTAATGTAATGTAAGTAAGTTTATTTATGAAATTCATACGTCTGTGGTGGAGGTGTCATTTCGTTTCGCCTTTTTTTTCGAAAATTTGAAAAAATCACCTATAAAGGTTTTCTAAAAATACATAACTGGGGAGCTCAAACTAGCCAATTCCTGGCAAAATTTTCTATTTGTACATAATCAATATAATATTTTCAACGATTTTTATTAAACTAAACATTTTTTCAACTCATTTTTCTTGAAAAGTTGATTCTGCAGTTCAACTTTTTTCCTTGATACCAGAAAATTTTCGCACTTCTCAGAAAAACTGCTGGTGCTTCTTCAAGGCACAGAAAAGGTTGTAAAGAAATAGTTATGGAATTTGAACATGTCTCAAGCTTCGTATTGTTAATTCATTCAACTTTTTCATCCGAGTGTCCCAAAAGATATGCACGCTTCAAAAATCATGATGCAAAAAATTTCAAACTATTACTGGCCAAAATTTTAGAGTATTCAACTTAAACATGAATTATTTTTCATTCAACAATTTTTTCTTCTTTCAGTTTGAACATAGGTGTATTCGTTGACTTTTCATGAATCTTTACAACTCTTTGAAGTATTTTTTTTCTTTTGCAATTCCTTTGTCGAAAAAACGAAAACTCGTCAACTATTAATTGATTAACATGAAACTACTGAATAACTCCCATAAAGTACGATTTAGCAATATTTCGTCGTTTTTTGAACAAAAATAAGCATTTTCAAGAATTTATGGTCAAAAAGGCTAAAAAAAAAGTACTAAAAAAAAAGTACTAAAAAATTCCACCATCGACTCAGAAATGCTTATTCATAAAAAGAACTGTTATCTGCAGTAAAGCAAAAATTAGGTGCTTGAAAATCCTAGTCTAATTGATAATAAATGAAAAAAAAATCGTGGTATGAGTTTTTGTAAGGTTCAAATTCAATAGATCCAAACGAAGCATTTTGATTATTCAAAATTTTTTATGGCTATTGGTATCTACGAAAATATGACTTATTGTGGATACAAAGTGGAGGGGAAATTTTTGGATTTTCAATGAAGAAATAATCATTTCTATTACATCTGAAAATTCGTTAATGCATTAAACTGGAAAAAAAAGAAAGCAACCCGAAAATAATTATCGAATTACCACATCAGAGAAAAATATGCATCACAATTTTTTCCCAAAAATACTTTCAAAAACTTCACTTTTCGAAAATTTTGTATATTTTTACTCAAATTATAGAAAGATGGGGAAGTATTATTGAAATATTGTCAAGATGTGAGAATGAATAAATTAAAAAAAAAATTGCAAATCAGTAAAAAAAAACACCAAAATATTAAAAAAATCAACGAAAAAGAAAGATACAAAGAAATGTACATACCGTAAAAGCAATCATGTTGAAAATCGATTAAATTCGACGATTTTTCTGTTAGAAAACTCACCGACCGGTCTTATACAGTGTATGTAGACTACAATAGTGTAAGTATTTGAAAAATAAAAGGTGACTATCTCACGAAGCGGTTTAGCGCATTATTATATACGTAGAATTGTAACGTGTATAGTGGTTGTCCTTAAGCAAGGTTACTAACTACATCATCTTTGAAATGTGTACCTTTTTTCACTTTGGTCATACTTGATTATTGCACACGAAATTAATCCTTAGGCGATATTTACGGACAGGCGGGACGATTCTACCATGGTGTACATATTTCTGGGTTAATGTCGTACTCGTATTAGTATCTATCGTTTCGATAATGGTTAAATACGTTCGTCCAAGACGTACTGTTTGCTGGTTCGAATTGGTTGATGCGAAGCGACAATAAGATAGAGTGTGGAAAGGGGGGGCAATTCTATTAGTTGAGTTGAAAATAATGATGATCTTTCGTTTTTGGGTTCAAATCATAAGCGCACCCGGGGGGAGGGGCTCGGGGGCTCAAGCCCTCCCTAAGCTCGGACAAGTTATTTTTTTATTACAAAAATGTGATTTTTTTGGCTCTTGAAACATGATTTTTCAAAAAAAAAAATTCGCCCTTGCTCGGCTCAGGTTTAATCCTTCTATTTTAAAAAGTGATAGTTTTCACTGATCTTTCGGTCAAAAATCACTGATGTCTCAATCAATTCCCAGTTCGTCAGAAAAAATCAATAATTTTGACTGAAAAATCACTAAAATTCTGAAATTTTTCAATTTTACTTGACTTAAATCCGTTTATGAATTATAAACCCTGAATTTTTTCATTAAAATTTCACCCCCTCCTCCAATATTTTTTCCGAATTCTGCGCCGCTCCCTTAAATAATTTTTGGGTACGTTAATGGTTCAAATGAAAAGAAGATACGCATGTGGTCTAGAAAGGAAGTCGAAACCGAAATTGAGTAAAGTTAACGGTGATGTTGTTTTGAAACCTTTTGATAACGTAAGATCTCTTAATAGGCGACATTTTTACAGTAAATGTGCATCGTAACACGACGACCGGACTTGCGGAAAAATTATACGAACTGGCCGGTGCTCGGAAAGAAAAAATCGTAGTATGTAAAAGATAAAGATTTTAGTCAAAGTAAAGTAAAAGAAAATGGATAAAGATTAATTAATTATTTTATTCCTATTTATTAATAAATATTTTTTTCAGTTAAAATAGAATTATTGTTTAATTATTTTTCAATTTATTATTAATTTGTATTGGATCGAAATTGGAATTGAAACTTAGTCCGTTAAGGACAAATCATTATAAGTATTTACCAAAGAGTCATAATCACCATCACAGCTTGCGACGTGGCTGCAAAGATGCCATCAAACTGGGATCTATCGAGGCTCGTTTCTATTCACTGGAATTGGAGGTTATGGTACACGAAGTAAACGGCGTTGGTCGAATAGAATTATCTAGTTGAGGAAGAAGGAAGTACCAAAAAAGAACATAATTCTTACGAGCAGCTCATTACGTTTTATAAATTTATTCGCGTGTGGGATGAAAGAATTGAAGTGAACTGGATACGAAGAATACTGCGTCCATTTGCGTTAATCCCTGCCATAGGGTCCAATAAAATACTAACGATCGAAGAAAAGATCCATCCACCTCGTTAGAACCCCGGAAAAAATGCATCGTGTAGATGTAGATGAATTTCTATTCCACAAATACCGATATGCTCGCTCAAAATTCTCTCTCGCATCGAAAACGAGGGGAGAAATTATGAAAAAAGTACATATTTACAGGTATAATGACTTTAACCTTGCATATTTGCCCAGAAAAAATTTTCAAGTTCAACAGTACCTAATTTGAAAATTCAACATTTTTCTCGCATTTCAAACAGATTTTCACGAAATTTTGAAAATTTTGTGAGATATTTTGCGAATTTGCATCTACGCATGATGGGATGGGTAAAAAAGCACGGGATTTTCTCGAAACATTGGTTCCTGGTTACACGTCTCCTAGCATCAATACTCTGCGAGATATAAAAAAAATAATAACTGAAGAAACTGAACAAGAAATACAACAAATTGTCGAAAATTGTGCATTGATTAGTATTACCTACAGCAGATACCTGAACATCCCCAAACAACGTTTCAATCATAACTCTGGAAACCTTGACCTTGGGGTTTTGAAAAAATTGCATCATAGTCCAGTCATTTTAGGATTTAACTCCCTAAAAATTCAATCCCAATTTTTTTCGCGTTTTACGTTCATAATGGTCCACTACACAACATACTAAAATGGACACACCATACACCACCCCCCTCCCCCGCTTCCACCAGGGAAAGGGTAAATGTCTGGTGAAAACCGGGGTTTCGTGAATATCTTCTCAAATAAGTCTCAAAATTGAAAAATAGTTATGAACAATCTTGTTCTACGTGTAATTTCCTATCAGAAGGGGTTTGTTTTTTTTTCAAAAATAATCATTTCCTTGACCAAAAATTAAGGGTAAAAAACACCTATTTTTCAACAATTTACAGCATTTTTTGAAAAAATCGGAACTCTTGTGAATATCTCCTCAAATAAGGCTCAAAATGGAAAAATGGTTATGAACAATCTGGTTCTACGTGTAATTTTCTATCAGACAGGTTCGGTTTTTTTTTTTGATAACACCCACTTCTTTGCCCAAAAATTAATGATGAAATAGTCTATTTTTCCAATATTTACAGTAGGTATTTTTGGAAATGATGGAAATATGAAGCTGAAAGTACCCAAAATTACACCAGTGAAGAGTAATTTTTTCATAGGTACGTACATACTGGTAGGGTATTCCAAAAAAAGTCACCACAAGCATTTCAAACCCTACCGTCAATAATAAGGGAGGTTGTTGAATACTGCATTTAAAAATCAAGGTTGTAGAAAGAGAAAGTACTTTACACGCGATGTTACTGCTTATTATTGGTGATACGAAACATTTCTTTGCGTCACAAGGATTCAAAAACGATATGAGTCTAGGAGGTTAATGGATGAGGAGTAAAATTTTGAAAATTTTCATGTTTGGTGTCAAAAATTAGGTTTTTTGGCTTGCCAATTCCAATTTTGAGATTGTTTTTTATGGAAAATCAAAAGAAGTAGTAAGATTGTGACCCCGAAGATATCGAATAACTTATTTGAAAAGGGGGGATGGGGTGTCCATTTTAGTATGTTGTGTATAGTGGACCATTACGAACGTAAAACGCGAAAAAAATCAGTATTGAATTTTCGCGGATTTGGTACATTTTTTCTCTTCTTTGCCTGGACTATCATGTAGAGGTTTTAGAATGGAGGAACTCCTCAAGAGATCCAAAAATGACAGACTCCACTTCTGCGATCAAGCGGAATCTTCTCGTTGCCACAGTGAGTTGATCCTTTATTATTCTATTAGCGTTAATAGTTTGTCTGACCAAACCCTCCACCCTCGCCCATTGAATTGAGAACAACCTAACAAAACAACAATTTTGCGCGGAGGGGGCAATTACATTCAACACGATCGTCCATAAGTTTTCATTGTAGTAATGGGGATGAAAAAAAAAGCTAAAAAAACTAGCAGTTGAAAGAATGACATGTAGCCACCGACCGACGACCCGATCACGGCTCACAATGCAACAGAACTACTGATTCAATAAAATTAGTAGATTTTCATTTTTGAATCAGTAATTTTTGTCCTTAACTACTGATTGAATCAGTAAATCAGAATTGATTCATTTCAGTAGTTGAGAAAAAAGTTACTGATTCAAAAATGAAAATTCACTAATTGAATCAGTAAATTTTTCACTGATATTTCTTTAGTGACTCAATTCTGCCTTTTTCAATCAGTCAATTTGATTGATTAAAATTAAGAGAGCATACTTACATAATTAAATATGAATTTATTTATAGCATGTTTACTTCAATGTTGAATTAATATAATTAATTTAAATAGAAATTAATTTAAAAACGTTTGTTCAACTTTCAATTCATTACAGGATTTCAGTTAAATTCGACGTAAATTAAAAATTGGTTTTATCTTCAAAAAAAAAATAATAATTTAGTGAGAAGGAATTAATTAATATTTCAATATTTATAAAAGATTTTAATTTTTTGGAAAGAAAGAAAGAAAGAAAGAAATTTAGAATTTTCTTCTGCCAAATTTATTAGTCTTCTTTTATTTCATCTTCAATTTTCAATTTAAATTTAATAAATTTAAGCTTTTATTTGATCTTAATCGTAATTTCATCAATATTTTTAATTTTTCGAAACGCATACGGAATAACTCACCCACAGTACCAACCCGGTGTGCAAAGAAAGCGATTTCGTTCGCGATTTGTGACAAAAGTCGCGAATCTCGACATCATTAGTGGCTAATGATCATGAACGTCATGCAGCGTCCGTGCTAGTCCGTGCTAATGATATGTTTGACTTCGGAGTAGGCAACTATTCGCACACATGTGCAAAGTGGTATGCCCTGGTACATGAAAATCGGCAGTTTTCTAAAGGTGTTGGCTAGGGAGATAAGAAAAATAAACTTTTAACTATTAAAAAGTGATTCATATCTTCCGATCGTACATGAGCATTGCCAAAATTCCAATATTTCCAAAAAAAATCAAAATTTATTTAAAGTAGTTGTAGAGCTTATTTAGTGACTATCTTTTCGACTCCAGCCTACATTTTTAACAGTTTTTTGACAAACATTCCATTTTTACTGCTAAAAACAGACTTTTTAAAATTGATTCGAAATCGCATGATTTGAATCATTTTCCCCATATGATTCGTAATTCGTGTGAGAAAAAAAGCTGGAACCTCAGTGAAACTTTACTGAAGTCAGTCAATAAAGAAATGAGAGAGTACGGCCCCAGAGATCTGCGCGGCGGCGGCGGCGACGTAACTTTTCGGCGGCGCAAATCTCCAAGTATGTATGGCTTTTCGCGAAATGTTGCATACTATGAATTTCTTTTGCATTTAACTGTACTTACTTTGTTCCCCGACCACGCGCTGTCAAGGGGATGCGGGCTTTTCGCCGATTATTTCGGGGACTTAGAAAGGCTGCTGGAACGGGAACCGACGTCGAGACCACCGGAGAAGTCCGATTGGTTCGAGACGGAGGCGACCTTCCGTTTGCTGAGCGAGCTTGCTCGCGAAAGCCTCACTCGCCGAGTGCCCGAGGAGCCAACGACGTGAAAGTCGAAGCACCGGCGCGCGATTTAGGCGAGGAACCGTTTACAGGACAAACGCGTCGATTTTGGTAAGCGCACGAAGCCGGCACTTCGGTGACCGGTCGATGAATAACGCCGAGCGAACTCGTGGCTAGCTTGTTGTGGTAAGGTAAGATCGAAAGGTCAGGTACTTACCGGGTGGCGGTGGGTAAACGAGCATCAGCTAAAAAGTAAGGCTGTAAGGTGCAGTGGGGTAATTGCAAAATCGGGGTATTTGCAAAATCAGCTTCTGGAGGTCAGTTAACATAATTTTTGAGCGCGCCATCTTTTGGTAGGTCAAGGCACATCTATTACCTATATACTCACTCAGTTTGAACGAAATCGGTGCACGCATTTGCTTTTTAGAAATGTTTTTATCAACATGTGTCAAAATCACTCATAAGTAAAGTTGAATCAGTTTTTTTCAAAATGGACAAAAACGTACAAAGTAAAATTTTTTTGAACTAATTTTTGTTGATTAATTATACTAATAGATCTATGTTAAAGCTAAGACTATCATTTTTGAAAAATTTTCATTACATTAGCGGAAAAATGCGTTTTTGCATTTACCCCGAAAAAGGTCATGCGGGGGCAATTGCAAAATCGAAAATATCTATCATTTTATTTATACTCTCAGAATTTTTTTAACGATTTTTAGATGTAAAATGGGTCGAAAATACAAAAAAAAGAATATTAGTCCTTCAAAAGTGTGAAAATTTATATTAAATTTTTGATATTTACTTACAAAATTTTGCCATTTTTTGCGTTTTTGGGAGTTATTATCAAAATATTGTTCAAATTTCATCAAAATTTTGTGTTTTCCAATAAAATACGTCATACTTATCACAAGTGATCATTTGTTTTCAATTTTTAGCTCATTAAAAAAAAATAAAAATAAAAAATGAGATTTTTTCACTTCTTTAAAAAATTCTTTCTTTCGCGGATATTTCCGACAAATTTTGATCAAACGAAGGTAATGAGTATATTAAAAGGTAGTAAATTTTACGTAGATTCCGATTTGACCATCAAAACTGAAAAAAAATGAGCACCTTCAGATATAATTTACGATTTGGCATTTGCCCCATGGCGGGGTAAATGCAAAAACACAATTGAAAAATTTTTAAATTTCATTTTCTCATAAATTTATAAACTAAATGATACGAAATTTTTCCCACCAATAGAGAACCCCTTGAAGTTTGTGTGACAGAAATTTCAGGTTGATTGGTGCCATAGAGCCGGCACAGTGAACCGGCAAAGTGTCACTAATCAAAAAGTGGTTTGCAATTGCCCCACTGCACCTTACTTACTTTGTTGCATATTTTCTCCTGTATATACTTATATTTTTTACCTATATTATTGGTCATCTGTTGCCATTTGATATACTTAGTTTTGTCATTTATTTTATTTTTATTTTTATTATTATTATTAATGTTGTTGTTGTTGTTGTTGCTTTCTTTTAAAATTTTGTAACATTTGTGAGAGAAAAATAAACTTATTTACAATCTACGGAACCTCCATCTGCCGGTACCTCTCCGGAATTTTCGCACTCGAGGAGGTCTCCGGGAGTAGCTGGTTGCCCCATCTGCTTGAAGAGTCTCCTCGAGGTGTCCCAGCATGCGCCGGAGGGAGTAATGGACGTCCGTTATTACCCTACGTGCGGACATGCTGGGTACTGGCACTGCCTTGAACGTTGGCACTCGACCGCAGTGCTGTGTCCGGTGTGTTTTAAGGTTTGTCACCCGGATTTTTTGCGATCGATTTGGCCGGATGAGTTTGAGGAGTGCGAGGTGAACGATTGGCCGGAGAGCAACCTTATCCCTCGATTCGACTTGGCATGCAGAGCGAAATACATGGAGATCAAGTCGCTGCTCAAGTTGATCGACCGGAGGGATAAGGCAATTAAGGAGATGGAGGCGGAGCTTCGGGAGACAGAGAATCGTTGACCGGATGACGGGTCAGGCGGTGGCTCCGGAATTACTCTCCGCAATCGTAGAATCTGCCAAGGAATACGCTAGGACCGGGATCATCGCTCCGGCGCCAGCAAACGACAACCGTCCTTTCGAAGGAGAAGAGCTGGAGATAAGCGACGACGAATTTATTATCGTAGACGAAGTCGCTCCAGATGACGATGAAGAAGTCGTCGAAGTAATCGATGTCGACGATGAGTAAAAGGTATCGTTGATTCATTTTTTTTTCCATCGTAGATTTCTCGATTTCGTTTCGTTCCGATCTTCGTGTCGTTTCGTTTTTTTTTTTTTTTTTTTTTTTTTGTATACACTGACTCCGCGATGTTCCGCAAGCACCCCGTATTTCCACCTCGTTAGGCTTTTTTTCCCCCACATGCTTTGTAAGTTGCCTATCTTTTCAGCCAAGATTATTAGCGATATCGCCTAGAAAAGTGACAAAAATCGCTAAACGAAATCGCTAGCGTTCTTTGCACACCGGGAATCTCTAATAAGTAACAAAAGTGTATTAAAATTTCAAGTTGTGATTATGATATCAGACAAGAAGTAATTGGTGTGTTAATTTTTCCTATCGTCAAACGATACGCAGAAAGAAAACTGATTTGAATTTTCCAACTCGCTGATTGAACACTTGAACCATTGACCAATGATCTTTTCTTTTGCATGTCCATACATTACCACAGTGGGTTATCACATATTTCCAGAAAATATTTGAAAAATCTAGCCCAAAGCCTATATAAATCATTCTTCTCATCTATGCAGTTTTTAATTCGCTATCGAGGAAGAAATGCCCAAAAATAGAATATTACTCAACTTTAGACACTACGTAAATATGATGTTGGCATTCGTATAACTCGACTTCACAAGGAAATCCTCTGGCAAGAAAATTTTTTTTTGTTGAATTTCAGATCACATACGGTAATCAGTTGAACGCTGAGATATTCGAGTTTAGGTCTCTCGAGTGCGCTGATGATCAATAATTTGAATTTCCAATGTCGAACCACAATCGACTCGATTCAGTCATACTTTTATCCCCCTCACTTCGATCGAAATTCAATATTTTTCAACACACATTTTTTCAAAATAAAATTAATCAAAAAAATCGTTCCTCCTCGTAGGCAACAAAATCATCGAAAACATCCTGTCTCCAGTCATTCCTTCCCTAAGATAAATTATAATAAACAAAGTATCTTACAAACTAGGTCAACACTAAGCGAGGTGGAAGAATACGAAGGAAAAAATGGGCCAAATAACGCGAAAAGAATGTAAAAAGATATAAAAAGGTATAAGGCAGTTCATTTAATAAAATTAATACGTTTCTGGGAGTGTGTATCGTACGTGTGTTTTGTTCCATGCACACATGTGATTCGGTTACGCGAAGAAAACTCGACCCACAGAGAGAAAAACGCATTATTCGGTAATTTGGTATATAAAAATTACGACGGTATCTCGTCGGTACATGACTACATATAGTCGTACGCTGTTTTAGCGATTTCATTCGATAAACAAACTATTGTTGCAAAACTCGGCGGGATTTTCCTTCTTCGGGGCTTTTCTTATTGTTATATACGGGAACAAAGAAGCGGCAAATTTTCGGGAAACTATCTTAAGGGATAACGTTGAAATATATTATGGTTATTAGCCTCTTTTGTTATGTGTAGTTTTGCCCGGCTCGGCGCGGCGAGCCGAACCGGGCATCCATTTCCACCTAGTTCAAAGCTTCCACGATAGCGGCGAGTATATGAAAAGCGACAAGTTTTATACGCAGAAAAAAGTATACCTATTTAACCTCCACTTGTCCTGCCTGTATCCTTACACTGAGTTGGCTGCAAGTCTCGAGTAAAAAAATTTTCAACGAAATGAAGATAAGACAGCTCTGAAAATTCCCAAGACCCAAACCCCAGACTAAAGAAAAAAATCAATGGTGATTGGTAATGGATTCTTTAATCACGATACCCCTTCATAAGATTAAACCATTATATAACGATAATTTTACCCCTAACCCCAAAACCTACTTGATCTGTATGGCTACGTACTGGTTATTTTTACCTGAGTGTTTTGCCATTTTCCCATATTTTTGATAAAATTGAAAAGAAATGGAGCTGTAGTTTTTCCAAGTGAAGTCAATTTTGAGCGAGAAAAATACCGGTTTTTGATCTTTAATTCAATTCCCAAGAATCTGCCCTTGAAGAGAGGCCTCAACAAAACTTGATTTTGCGATTTACTTTGCTTTTTTTTGAAATTTGAAATGGGGAGGTAGGCTAAAAAGTATAGTCTAACCCCGAAAAAAAAGGTAACAATTGCACCGTCAGCTTCCACCCTTAACCATTCCCATACAGCATCAAAATCAATCCAAGTTCAATAAATATTGAAAAATATGTTTTTCAAGTTTTTTTCTGAACAGTCTCAGGCGAATTTTTCCAAGTAAAACAACCATTCAAATATTTTTTCCTCTTTTTTTTCGAAATTCAGTAACAAATCAAAAAATATTATAGAAACACAGCTAAAAATAACTACCCCACCTCGATTATAAAACCTCAAATTATTAATTTTCACAAACAAATCCAGTCCTCCCCAAATTGAAGAAAATCAACCAAAAAATATTTTGGGAATAACTACTTAGGAAATTCATCCAAAAAAATAGGTATCTTCCAAACCAGTTCCGTTTCAGATATTTCAAGCACAGTTTGTGCGTTGCCCCTTGAACCAATACATAGGCAATCCTCCAAGCGGATCGGCGTCGGGCAGTTGGTGAAAGTTTCTCGTAAGCCCGAAGACAATAAACTTCATCAACGCATTTTTATCAACGTCAAGTTTGTTGTAAAATTTCTTCAAAAATAATTATTTTGCAGTTTTGAGTCGATAGCGAAAATATCAACATTCAGCTCTCTTGGTAAGTTGATTTTTTCTTTAAAAAAAAAAAACAAACACTGTGAGGTTGATTTTTCTACATGTTCCTAATGGGGTGCTCATTTCTTCACTAGATTTTCAAATATTTTGACTCAAGAATGATTCCGAAAAGACGTAAATGATCCAATAAAACGATGAACAATCGCAAGAAAAAAATTATATTCGGAGAAATGCGAAGGCATCCAAGTAATTCTCAGTTTTTCAAAGGAGATGACAAAAAATCCATGTTTTGCTTGTAACTTATGAACTGATGCTAATATTAAACGATTTTTTATTGATCTATAAATTATAATTATAAAGCTAGGGGAACGTAACCACTCAAAAACTTGTAATTTTAAAGAAAAAAAACTGTGTGAAATTATCCTACTTTCAATGTACTACCTCACATTAGGTACCACTTTTTTTATAGGTAATTTTGTGACCGATTTTTCAAAAAAATCACAAAAAATATAAAAAATGGATGGTAGGCATCTGTGATTTTCTTTAAAACAAAGATAAAGGATTAAAGTTTCAATAATTCATTAACATTTTGATTTTTTAATAATTTTTAGATTTTTTAGATTTTTTTAAACTTATGTTCCCTGTATTATGGACGTTTACCCCTTTGCTTCAAAGATCTCAGAAAAAATTGTACAAGTTTTGCTCTAGAGAAGAAGCTAGTTATTATTGTTGAATCATGGATATGTTTGAATTGAGGATGATTTTTTTTTATTAAAATGTCAAGATGTATATTTTTTTCAGTTGAAGACTTTTGGTTAAAATATCAGATATTTAGGCTTTTTTCATCTTTCTTAATTTTTGAAATTGCTAAAAAAAAAATCTAATAACTAAAAAACACATACACAAATATTTGATATTTTAACAAAAAGTCGTCAATTATTAAAAAAAAAAGATTGAGAGAACGATTAAAATATCTGACATTTTAACATACAATGCTACGGCCAATGATTATAGCCATAAAATCGAAGAAAAGTATAAAAAATTGAGAAAAATGGCTGGATATTTAAACCTCAAGCCATCGACATGTTCTCGACAATTAAATCCTCATATGACTAGAATCCGATCTATCGGGCATTCCCGAAATATTACTACGACGTGAAAAACACATTTATAAGACCCGAGAAAGATTTCGCCGAATTTACTGCGAAAAAATTCGATGATGTGAACGTGACCATGATGTACCTCAATTAGTTAGGTAGGTTCAATTATGGTAAAAGTAATCATAATTAAGTATTCTCCTCCGAATAAATCCTACCTTAGGAGTATACTTCGCTAGCATTCAAGGGCACAGTTCGCACAACTTTTTGCACTTTCTCGCGCCGCGCCTGCCAATTTACATTACGCTTATAGGAGTTTACAAAATATTACTTCACTCGAAATGCGAGTGATGAAATTGGCTCAAATTTGAAATATACATTTTTCGAGATGATCTCTAAAATCCCGTGCATATGGAGTTGCATCGAATATTTTACAAGAAAATTAAATTTGAAAAATCGGTAGATTTTTCATCGATTTTTCAAAATAATTTTTTTTAGAAAATATTTAATGTAACGAAAAATTCATGCACAGGATTTTATAGAGATCATCTCGAAAAATGTAGATTTCAAATTTGAGACAATTTCATCACTCTCATTTCGAGTAAAGTAATATTTCATGAACTCTCATAAGCGTAATGTAAATTGGCAGGCGCGAGAATATGCAAAAAGTTGGGCGAACTATGCCCTCAAAGTGCTGCGACAAGCCGAGCATCGTTCTCAATACGGCTATCCCTCGGAGATTTTCTGTATTTTGGCGATAGACACGCATACGACGATCCCTTAATCGCCTTGAAAATCGCCGGCATGGTAGATTGATCTGATTAAATTCTGCAACCGTCCAAAACCACTTAGTAATGGACAAGTTGCACGAATTTTTTTTTGGAAAAAAATCATGAAAAATCAAAAGTAGACATTAAAAGATGAAGATTAGAAAAAAAAGAAAGAAATTTGGTCCATTAGAACTCTCACAATGATTTTTTGAAAGTTGTGCTTTCTCGTGGTGTTCAAAAACGGGAATGTGGTCAAATCTGGTACGGTGACGTCACACCATGAAATTTATCGCGAAAAATACTTGGCTGATTGGCAATAATGAAGCGGTTTGAATTATTATACGTATTATTGAAGTTGTTGATAACTATTATCTGTTTTTAATATGCCCAAACACGAATCTCGCTGTATTTTCCCAAATTGTTGGAATAAAAGGAAAAATAATGATAAATTAATTTTTTCGTCCCCTTAATCCATTATCGTTCATAAAGAAATCTAGTATGGTATAATGAAGATATCGACAGTAGGTAAATTTTGGGAATCATCCTTCATAAAATCACTCTGCATTTTAATTTCAAACCTTGAAATTATTTTCAAGCCGGTACATTTATTTTTTGTCAATCACTTCACTTCGTTATTACCTACCAGACAAGTATTTACAATGATTATCGACTATTTAAAGTGCAGACGAAAAATTAAAAACGTATTTGTAAAAAAATATGTATTTAAAAAAAAGAATGTAAAACAAAAATTTGTAAAAATTCTTACGCGCGGGTGTGCGCCATACGCCATACGTCGCACAGTGGGCCAGGAGACCCCCTAAAACGTTCGTTTTGCTCAAAAACCCCGAAATAACGTTCAAAAAATGTTTACCTCATGTTTTTGAGGTCGTAGATTTCAAATTTTGAAGAGAAAAAAATTTTCGAGTGAGGGGTGGGGCAGGAGAGAGGGGTCTAAATTGAAATTTCATAATAATATCGTGTAATATGTCTTAATATACGTTTTAGAGGTCGTAGATTACGAATTTCGCCCTCAAAAAATTTTGGAGTTTGAAGAGGGGTACGAGGGAGGGGTAAAAATTGAAATTTCACAATAATACAGTGTAACTTGTCAAAATATATGTTTTCGAGGTTGTAGATTACGAATTTCGTGCTCAAAAAATTTTTGGAGTGAGGGAGGGATCGAAATTGAAATTTCACAATGATAATGCACATATAATATGTGAAATTATATACATTCAACAGGTTGTAGATTACAAATTTTGTACTCAAAAAATTGCACGAGTGAGGATATAGCGAAATTTAAATTTAAACCCCACCCACTGCCTTCCTTCTACAATTTTTTGAGTACGAAATTCGTAATCTACGACTTCGAAAACATATATTTTGATATATTACACGATAGTATTGTGAAATTTCATTTTTTACCCCTCCCTCTTGCCCCTTCTCCAACTCCAAAATTTTTTGGAGAATGAAATTCGTAATCTACGACCTCGAAAACATATATTTTGACATATCACACGATAGTATGGTGTAATTTCATTTTTACCCCTCCCTCCTGCCCCTTTCCTACTCAAAAATTTTTTTGAGTACGAAATTCGTAATCTACGACCTCGAAAACGTATATGGTGATATATTATACGACACGATAGCATACCAAACCGAATTTTTAATTTGAACCCCTCGCAAAAAAACGTGGATTTTTTTACTTATTTTTGTCAGAAAATTGCCTGTGTAGACAAATCGTGCAACTTTGTGCAAAAAATAACACCGGATTCGGCTTCAGAACACTAAAATCTATAATTTAAACCATAAACGGACACTGACGCCGACTGAGAAAGTATAGTTTTATTCCAAAAACCATTTAAAATCTTGCGAAAATATGGACATCTTTCGAGAGTTTTGATTGAATTATCATTTCTCAAATCGAAAAACCAAATACATATGGCTGAATAGCCCTTACTTTTCTGATCATTTTGCACTAATTGACATCTCAAAAATATTAACATGAACCAGAAAAATATTGCTTTGTAAACACCCCATAAACAAGATAAAACTAGTTGACTGCACATCGTCAACTTTGGTGGGTGCTGGGAGGGAGAGGGGGACGAAAATCAAAATTGCGCTACTCGTTTCGTGTTACCCTGATATCTAACAACAGATTAGCAGTGTTGCCAACTTGATCCATGACAATTTTTTTTCGCAGAAAACGAACGTTTTTGGGGGTCTCCTGGCCCACTGTGCGTCGCATAAAAATTCTTACGGGCGAGTGCGCGCCACACCGCGAATTATAAAACGAACATTGCATGGTGTGACGTCACCGTACCAGATTTGACCACATTCCCGTTTTTGAACACCACGAGAAAACACAACTTTCAAAAAATCATTGCGAGAGTTCTAATGGACCAAATTTCTTTCTTTTTTTTTTAATCTTCATCTTTTAATGTCTACTTTTGATTTTTCATGATTTTTTTCCAAAAAAAAATTCGTGCAACTTGTCCATTGCGAATTTGTATGCTGTGATTCAGAATTATTACTCCACTGAGAAAAATGTGTGGTCAATATCGCCACACTTTTTTTTCAGTGTGGTAGCTCGCGAAATCACATCATAAAGTACCCTCATAGAGTCATAGATAATGAACGGACGAAACCTAGTGTGAATGAACTTGAACAGCGGATGAGAATCTCCACGGTGAGAAATATAATTCTATCTAGGCTAGACGAAAAACATCTTCGATTAGTAGAGAGTTTAACGGATCCAGTGAAAATAGTAGAAAAGTTGTCCAACCATAGAGAGGGCAAGACAATTGCTGGAGAGTTTTCGAGTTACAGAGGCTCCATACCACCACCTATGATCTGAGAAAAAATAACATTCGAGACTTTCTTTTGTCTTTTAATAATCTTATGATCAAAGTCTTACTCTATGGTAAGTACCCTCTTTTATTAAGGTATGCGATAATTTTTTCAAACAGCAAGGTAAGCGATAATTTTTTCAAATCGAAAATCTTCGACGAGTGCAGCAAAGCACACGTTAAAATAAAAATACAATCTACAAAAACAATGCTCCCAACAACTAATCCAAACATTACATTCATCACATAGGTATCAAGCATCGCCTTCCTGCAAACCACACTCGCAGGAGGCAGGATACCCAACAATATCGTGACCACTTTGAGAACACTGCTGGTACGAGACCCACAGAGCACAGTGGTTAGTTAGTTTAAAATATTGCAATCCGGAAAAAGACGCAAATATTATATGAGTTTTTGGTAACTTTTTAACGTGACATTGGGCCGTATGTTACTTGTCATGTCAACGTATAACAAAGCATTTATCATTGGTACTATGCAACACTTGCACGCAATATTTGACGCTATTTTTTCCACTCATATATAATGTCGCGTATAAGCAACGAGTATATGTACTTTTTTATATATATGTAAACAAAGAAAATAATAATTTATATCGAGCTTTCGCAACTGTTCGCCTTTTTTTTCCAGCTCCTACCTTTCGCAGCGGATAATTTATATAAAAAGTAATTACGATTTTCAACGAAATAAAACCGGAAAGGACGCGTTATTAAGGGTTGATTAAAATAATAACGCGAATCGCGCAGCCTATAAATAGACCAGGTACAGCTAGGTAGCAATGGATTAGTAAATTATTAAATATTATAGGAAACGATAACTACAAAATCGCAGGTAATTTCCTTTGCGAAGAGGTATAAATCTTAAATGCGACGCACCAGCAGCATCGACGCAGCGACGTAATCGAAGTTTAAAATTAATTTCTAATATTTAGAATAGCGGATATTTTTCAAATAAATAAAGGAAACGGAGCTATCTCACGTGGATGTGTATACCTCGAAAATTGCACATCATCGAGAACCCCATCAGATATTAATTTTCCCAACCATTTCAATTCTATCTACTAAAGATGCCTTACATCTCTTGATTTTCATGTGTGTGGAATATGAGTTTTTTTTGTGAATTCAAAAAATTCTCAAGTATTTGAGATCTGCAACATCAAAATCGTTTCCATCCATCCAAAAAATAAGGGACTCAAATGGGAACAAACGCACAGTGGGCTTAATAGGCATTTTAGGCGGAAAAAGTCAAGTTCCATCAACAAACCTGAAATATGATTTTTATCATTCCGAGGTATGGAAAAGACCTTCAAAAAGTCAGTACATTCCATTTTTGCAATTTATTTTGGATTTTGAATGAATTTTCTAGCAATTAGAAACCTTCAAAGTTGGGAGTAAAAATTTGATTTTGAAATTTTTCAAAAAATTGGTCTACTTGATTTTTAAGAAATATGATGCGGCTTAAAAAAATCCCATTTGCAGCAAAATGTTGATTGAGGTAAAGGCTTTCGAAATATTTACAAAAATTTTGCCACTAGGCCTTGGTTAATTTTCAGCACTCTGTTTTGTAGTTCAAAGAGTACAAAAACAAAAAAACAAGTTATTTTCTTTATCCAATTTTTACACCAATTAAAATTTGTTTTGAGAAGGCGTTTTTGGGCTCCAAAAACGCAGAATCATTTCCATTATACAGAAAATTTTTTAGATTTTTTTTTCATCCCATAAGCGCGTAAAAAATTTTTCTTCTTAATTACGCTATAGTGGATTGATTTGAGATCGCATTCAATTCACATTTTTCAATTTTTAAACAAAAAATCGGACCAGGGTGCGATGATTTTGGTCTCAATAGTTTCAGAATTACATTCTCTTTGAAAATATATCACCACCGACTCAATCGATCCGCCACTCCCCCCTCTACAGAGGAGTCAATGGAGAATTTAGATGGGAAAAAGTCCAAGTCAGCGAAATTGGAACTTTCAAGTACTGATGATACGTAATTTTCAACGCTGAATATAAATTTGTTATCAGTTTTGGACTTAGATCCTCGGGTGAGGGTGATGGGAGGGGAGGAGAGGGTGAAAATGTAAAAGGGTAACAAAGTTTTTTGATATGAATGTTCAAATCTACATTTTCAAAGGTGCTGATTTCAAATTTGATATTAGTTTTGCATTTGGACCCCAATGAGGAAGAGCATGGGGGGGGGGTCAAATAGGTGAAATAGGGTATAAAGTGAAGTTGATATCGGAATCGAAATCTACATATTAATAGGAGTTGAATTCGGATTTGATATTATTTTTCACCCGGATTCAGAGGGGGGGGGGGTAAAAGATCAAGTTATGTTCCTAACAAAAAATTTTATCATTTTATTTCTTTTCAATTTTGTTTAAAAAATCAATAATAATTTCGGGTTGTGTATTTTCTTTTAGACCGCCTTAGTTGTTTAAAAGGGACTAGATTTGCTTCAGAACCTCAGTAAATAAGGTATGTCAGAAATTCTTCCAGGTTCCAAAATTTCTATTTGGATATCCATATCAACTTTATATGTACTTACCTCATTTCACATTATTGATCCCCTCATCCCTCACACGAGGATCCATGTGCAAAAATGATATCAAATCTGGATTCAGTACTCTTGAAAACGTAGATTTGGACACCCATATTAATTTTAGACCTCATTTCATATGTTTGACCACCCTCACCCCCTCATCCCCCATCCGAGGGTCCTGATGCAAAAATAATATTGAATTTGAATTCAGCGTCGAAAAGTACTTATATTCCGTTCTAAAAAAAATCGATTCAACTCCACATAACTTTTTTCCGCCTAAATTGCCTATTGAGCCCACTTTGAAACATACCTGGTGTTTGTGAAAAATTTCGCAATTTTTGCATAGAAATACATGATTAAACATAGAGAATTCAAAATTTAATTGACAGGTAAATATCTTGAAAGATGATTACGAACAGTAACAGGCACAGGTCTACTAGGTGGAGGAGGAGGGGCAAAAGGGATTGTCCCATCAAAAGAATAATACCTTGTAAAATCGAAAATAGTCATAAAAAGTTTTACTCAGAATTTAAACATTTTTTCTCGGATGAAAATCCCATAAAAAGCATGAAGCTTGAAAAGAAGAACCACTGTTTTTATGTTCATCTCGTGTGATGAGCCAGTTTTTCAAAAACTGAAGTCAGTAGAGAAATTTTTTCAAAAGCTACTATGAACGAACAATTAGACCAATTCAATTCTGCTTAATATTCGTTTGTAAGTAATCTTTCAATTTTCCACTGCATCATTTGAATATATAAACATGTTTTTTTAATCCTAATTTCTTACTCTTACATTCTTCTATTCTTCTATACCATTTTAATCATTCAAATAGCAATTTTCACCTTCAGCTTGATTTTCATCGCTCATTCCTAGCATCCCTTAACATTTTCTCGCACACCGCCGTTGTTTTTGGCACCGGACAAACTTCACAAATGCACCAAACATAAAAATTATTTAGCTCGGGTAAGTATCGGAGATACGCTACCGAGAACGTAATTTCTTTCATTCAACTTTCGCCATTCAAATAGTTTTCTTTGTTGTGATATTCTCACAGTTTCTCGTACAAATTTTTCAACGATTCTCTTTGAATTTTTTCTCCTAAGCGACACATTAACAAATAAATTCATTATTCGTAGTCGATATAACCGTCTTATACGTCGACGCTGATCCACATCCACCTACACTCGCAACTGCGGCTATAAAATTATGAAAACGAGGCGACTCGAACGTTAAAAATTATACGAAGAAATTTCCAACGTTTGAAATTTGCGTGTGAGTCGGTATCATAGCGTAGTATAAAACTTCTACGCGATATCTTTTGAATAGAGAGACGAAGAAGAGTAAAAGATTTGGAAAACAGGGCAGACAATCGGGTAACATTGAAACGTTAACGAGCCAGTAATCGTGAATGACTTTTGAAATGAGATCGGCTGCAGGATTGCGCGAGCATAAGAGCGGAGGAGGGTAGTGCCTATACAGAGAATGTTTTTGCTCTTTTCTTTATCATCGAAATTAATCCTTTTTAAATTTCACGATATCTTGAATCTTTTATCAAGTTTGAAAGAAGGGAGTGTTCAACGCTTTACGATTGCTATGCTGTACCGATGCTGAGCACAGTCAATGTTAATCGCGCGTCTCCCAGAGCAGTTATAGGAAATTTTGTGAAAAGTCTAGGAGAACAATGTCGATCGAGTGAGAGGTATCACTGGAATATTTTTTACTGGTCGTGTTGGTACTAAATGTGTCCTAATGGCAAAAATGAGATTGGAGAAACCAGTGTGAAAATTATGCAGCCATAGTGGAAGTAATTTTTCAAAATTCAGCTTTCAGTTCGTTTAAACATGTCAATTATCAAATTGGTTTATGCAGTTCAAATTTCCATCCATTTTTCATGATTAATAAATCAAATTTCCCCTTCCCCTTCCTGTCCCCATTCAAAGTAACCACTTTAAAATCATTTTTCCAGATTTTCCAAAAAATGGACACGATGCTCACTTTTTCGAAAAATTTTCAATGTTTTTAAAAATTCCTATCGTGATTGCTACTAAGTCTTCCAGAAGGACACATTTTATCCGCTTCAAAATACCGTATGACACAAAAGTCTTGTCACTGGTAAACACTTCTCAATATCTCAGAACAGAGAAGAGATACCGAGACGGTTCAAACGACAATGTATTCTTGGCGACGAGGACATCTATTACTCATCACATTGCTACGCGACGGTCAAATTCCAGCAGCAACGGTGGACCTAATCAAAAAGATAAAGAATGTAATCAGAACAGTTATCGATAAAGGAGCCACCGATATACGCATCATGCGACTTTCCACCAACACGCCTGGCCAGCGGTTCAATTCGTATGCGAGGGATTTCAATCAAGATTTATATGATGAAATCATCACCCTAAGATCGGATCGAGTCCAAATAAACCGCTTGGAAATTCTTTCATACTTGGAGGCGGCCCACGACAAAACCAAATTCACGGCGAAATACATCTTCGACAAAAAGTTTAAGATACAAAAGCCACTAAATTTTCACAAAAGAAATATTTTCACATCGTTCTCACATCAAATCAAACCATTTTTCTTGTAAGTTATACTCACATCTATTTCATATCTCTTGAAACCTTCATTTGAAATGCAAAATGAATTGCATGCCTAATTTCAAAAAAAAAATTGGTAAAACCGCCTGTTCTATTACATTTCTTGGAAACCTCCCATTCATCTACCTATGAAGCTGTCTGAATGGGAGATTCCCAATTCATACACACTGGTATAGTAGTCAACGCGCGCACGCCGTACGGTTAAATTCTCGCCTATAGTGATTGCTGGTTTCCCAGTATCACACTATTACGAGGGCAGCAGCTCCGTAGGACTATCAACTACTACACATATGTATTGTGACGTGATATAGAACAGGCGGTTTTACCAAACAAAAAATTTGAAATTATACAATTCATTTTGCATTTCAAATGCAAGTTTCAAGAGATGTGAAAAAGATGTGAGGATAACTAAATACAAGAAAAATGGTTTGATGTGAAAATATTTCTTTTGTGAAATTATTTCACTTGATAGCTTGTTTAAGAAATCAAAGTATAAAATGTAGAGAGAATTTTTGCAGTTGAGATCTTGTTCGAAATATGAAGTGAAAAAGATGTGAGATTTTTTCAAGGTGAGATGAATTCAAAGTGTAAATGATGTGAGAATATTTTGCAGTTGAAATCTTGTTTAAATTTCAATGTGAAAAAGATGTGAGCTTTTTTCATCAGGAATTATGTGAACGTTTTTCACTTAAAGTTCCTCTTATTCTGGAGTGAAATAATTTCAAATACATTTCACTTCAATATATTTTCACATCGTTTTCACATCAAACCATTTTTCTTGTATTTAGTTATCCTCACATCTTTTTCACAACTCTTGAAACCTTCATTTAAAATGCAAAATGAATTGCATAATTTCAAAAAAAATTGGTAAAACCGCCTGTTCTATTACACTTCTAGGGAACCTCCCATTCACCTACCTATAAAGCTATCTGAATGTAAGGTTCCCAATTCATATACACTGGTATAGTGGTCAATGCGCGCATGCCGTACCGTTACATTCTCGCCTATAGTGCTGGTTTCCCAGTATCACACTATTACGAGGGCAGCAGCTCCGCAGGACTATCAACTACTACACATGTGTATTGTGAAGTGATATAGAACAGGTGGTTTTACCAATTTTTTTGGAAATTATGCAATTCAATTTGCATTTCAAATGGTTTCAAGAGATGTAAAAAAGATGTGAAAATATATTGAAGTGAAAAGTATGTGAGATTATTTCACTTGATAGCTTGTTTAAGAAATCAAGTAAAAATGAAGAGAGAATTTTTGCAGTCGAGATCTTGTTTGAAATATGAAGTGAAAAAGATGTGAGCTTTTTTCATCAGAAATTACGTGAAAGTTTTTCACTTAAAGTTCATCTTATTCTTGAACATACATTAGTAAACAAGATTTCAGCTGCAAAATATTCTCACATCATTTACACTTTGAATTCATCTCACCCTGAAAAAATCTCACATCTTTTTCACTTCATATCTCAAATAAGATATCATCTCTCTACATTTATACTTTGATTTCTCAAACAAGCTATCAAGTGAAATAATTTCACATAAGAAATATTTTCATATCGTTTTCACATCAAACCATTTTTCTTGTATTTAGTTATCCTCACATCTTTTTCACAACTCTTGAAACCTTCATTTAAAATGCAAAATGAATTGCATAATTTCAAAAAAAATTGGTAAAACCGCCTGTTCTATTACACTTCTTGGGAACCTCCCATTCACCTACCTATAAAGCTATCTGAATGTAAGGTTCCCAATTCATATACACTGGTATAGTGGTCAATGCGCGCATGCCGTACGGTTACATTCTCGCCTATAGTGCTGGTTTCCCAGTATCACACTATTACGAGGGCAGCAGCTCCGTAGGACTATCAACTACTACACATGTGTATTGTGAAGTGAAATAGAACAGGTGGTTTCACCAATTTTTTTGGAAATTATGCAATTCATTTTGCATTTCAAATGAAAGTTTCAAGAGATGTGAAAAAGATGTGAGGATAACTAAATACAAGAAAAATGGTTTGATGTGAAAATATTTCTTTTGTGAAATTATTTCACTTGATAGCTTGTTTAAAAATCAAAGTATAAAAATGTAGAGAGAATTTTTGCAGTTCAGATCTTGTTCGAAATACATATGAAGTGAAAAAGATGTGAGATTTTTTCTAGGTGAGATGAATTCAAAATGTAAATGATGTGAGAATATTTTGCAGTTGAAATCTTGTTTAAATTTCAATGTGAAAAAGATGTGAGCTTTTTTCATCAGGAATTATGTGAATGTTTTTCACTTAAAGTTCCTCTTATTCTGGAGTGAAATAATTTCAAATACATACATTTTTCAATTTATTTTCACATCGTTTTCACATCAAACCATTTTTCTTGTATTTAGTTATCCTCACATCTTTTTCACATCTCTCGAAACCTTCATTTGAAATGCAAAATGAATTGCATGCCTAATTTCAAAAAAAAAAATTGGTAAAACCGCCTGTTCTATTACATTTCTTGGAAACCTCCCATTCATCTACCAATGAAGCTGTCTGAATGGGAGATTCCCAATTCATACACTTACACTGGTATAGTAGTCAATGCGCGCACGCCGTACGGTTACATTCTTGCCTATAGTGCTGGTGCTGGTTTCCCAGTATCACACTTTTACGAGGGCAGCAGCTCCGTAGGACTATCAACTACTACACATGTGTATTGTGACGTGATATAGAACAGGCGGTTTTACCAAAAAAAAAATTTGAAATTATACAATTCATTTTGCATTTTAAATGAAAGTTTCAAGAGATGTGAAAAAGATGTGAGGATAACTAAATACAAGAAAAATGGTTTGATGTGATAATATTTCTTTTGTGAAATTATTTCACTTGATAGCTTGTTTAAGAAATCAAAATATAAAATGTAGAGAGAATTTTTGCAGTTGAGATCTTGTTCGAAATATGAAGTGAAAAAGATGTGAGATTTTTTCTAGGTGAGATGAATTCAAAGTGTGAATGATGTGAGAATATTTTGCAGTTAAAATCTTGTTTAAATTTCAATGTGAAAAAGATGTGAGCTTTTTTCATCAGGAATTATGTGAACGTTTTTCACTTAAAGTTCCTCTTATTCTGGAGTGAAATAATTTCAAATACATTTCACTTCAATATATTTTCACATCTTCTTCACCATAAGAAATATTTTCACATCGTTTTCACATCAAACCATTTTTCTTGTATTTAGTTATCCTCACATCTTTTTCACAACTCTTGAAACCTTCATTTAAAATGCAAAATGAATTGCATAATTTCAAAAAAAATTGGTAAAACCGCCTGTTCTATTACACTTCTAGGGAACCTCCCATTCACCTACCTATAAAGCTATCTGAATGTAAGGTTCCCAATTCATATACACTGGTATAGTGGTCAATGCGCGCATGCCGTACGGTTACATTCTCGCCTATAGTGCTGGTTTCCCAGTATCACACTATTACGAGGGCAGCAGCTCCGTAGGACTATCAACTACTACACATGTGTATTGTGAAGTGATATAGAACAGGTGGTTTCACCAATTTTTTTGGAAATTATGCAATTCATTTTGCATTTCAAATGAAAGTTTCAAGAGATGTGAAAAAGATGTGAGGATAACTAAATACAAGAAAAATGGTTTGATGTGAAAATATTTCTTTTGTGAAATTATTTCACTTGATAGCTTGTTTAAGAGATGAATTCAAAATGTAAATGATGTGAGAATATTTTGCAGTTGAAATCTTGTTTAAATTTCAATGTGAAAAAGATGTGAGCTTTTTTCATCAGGAATTATGTGAATGTTTTTCACTTAATGTTCCTCTTATTCTGGAGTGAAATAATTTCAAATACATACATTTTTCAATTTATTTTCACATCGTTTTCACATCAAACCATTTTTCTTGTATTTAGTTATCCTCACATCTTTTTCACATCTCTCGAAACCTTCATTTGAAATGCAAAATGAATTGCATACCTAATATCAAAAAAAAAAAAAATTGGTAAAACCGCCTGTTCTATACATTTCTTGGGAACCTCTCATTCATCTACCTATGAAGCTATCTGAATGGGAGGTTCCCAATTCATATACACTGGTATAGTAGTCAATGCGCGCACGCCGTACGGTTACATTCTCGCCTATAGTGCTGGTGCTGGTTTCCCAGTATCACACTATTACGAGGGCAGCAGCTCCGTAGGACTATCAACTACTATACATGTGTATTGTGACGTGATATAGAACAGGCGGTTTTACCAATTTTGTTTGAAAATATGCAATTCATGTTGCATTTTAAATGAAGGTTTCAAGAAGTTTTTCACTTGAAGCTCCTCATATTCTGGAACTTACATTTTATACTACTTCTAATTGAACATTATTATTTTTGGGTCCAGATTGCTGACTGGTATTCGTAGATATTGAGGTGATTTGAAAATTCCAGAACTCAAAAATTGCTCCTAACGCCCAACAAATAATGAAATCCCTTCAAAAATAATGAGCTCATCCCTTGTTGATTACAAATTATTAAAAAATTTCAGATTTTTTTCAATTTTTTTACTTCTTAAAAAAAATTCTCAAAACCAAAAAATTCGAAAATTTAAAAAAAATAATGGTTAATAAAAAAAAACAGACCCTCATTTTATAACCCAAACCGTATTTTCGATTTGTGGACACCCTACAGGAAGGACTAGAAGTTTGATTATCGATCTTCAATGTCCTCCTCCCCAAGAATACATTGTCGTTTGAACCGTCCTGGTATCTCTTCTCAGTTCTGAGATATTGAGAAGTGTTTACCGTTGAAAAAGACTTCCGTGTCATTCTGTATTCGATTGTCTGGAGTAGAAGGGAAGAAGGTTTATAATTCAAAAATGACTTCTGTAAATTTATGAGCCCGAACGAAACGAGTAGAGAGCAAAAACTTATTTTAAAAATGTTCAAAAAGCTGAAATTTCTTCAATTTTTTTTGTTTTGTACAAAAGCGAAAAAAATTTAAGTAATTTGGAAAAAGTTCGCGACTTTTGCTGAATTTAGGGTAAATTTTGCAAATTTTTCGCGACTTTTGCAACCTGTAGACACCCTGGTTAGGTAATTTTATATAAAAAATTGTTTCATTCGACAATTTTTCCCTTTGCGGATTCCACAGTTCCATTATGACGGAAACACAGAGGTAAGGGTTTTGGCATCCTTGGTCACCATAGATCGACCTTACCTCGTGCAATCATGCATCCATATAATTTGGTAGGCGCCAATTGCTTAAATGGAACCTGCAATGTAAGTACATAGTTTTACCAAAATATAAAAGATCAATCGAATTCCAAGATTTACACATGGAATTTGTCACGAAAAATGATATTGAAACAGCAGTTTGGAACAAAAAAAAAAAGGTTTTTTAAATTTTAAATTAAAATAATCTCATATTCTATTTTACCTTTCTTATTTTTCGATTTGTTTAGATGGATTTACTCACAAAAGTGTGGAGTTAAACACTGCCAGACCCTAATTAAAACAAACGAGTGTGATGATATTCAACACAAGTAAGTAAGTAAGTAGGTAAGTTTGAATTTAGGTCAACGACGAGCATGCTGTAAGTTGATACCATTTTTAATCACCCGATAATTGCTTCAGCTATTAATAATTTTATTTTTCAGCTGGGATACAAGGTCATTTAAAGTAGTTCACCCCGATAAGGGGATATTGTGGAATCAAAGAGATCCCAAGCCGACAGAACTAAATTTTACGTACGAACCAAAAGACTTCAGTATCATGAATTTCGATTTAATATGTTGATTTTCAAAATTTGATTTTAAAAAATACATCCGGATTGAAGATAATCTGCACCAGCCATGACACGGCGTCCGTTTGAGGAGGCCAAGAAGTCATATTGTTGTGTGAAAAAATTATTGGTAAGTCACCAATTCGTTTTTATAAGTGAAACTCTTTCTCGTCCATTTCTGCACTAGAAACGTTTTCAAAGATATTCATTGCTTTTCAGATGATATAGAAATTCTTTTCGAACAAAAAAATGAAAATGAAATCGTGGGAGAGCAAAAGCCACTTTCAAGTAATTTCCAAGAAATTGTACTTTTTAGAACGAATTCCGCCGGAATAGAAATGCCTAAATAAAATAATCTAACAATGTATTTGCACAAATCCACCACGCGTAACAAATTTTATACTCGAAAAAGGCGCATTAACCAAATATTTCCTACGTGTAGATAAAATTATCGCACTCGCGATCGAAATGTGTTGACTTATTGATACTTCAACTTCACGTTATACTATTTTTAGGGGTAAAAAAACATAACGAATATAGAATTATCGACATCCTCACCCACTCGATACAGGTATAACGTAGGTATACGAACGAGCACATGGCAAAGAGTTTTCTATATATACTTTCACATATTTTTTTTTATCAACGAACGCGCAAAAGTGATTGATTTACCGCCTACGTATAACAATATTCGCGCTTATTTTGAGAACCATTAAAAAAATACTTTAAAGTATAAAAAAAGCGAAAAAAGTCACCCACCGCGTAATTTAGCCAAAATATACTTTAAAGCACCTACACACACGTACACGAACTTGAGAATAATCTTATCAACGTATTCATCGCATTACTTAAATTAAGGTATTACATGCTTTATAAATAATAATCCACTTACTAGCTTAATACTAGTTTTTGGCGCGCTTTTTTTTCACATATTTCTATTTTTTTTCTAAATAAAATTTATACTTGCCGTGAAACTGGCATTACGACGAAGGGGCGAAAAAAAAACGAGAACGAAATAAAGAATTCAAGCGACGAGGTACACATTAAAGGTTTTTTTTCAACCTTCTTTAAAAGCTCGCTCTCTTGTTTCTAATTACAGGACAATATTTCCCCTAACAAATAAATTATGTTTTACAATAGCCTTAACGAATTATACAAACTGCCTTTAAAAATGCTAAGCACCTTGTTTCATTTTTCACGCAATGTTAAAAATGTAATTTTACTAAAACCCCGAACCTGGCCGAGTATTCGTCGGGTTTTAATTATTCGATGTTCGAAATTAGTCTGGGTTTTGCCCCAATATTCGACCTCGAGATTTTTTCAGTTTTGGATAAATGTAAGCATATAATATTTACATTTATCCAAAACTGAAAAAATCTCGCGTTAACCCGCCGACACCACACATGTGAGATGTGACAAATGTCACGGACCGTTTACGAGTGAACGGGTGGTAACGCCTCCTAGTACCCATCCACGCTTGGCCCACTGTTCGTTTCCGCGATTCAGCAAATTGCCTACTTTTTCATTTGAAGGGGCAAACGTTTCTGAAAAAAATCTCGACCGGTACGAATTTTAATTTTTTTTGACCCTTAAATTCAAAGGATAGGCAAAGTGTTGTGCACGAACCAGTAGGGCATAGATACACAAGTATCTGTCGGGTGACGATTTCATCCCCTCCACTTTTCATTCGGTGAAACAAAATTATCAATAAACACGAAAAATATTTTTTTTTTTCTAAAAAAAAATGCCCCTTCAAATAAGAAAGTAGGCAATTCGCCCTATGAAGGGAAATGAAAGGTTGGACATTTATGTACACCCCTAGAAATTATAATGCCGTATCAAACTTTGGTCCAGCGCTAGAAAATTAATTGGCAAACACCATTTGCAACTAAAAAATAACCAAATTCAAAAATTTAATTGGGTAAGTAATTTTCTTGTTTTCTTTTCATTTTTGCATTCATTTTACATGCAATTTGCTTTTATTTATGGAAAAAATGATGAAAAAATAATTCAAATAAAAATAAAAATAATAATTTAAATAAAAATGAAAATGATAATTTAAATAATTATAAATAATTAATCGAATATTATTTCAAAACATTAATTTTGAAAAATCACTGAAATATTGAATATACTCCCTAAAATCATGTTTCTCTATCAACTTACTTTCCACTAGAGCTTTATTATAACTAGCGATAATTTTAACTTGCCCTAGCCGGCAAAACCGTGGGAATTTATAAATTAAAAACTTACACTTCCCTCATAGGAGGTCGGGACACCGCCATGTCCATACCTTGTGCAGTATGTCTCGCTATCTCCGGTGCCTTTTGACTATTTTTTTTCATTTCATTGTAATTAGGTGCAGCAAAAATTTTTTTAATTAAAATAAATAGAAATTACCCCTGGAGGCTCGACTTTGAGTCCTACCCAGGGCAAAATTCAATTTTTTTGTGTATGTTTTGGTGTTCCTTTACACTTGCATTCTCTCTTGTGACATTTATTATCCATAAAAAAGCACTTTTCATTTAAATTAGTGAACATTTGGGGGAAATAGGTCAAAATTTAAAAAAAATTCCAGCACGAAAGAATTGCCAATAAAAGTGGTCCAAATGAACTTGAGTGCCTGAAAACTCCGATTACCCACATTGGAGACCTATTTGATCGATCAAATGACAATAAATACATATTCTAAAAATCGTAGCAGCCCAATCAAAACAAATTTCCAGGAAAATAGTAAAAACAGAGTGTAAGCATCAAAAGAAGAAGTTGAAAGTAGGAAGATAACCTATTTTTGACGTCTCAAATCAATCGGAATAGGTACCTTTCGGTTTCTTACTTCGTGAAAACGTTTCGTTAAAGACCTAGAAACAGATTGGTTTTTGCAGCCTTTGCAACGAGAATTCAACAACACCGATAGAATTTTCGGTTTCTCATGGAATTTCACATATTGTATCAAAAAATGAAATTTCATTTCCCAAAATTGGGATTTACTAAAAAATTTTATTTTTGTCAATTTTGGGAAAATAAATTTCTTTTTTTAATACAATTGTGTAAAATTCGACGAGAAAACCGAAAATTCTTTCGGTTCGGTCGAATTCTTGTTGCAAAGGCTGCAAAATCCAATCTGTTTCTTGGCCTTTGATGAAACGGTTTCACGAAGTACAAAACCGTTTCGTTGAGTACCCGGAAACAAGATTGGCTTCCTCGGGGAGGGACAGATAATCGTCATCATCCGCTGGCTCATCGTGATTTTAATTTCAACTCTTGATGGAAAATCATCATGAGAATTGTGACATTTTCAAAGTACTGCTCATTCCCATGATCATAATAAACGTTCTGGCTCAATTTTTTTCTTCCTAACAATACCCGGTTGTGACCAAAATTTGGCAGATGGATCATCATTCATTGTTAACAAGAATTCTATCGGGAAAATTATTGTTACTGTATTAAATCGTTATTTTACAATGATTTTTTCTTCCTAACGATACCCGGTTGTGACCAAAATTTGGCAGATGGATCATCATTCATTGTTAACAAGAATTCTATCGGGAAAATTATTGTTACTGTATTAAATCGTTATTTTACAATGATTTTTTTCCTATTTTTTTTTTATCATTGTAATATAAATTAAATTCGAGATTTTTCAAATTAATTTTATATTTTATTAAAGTTAATTTTTTGTTTTACCAGAATTTACCAATAAATTATTTTCATTTGCTCGATCTATGTGATTTTTGAAGGAAATTCATTATCTGATGGATCTTCGAGTAGCAGATGACATGGCTAAAAAATTATCAAAAAACGCGAAGGTAATTTTTAGTTTCTCTTAGATACATTTCATGTACATATTGTGTATTTGTACATGCTTATTTATTCAATCATTTAATTATTTTAGAATTCGATAATTTGAAATCATTCCCTGATATATCTGGGGCATCTACTAGATCGAGTTCGCTCCACTATCGTTAACGGACCCTGAATTCAAATACGTCCATCCAGGTTCAACTTTGGAAACAGGATCCACACCCGATGAAAATAATTTAGTATTAGTTGCACCAGCAAGCACTAATTCAGAAAAATTTGTACCAACAACAGAAATCATCAAAATTCAATTGAAAAAAAAAATCCGCACTTTTTTTTTCAATTAATATTTACTCAGGAAAAAACTGAGCAAATGGTCCGATGATTTTTCTTCAACTTGAAAATTGAAAGGTCAAAGAAAGGACAGTACCTAGTAAAAATTTTAAACCTTTGATTGGTTTCAGACATTGATTTCAAGGCAGAATAAATTTTGCAGAAAAAGTCCATAGCCAAAACCGTTGAGGATTTGCATCCAATAAAGCGTTTGATCCAACATCGTGTTGAAAATATACGAAAAACACAAGTAAAGTTGATGAATTAACGCTTTTTTTTTGTGACCAGCCTCCAAAAAAGAGGCAAAATAATGCATTCTGTTCAAACAAACACTGTTGAATGAAAAGTCCCAAATTGTGGAACACAAACCAAAATCACCTCCAATAGTAAATCGTGTCAAGATAATTTGACTTCACATTTAAAATTTAAGAACATTGGCCAGAGTAATAATCGGGAAAAAACAATTTCAAGACCAACTGACATGATAATTCAACATGCTTTTTTTTAAGAACTGCTTAAAATAATCTGTTATAATGATGCCTATTTTGTCAATTTCAGAGTCATGAAGTCATAATTTCTCGTCTAAATGCGGGCAAAAAATTATAATCGAAAAAAAACTGGACGTTTATTTTTAAAATATGCATCAGACATTTTATCGAAAAGTCATTCAAAAAATTGATAATTTTCTGAAATATCATGAATAAGTGATATGTATTTACACATACAATTGACTTTTTATTATAGAAATGCAAGAATTTACCCTCAAGGGTTGAAAGAAAATTAAGTCTACGGAAATGGATCTGAGGGATTGACGGGCCAGGGTAGCCAAGAAAAAGAAAATTGACTATCTCTTAATATGAATCAGTCAAATTGACTGATTAAAAAAGGCAGAATTGAGTCATTGATGAAATCAGTGAAAAATTTAGTGATTGAATTAGTGAATTTTAATTTTTTCTAGTAAGTAGTCAATTACTGATTCAATCAGTAATTTAAATTTATACTGATTCATTTCAGTAGTTAAGAAAAGAATTTACTGATTTAAAAAAATGAAAATTCACTAATGTAATCAGTAATTTTTCACTGATTGGCAGTCAAATTTCACCGAATAAAAGTGGAATCAGTGGAATTTCACTGCCAATCCAGTGACTCAATTTTGTCGATTTCATTCAGTCAATCTTCAGTTTTTGACTAATTCAAATTTAAAGAGTATCCCAACAAAGAAATGACCGCTATAAAATTTCAAGTAAATTGTGCAGTGCACAGGCAGTTGAAATTGAATGGAGTAACATCAACGCTATAAGATGTGTTTTCGTAAAATTAAAATAGAAAAGCACTTGAAAATTACAAACTGATTCATAATCACCATTCATGCAAAAAATATTGTAAGTTTGGAAGAAAATTTAGTGTTTCAGACATTTCAAAAAATTTAATTATCTTCTTTCCACACTTCGCTAGTTCAATATTCCATAATAGTTCTATTTTTTAATAATATGAATTCATTTCAGACTTTCTTCTGTTAACTTCCCATCAGGAACAGGAATCTCTTTCTTTTTTCTCTTCCTTTGTTTTTTTTTTCTATTTATTGAAAAATAAGTAGGGGACAATTCTTCGCCGGAGAAAAATCTTCCCCAAATAAAATTCATCACCAACCGAAATTCTGATTCTACCTCGCAACTCATTAAATGAGATGCTCGTATTTGTAGAGGGTAGATCAATAATGTGAAACAATGCACTTCACATGCAATAGTTTCTATGTATATGAATGAAATCATTCATAAGCTCTACAATTGTAAACTTGCATTTCACGTTTCTTAATAAATAAGGCCAAAATCACGTCGGACCTTTACTACAGTACTCTGACCATTACTTAGAGGTAAAGCACCATTATGGTTCTAATTATCCGGTATTTCTTTATACTCAGAGTGATTTACATACACTTGAGGTACCAAGTAATACAGCTATATGAGATAATTTCTCATTACACGATACAGGCATCATTGATCCCGAACGTACCTTGGTGAAATTGTGACCTTATTTTATAATTTATAAGGTTCATTAATGGGGCATTCAAAACTATGCCGTTGTTGTTTAATGGTTGGGTGATGATTCTTCTTCACAAAATGTGTACAGGGAAGAATTTTCCCCGCAAAGAACTTCCCTATTGCCTTGGAAGAGAAAAAATAATATTTTAATTGTCTGAAAACTTAAAGAACGAATAAACTACGAAGATGGAAAGAAGAAACTTCAAACTATATTGAAAAATGAGTTTTTTTTAATCTACACTATCCCTACATACTATTTTGCATCACCTTTCTTATCGTAATGAACTTTCAAAAAAGGCTTTCAGTTACAGGAATCATAACATATTTTGATTCTGTATTAGCAATGATTTAATTTTTTCCATTCGAATCAAAACTGAACATTGAAAAAAAACATGAGTATGAATCGGTATGGATTCGCGTACTTCGACGAAAACTACATAAAATGGCCACCAGAGATCATCAAAAGCGGCCTAGACCTGATAATAAATTTTGTGGGTAAAGATCTGCCAGTCAGGAGGAGAACCGTGAACAAATTCGTTCCATTCTGTAACAGAATGTTTTTCAAGGAATACTACTTTGCCGGAAGATAAGGACGACTATAACTACTATTGACACTCGATCACTTACTCTTGGAAATATTAAACGACAAAAGCAAGGGAATTGCACGTTGTAATCCCTCGAGTCAGTGTTGCCAAAATTTTAGCATCATGCCAAAAATTATGCTAAATCACACAACTTTTTTTTCTTTAATTTTTGGCTTCCTGGTATCATAAAATTATGCCAGGAAGCCAAAAAACACCCCAAAAAATTATGCTAACTCTGGCATAATTATGCTAATTTGGCAACACTGGACTCGAGTGGACACTTTGCCTCTGGAAGTACCTCCCCAATGTGGAAGAATGGTTTATGCTACTCCATTCGAATGATGATGAACAATTAAGAAGATGAAGATAGAGGCTATTTGTATGCACCTTTTTACATTATAAAGGTTTGGGGGAAATAAAGTTAGCAAAATGACTTTTTTCGTGACTTTTCTTCTGTTCTTTTCGTGAGAATAATAAACAATTCTCTGCAGTTTTTAAATAAAATAAAAAATTACTCAAAATGTTCAAATTTTTCATAAAAATTTTGAACTTTTTTACGACTTTTTAAAAATTTAATATCTTTTTAATGATTTTTTTTATTTAATGTCTTTTTTATGATTTTTTTTAATTTAATGTCTTTTTCTTGACTTTTTTTTCAATTTCAATAACTGTTTCATGCCCTTTTTTTCAGTTTCTTTCAATTTCAATGATTTTTTCATGACTTCTCTGACATTTTCATGATCTTCAAGACTAATAGACCCTTGGTATATCACCTTATAAGTGAATGCTATCAGTGGTTTTCTTCTGCAGCAATTTTAAAGAAGAATCAAGAATCATATCTAAGAAATTCACTCTGCTTAGTCTATCTCAAAAAGAGAATTTCAGCTGGATTTTTTTATGCATTCTTCAACAAATATGTAGGTACCTAGTCCTTGACCTTTCAAGTTTCAACATTAGAAAAAACATGCATGCAAATCTGTTCAGTTTTCACTGATTTTTTTTGGCTGAAAATTGCTTTCGTAGTCTATTCAAATTCCATCGAAAATCGCGTACTTTTCCCTTCAGATTGAGTCAATTTTCACAGAAAACGCGACAAAAACTTGAAATTTCGGTATTCCAGGAAAAAGTTTCGATACCCGCCCACAGGGTGATGAAGGAAATCAAAGAGAAAAATCTTGAAATAGAAAGTCTGATTCGACACCGGTTGTTACTATTAGTTCAAAAAAGTTCACATTCTATTTTTTGAAAAATCGCGTTTTCATTCGTTTCAGAAAATTGAAAATTTTGGTGGGAAAATGGCGTCTTCCCGGAAAATTTGACTTTTTTAAATAGAAAATTGAAAACTATGAAGCATCCGAAGAAACGGGTGAGATAGACGAAGCTTTATCTCGGGCTATCGCCGGCTTCTTAAAAGCTTTGATAAAATCCTGCATCAAGAAGTTCTTCAGGAGGAGGCCTGGAGGCCTAGAATGCTGAGGAGCTGATCGAACAACGCAGCGGATGAAACAGAGCGAGTTGGTGCTCAAGGCTCTGGAGTAAATGCAGTGCGTACATTGGGGGGGGGGGGTCTTTGAAAACATTTGGAGGCCTTTTATAAGTTTCGCATTACCATTTACAAATATTTACTTAGAAAATTACTGATTCAAAAAAAAAATGAAAATTCGTTAATTTTACTGATTCTTTAGGCACTCAATTCTGACTAACAAGGAGAGTGTACGAGGTGTGACACGGCAAAAATTAAGTTTTTACAGGCTTGTAGAGCATCATAAGAAACTTCCATATGATAGTAAAAATTATAGCCCCTGAAGTTCACTTTGGGAGGGGGGAGTTATGGGGGTTCAAATTTCGAAAAATCACTTCATATAGGTACCGAAAAAATGAAAAATTCAATGTAGGAAATAAAAATATTAAAATAACTCTGTAATTTATGGCGTTTAGGACATATTTATTTTATCACGAACTAACTTCGCCATAGGCCATAGATCGGCGTGCAACACCTCGGGATGAATTTTCACTCATGCCTTATTGGGTGACTTTTCAAAATTCAAACCCCCGTAACTCCCCCCCACGTCAATTTCAGGGGCTAAAATTTTGTCTGTGGAAGTTTCTTGTGATTCTGTACAAGCTTGTAAAAAAATTTTATTTTGGCGTGTCACACTTCTGGCACTTCCCTTGTAAGTACATATTTCTTCAGTGTATTTTCACTGATTCAAATTAAGAGTAAAAGTGCTGAAAATTCTGTATTCGACGTGGCAAGTGAAAAAACGTTTAATATTTTTTAATGAAGATTCCGATCCAGACTTCCACCCTGTACCATATCGCCGAGAAAGATTCAACAGCGAATTCGACTATAAATACACTTGAAAAGTTTTGGAGTTCGTCGATAAAAATCCCAACCCCAGTTCGAACGAGTGAAACACTTGAGAAATGTTGTAGATCGAAGTTACATCGAACCATTCAGAAAATATGATGAAAGAATGGGTACAACTGAAAGCAAATTTAAATTCGGGTGTTTTGGGAAGAAGCTCAAAAGCTTATACATTTGCTGGGGAGGATGAACGATATATCAAAGGTAATTATCGAAAATGAATAATTGAATATGTCTTCCAATAGTTCAGAGAAGCCCGGCAAACTGACTTCGAAGTGCATGGTCGAGACCTGCGGATATGGGGGTTGGAAAAAGCGGACAAAGTGCAGTTGGGAACAGAATCATTCACAGCTTCTGACTCTTGGAATAACCTACTATTCAAAATCCACAATCAGATTGTGTTCCGCAAAATAACATAATTCGTTACTCTTGAACAGTCCCGAAATTCCCATAGGGGGATTCAGTATGAAAATCATGGGGGTAGAACCCTCTCGTTCAAGACCTAAAAGATGTAAAGGTGCGTGCTAGGAGTGTGAACTCGTTAACGCACTCCACTAGATCTTGGTGGGTTTAACCAATGGAAAAATATCAAACGATTTTCTCAAAAAGTTATATTAGATGGGTTAGACATTGACCTACATGATAGAAAAATTATCATTTCGCTCAATAGCCTCATTCTAAATCAGTTTCAATCTCCAAAATTCAAAGCTATTTTTAAAGCTGGATGGAAGAAGGGTGGATTTAATGTAGAAGTCCCTGAAGATTATCCGAGCCTGAAAGATATAAATATCAATTTTGACAGAAATAAGTGAGACAGCAGCGGCTCGACAAGGCCATTCGTGCAGTGTTTTTTGGAGCGAAAATATATATTGTGCATCACATGGTTTTATATTAATCGACACATGCATGACTAAAACTAACAAGCCATCAACTAATCAAATGATTTTGTAATCTTTTAAAAAATTGAAAAAACACTTGATTACGAATTTTTTCATTTTCAGTATTATATTTTACGTTTAGAATAAAAGATGAATAAAAGATGCAATACAGCGCCTTAAATATTGAAGTTAGGCAATCAGTGATTATGCTTTTTATTCTCCTGGACAAGTTCGTACAACGTACTAACTGTTGATAACAATAAATACCCTACCAATTCGTGAAAAAAATGTATGCAAAATTAGCTTGATTTACATCAAATTTTTCCGATTCGAATGTGGAGAGGGAGACCCCCTCCCCCAACACTACCATTGTGTTGTCTCTGCCTACATGTACAAGGTGTTCCACGAATCTAAATGTAATTCTTGAATATAACCGGGTACCACTGAAAAAAAAACCTTGAGATGAACATGTTACCTATTTTGAAAATTAAAGGGGCAAATGCTGCTTCCAAAAAAATCACGTCAACAATTTTTTTCAACCATGGTAATGGAAAATACTTTGAAAAGTAAACCAAATTTTCAATCTATGACTTTTTGCCTAACTTTAAAATTGAAAAGGCTATAAAAAAAATTGTTAAAAAAAATTATAAAAAAATAAACTAATGAAATGAATGGATATAGTACGTCGAAAACTGAAAAAATTTGTTCTGTGGATTTTCCCCTTAATATCGAAAATGAAGGGCTAAGGGTCACTCAAAATGAATGGGCTTCAAAAATTGTCAAATTTTCTCAATTTTTAATGACACTTAGCCTCTTTATTTTTGATGTCAGGCAAAAAGTCTAGAGAACAAATTTTCTTCAGTTTTCAACGTACTATCCGTCCCCTTGATCAGTTAATTATTTGAGAATTTTTTTTGAGCAATTTTTAAAAAAAAAGTCATAGAGTGAAAATTTGTGCAGTTTTCAAAGTACTATCGTACTATCCATTGGCGATTCGACGCTCACGGGGAGCGCTATAGTCGCGGACCAACTGAGGGGGATAGAATACACTAGCTTATATGGAAGAAATGGGGTTTTTCGAATTTTTAAGGTATACGGTGAGGTTTAGAGGATTTTTTGTAAGAACATAAATTAAAGATATTAAAATTTCCTATCGATTGGTGTATGATTTTTAGAATTTTAACCAGTAGTAGCCTTATTAAGATCAATTCTTTTAAGGTAGTTTTACTATATGTGAACTTTGAACTCAATTTACTTAAAATCTAAATTAATAAACACCAATTTTTTATTATGGTTTTAAATAGAAAATTTCATGCTCTTTCCAATGAGATATGAACGAATTTTCCAGCATAAATACTCACGTTGCTATTCTCATTTGAAAGTTTATAGTTTATTTGGCAGCTTCGTAAATGATTGTTTACATTAAATTTACGTGTTATCAGTTGTTCTTGTGCAGTTTGAGTTTCAATTCTTGTTGAAAAAATTCTTCCAAAATGCTGCAAATTCCAGAAATTGTTGATTACATTGGAGTGGAGAGAAAAAGACCATTTCGTGAAGGATGTTCTCCGCTGAAAGCAGAGCACCTATTTGCTGTTGTGAACTTATCAAAAGAAGATGAAATATTTTCCAGACAAAATATTTTGCCGACACCCATTTCCCCGACACCTACATAACGAACAACTGAAAAAATTTCCATAGCACGGAATTGAAATGTATAGAATAGATGGTAGGTGCTATTTGCGACATGAGTAGAGAAACAAAATGGGTATGATTTTAAGCAACGACGAAAAAGGGTGTCATCACGACGAGTGTAGACACTTTTCACGGCACGAAAAGGTATACCACGACTGCATAATGAATTCACATTTTTTGAACGACGAGATAATTTATTGCACGACAGATTAAAAAAATCACTTCATTATATTACTTTGAACACCGATAAAATAAAATTCACGACATCACTATTTAGCTCCAAAAATGCTGTTTGAGCAACAAAAAAAAATTTTAGTGACAAAAAAAAAGAAAAATTCTAAATTAATTTCTACTGTACAAGCAATGCTTTCGTGGCTTTTGAAGGTCGACCCCTCTTCCATTTTTGCCCCAGTGGAACACTTTTCGCTGCTGGCAAACTCAGTGATATTTCGACCCCCTAATGTTAAAACCGTCTAAGTGCCTTTTTCATTTTTTACAGGAGAGCTGAAAAACGGAACAAAATTTGCATTGCGCTTATGGACTTTGCAAATTTTAAACTCCTTTTTTTAGGGTTTAAATTACTTCAAGTTACGTTTTTTATATTTTAATCGATGCAGCTTGATTCACTGAATCCAAAATTATAAAAATCTCAATTTTGAAAAAAGTGGCACTTAGACGGTTTTAACATTAGGGGGTCGATTTATGAAATTCACTGAAACCTCGGTGATATTTATGAAATTTACCGAAAAGTCTGTGAAATTCTTTAAATAATCAGTCAAAATCGCCGAAAGTCAGTGAATTTCAGTGATTTGTCCTGTGCTGCAATTCTGACTGTTTATCAGTGATTTTCCACTGATTCGGAATGAGATAGTACATTGATTTAAAAAAAAATAAATAAAAACGGTAAAAAATTATTAAATGAAAATCTTTAAAAAAAATGTGTACCCTAAAACGTCCTCCCCCCCCCCCCCATCTATCAATTTCGAGTTGATCTGGAGATTTTAGCCAAAGCTGACTTTTTCCCTGCTCATACTCTGTCATTCCGAATCAATGAAAATCCATTGGAAAACAGTCAGAATTGCAGCACAGGAAAAATCAGTGGAACTCACTAATTTTCAGTGATTCGTCGTGTAAAATATTATTTCGGCGTGTTGACCGCTTATCTTGTAATACATGTCCCCCCGTCGCGTCGTTCCTAAACACTTTACCGTCGTGCTGTAATCTGGCGTGAAACTGTGTGATTGCTTGTCGTGATGACAACTCTTTTGGGCGTGCAAATGCTTGTCGTGATGACACCCTATTCTGGCGTGCAAAAAAATATTTCCCAAACAAAATCACTATGGCTGAGATCAACGGAAAGAAGTTATTTCTCGATGGATACATCTACCTTCGCTCGTGTTCTAGAAATGGTCGTGTGTATTAGGATTGCCAAAAAATACGGCAGAAGGAATGTAAAGGAAGAGCCGTAACAAATGATCCGCAAGAAGGAGAACCAGTGATTGTACACAAAAGGCCGGCGGAGTCACCACACGAGCACGCGCCGAACCAGGAGGAAGTGCATGCCGCAGCTTTGAACCAAAATCTCAAACGGAAAGCGGCTGCCAATCCAGGACAGAAGCGTTGCCGAAGCAGAAGTGGGTAATTGTGCAGGAAAGAATCCAAGCTGTTACATCAAAGTATGAAACTTACAAATATTTTTTCTCTGAAATTAATCAGTTTTTTCCACCTATGAGTTATCTACTGTTAAATTATGATTTTTTTTTCATGTTCACAACAATCAATCAACTATTTAAAAAACAAAAATCAGCTTTTTACACATTTTTTTCTTTGTTTAGAGTAGTTAACCCGTTCTTTCCGTGTTTTTAATGTCTTGAAAATTCTTTTTTGCTTTTATTGACAAAATTTGAAAAGTTCGACATTTTTCATATAAACCACATAAAAGTATACATGGATATTGTACACAATGGCAAAAAAAAGTCATTTTTGAAAAAAACCTCAGTTAACCCGTTCTTCCCGTGAGGTCTTCATATGTATAATAGAAAAAAATTCAAAACTTCATACTCCTACATCTAGCCATCTAATCAAAACGAGCATCTAGGATTATAACCAAGTACTATTGACGCCGCAAACTTCAAGATAGGCAACATTTCGTTCGAATCCGCGGGAGGCAAGGAATACAGATTTGTACCGCATTGAAAAATTGGTTTTGCTTTGGATGAAATATATCGCGCTCAGCAGTAACTACGTCGAAGTTCAAAAAAATCAACTTGTAGCCAATAAACTGCTCTTTTAAATGAGACAAACCTCATTTTTCTAAGTGCAGTTAAAAATCAACCTTTGTAATTCTGATGCAAAATTTGGTTTTATTCCTTAAAATTTCAAATGTAGACAATTCTGTTTCGACACGTTGGGTAAAAGTTACTGCAGTACATATACGTGAATGTGAGGAATAATTTTGGAGTTACTGGCAGTGAACTAACCTGTGCCTATTAGACTAATAAATTTTTCAAGAGGTACATTTTTGACGAATATTCGACAAAGATAGGTATACATGTTTTTAGTGGTTATGGACCGTTTTCCCGAAGCCGAAATCCCGAACGGATATTTTCCCGAATAAGATTTTTCACGAAAAAAAATTTCACGAATCCTTTTTCCCGAATACCGAAATCCCGAATCCTTTGTTTCCCGAATTAAAAAAAATCAATGTACTATTAAATAAAGTTTCTTTTATTTTTGCTAAAAACTACCGAAATCGTCGATAGTTTTTTGGCCTTCAGTAGTCGAAAACTACCGGGGTTTCCCAAAAACTACCGGTAGTTTTATTTTGTTGCAATAAATAAAAAAAAAATAGAAAAAAAGTTGGTAAAATTTGTAAAAAAATCAATGAAAATCAAGTGCAGTGTAGTACAAATAAAAGAAAACACATTCAAAAAATCAGTTTTCTTCAAGGTGTCATCAATTTTGACCAACTTTTTGAAAAAAAGTTTGATTTACGAAATTTTATGCCATTTTTGAGTGGTTTACCTCCTGAAAAACTATACTACCGAAAACCTCTGGAGGATGAAAAAAAACTACTGTTCCACCGCTATGCAATAGGCATTCCATAGAAATAATAAAAAAAAGTGATTCGTGAAATTCTATATTCGAAATTTTTACAATCGGGAAATTCTTCATTCGGGATTTTTGAATTCGGGAAAAAGGTAATTCGAGAATTGTATTCGGGATTTCGGTATTCGGGAAAACGGATTCGTGAAAAAAATTTTCGTGAAAAGTCTTATTCGGGAAAATGTTTGTTCGGGATTTCGGCTTCGGGAAAATGACCGCGAACCGTTTTTAGTAATAATTGACAAACAATTTCAGTGGGTGAGTGTTTATTTCTTTTCATTTCAAGAATCATTTTTTCAATTACGTGTTTTGTCGAGCAAGCTATAAATACTATGGCAAGACTGTTAATAATGCCTTCCAGATCAACAGCCACATCGCGTCGTGGATAATCGCAAGAATACTTTAAAATGAAGATTGTGTGGCACTCCGATGAATTTGCTACCAAGATCAGCGTACCTATTTTCATTACAATTCAAATCATGGGACAGGTAAGCGCTATTCAGGGCTGTGCCGATTCGAATCACTTATTTTATGATTCGACTCATCTGACAGAAAATAATTCGTGATTCAAAATTTTTGTATTTTTGGAATCATTTTTTTTTTAAATTTTTTCTGGTTGGTATTCGTAATGAGTCAATATTAATATTAATAAATATTCGCCATTCGGGGATCATTGATTTCATTTCATTCGTTCATTCATATCGAAGATTTCTTAAGGGTGCGGGAAAGTGGGAAACAAAATTCAGAATTTATGAGAAAAATTAATTCAAAGTTTAAAAAAATTGAGGAAAGTGTTCGGTTGGAAAAATAATTTTGAACTCAAGTAAAAAAATGAAAATTCCCAGAAAAAATGCAAAGTAGGAAAAGGTTTGAGAACATAATTCGAAGTTTGAAATATTAGGAAAAAAAATTCAAGAGTTGAAAAATGTCAACAAAAAATCAGATTTAGTAAAAATTTCGAAAAAAATTATTAAGAAACGGAAAAAAATTTCTAGGTGGAAAAATTTTGACGAAGATTTCTTCCATTATACAAAATCAACATGATGAAATCCCACCGAACGAATTAAGCTTAATTCTATTCTCTTCCAGCATTCTTTGGACAGAGGTTCGCATAGCATCAAGTTGATACTGTATAGGGATGAGAAAACCCATGTAGGAGAAAATTTTTGCTTTCGTTTTCCGGGACAGCTAACAACGACTACTAAATGGCGAGTATAATGGAATTAATCTGGAAGAAGGAGTGATTTATTTGTATTTTGCGGCACGTTCTCCGCAGACGGACGCTAGTAAGTAGTCTCTCGTCTCTCTCGCTCTCTCTCAGTCGTATCGTAACAAAACACGGTCATCTGTCGGTTATCCCTATTATGTAATTAGAAAGAGCATCCATCTTTAAATGGCTAACCGACTTTGATTAATAGCAACAGTTGAAAGCTTCGGTGCAACCAAACGTTTTAAACAATTTCTAAACTTCTAAGTTAACCCGGACATACATACAGCGACGCTACTGTACGTTTACGAAATTTTTCCAAGCCCTTTGCGAATCGAGCAAAGCGCCGCAAAGCGACGATTAACGTTTCAGCAGCCACCGTTTGGCCTGCTGCGGCGTCGAAAATTATATTAAAAGTAAACGTCGCCCGGTCTCGTTCCGTTTGATATGTCACACCCGCTAATGATTCGCAAAAGGTTCGGATGGGAAACATCGAAGCTTGATGTTTAATACTGTTTCGTTGTAGTAGCTTACAACGACGAGGTATCAACTTTGTGAAACTTTAATAAGCCAGAGGTTTCGGTTTGATTGAAAGCGATACACTGAAATTAGCTGATTACGTCGTCGCCGTGGTAGTTCCCTGCCTATTCCCGAGTTCGTGCTGCTGGTTATTCCAAGGTCGAGGTTGACTATTGTCGACTTTTTATCACAAATGTGTATCATTTATTCAATACGATGGAACACCACCGCATCTCTGAAAACCAACGCTACATCGTCGTGGACTTTTCACAACGAAAATACTTCGACGTAATGACTAACTTTATATACTTTCGTGTACGTTTTACCAGAGCCATATTACGTTGGACTAATTTAATCTACCAGAAGTACGTACTGTGAAATTTTTTACATGGTTGTTCCATCGAGAATTTTTTTTTTTCGACGTGTGCCAAATTATTACGACATAATTAGAATTTCTTCCATGAGTTTTATGGAATCGTCTGAAAATAAAGTACATTTTTCAGTTTTTTTGCATAATGGGCTATTCCATACTAAAACGGACCAAAAATGAAGTCGGATCTTCCGATTTCGCTCAAATTTTTTTTACGAGTTCCCCTTGGTGGTCTATTCACAAAACCACGATCATTTTTTTTCTAACCCTCCCGGGGGCGGGGGGCAGGCCTCGAAAATTTTATGCAATTGCGATTTTTAGCAAAACGGCTCAACTTTGAAGGCTCATATCTCGAGATAGGTGGTACTTGGGAGAACCCTGTTTGCAGGGTCGGAAAGAGAATTGATAGGAGATTCAAACGCGATAATAACATTTTGAAAAGCTCAAAGTTGAACTTTGGCAGTGAAAGCTCAACTTTCATGACGAAAACAAAGTATGAAAGCTACCATTTAAAAATCTGAAAAAATTACTGTGAGTAGTGCTTTTCACCCTCTCTTCAACCAACAAATTTTCAAGATGGAGTCTCCGAACCCCTGGGGGGTAGAAGGGTCCACAATTTTGACCAAAATTCAAAAAAATCGAAAAAGTGGAGTAACCCATCGATTACCACTAATTCGAGGGCGCTGATTTCGAATATGTACTTGGTTTTTTGATTCGACCCCTCTGAACCCCCCTTCAGCCCCCTTGATGGGGTCAAAATTCAAAAAAATGAAAAATAACGTGTGGCATATCGTTTGATAGGTTTTTGAGGGCCCTGAGTTCGAATATTTATTTATTTTTTGAATTTGACCCTCCAGTGTCCTCCTAGTCCCCCCAATTTTGGGAAAGTATGTTAAGGAATGAAAATATCGTGTGACGTATCGATTCCAACTAATGTGAAGGCGTAGAATTCGAATATCGACTTACTTTTGTGATCTGAGGACTTCCTCCCCCGTGCGCTGACCCACCCTCTCCAATAATAGCAACAACACTCCTAAAAACTCGATTTTGTATTCCCTAATAGTGTAGCATTTAAGTTCACTTCATCGAATATGTTTATACCACTTCACTTTCGAAATTTTATTAAATAATAGTTCGTTACTAGAATTCCAGGTTTTATTTCTATATTGCATACATATACGAGTCTATATTCAAACAGCAAATGAGTAAAAAAATACGGTGGAGGGGGGTGGGTCAGCGCACGGGGGAGGAAGTCCTCAGATCACAAAAGTAAGTCGATATTCGAATTCTACATATTTTCATTCCTCAACATACTTTTTCCCAAAATTGGGGGGCTAGGGGGATACTGGAGGGTCAAATCCAAAAAATAAGTAAATATTCGAACTCAGGGCCCTCAAAAACCTATCAAACGATATGCCACACGTTATTTTTCATTTTTTTGAATTTTGACCCCCATCAAGGGGGCTGAAGGGGGGTTCAGAGGGGTCGAATCAAAAAACCAAGTACATATTCGAAATCAGCGCCCTCGAATTAGTGGTAATCGATGGGTTACTCCACTTTTTCGATTTTTTTGAATTTTGGTCAAAATTGTGGACCCCTCTACCCCCCAGGGGTTCGGAGACTCCATCTTGAAAATTTGTTGGTTGAAGAGAGGGTGAAAAGCACTACTCACAGTAATTTTTTCAGATTTTTAAATGGTAGCTTTCATACTTTGTTTTCGTCATGAAAGTTGAGCTTTCACTGCCAAAGTTCAACTTTGAGCTTTTCAAAATGTTATTATCGCGTTTGAATCTCCTTTCACTGCCAAAGTTCAACTTTGAGCTTTTCAAAATGTTATTATCGCGTTTGAATCTCCTATCAATTCTCTTTCCGACCCTGCAAACAGTGTTCTCCCAAGTACCACCTATCTCGAGATATGAGCCTTCAAAGTTGAGCCGTTTTGCTAAAAATCGCAATTGCATAAAATTTTCGAGGCCTGCCCCCCGCCCCCTTGAGGGTTAGAAAAAAAATGATCGTGGTTTTGTGAATAGACCGCCAAGGGGAACTCGTAAAAAAAATTTGAGCGAAATCGGAAGACCCGACTTCATTTTTGGTCCGTTTTAGTATGGAATAGCCCTAATACATATTATGGACTTTAACTAGACCATGCCAAATCATGCCAAAAAAAGGCAATCGACTTTTGGTACCTTGGAATATCAGGTTTCATGAAATACCAATAACCTTTCCCCCCTCGCTCCCCCACTCATCTAATTCCCTTTTCAAAATTTGGATGACTGTATTCAAGGATGTAAAATAGCTGATTTTTAAAAGTGGCTTGGACAAGAGGTATTTTGAAGCACTGAAACTGTTTTTGATGTTAGTTTGACCCTGAATTGAAAATTGGGCTCCGAAAGGAGGGTGCAAGGGAGCAACTTTTTGAAATTTTCGAGTGGGGTATCGTTTTATATGTATTTTGGCCTTATAAATTCAAGTCTGAAGTCAATTTTACCACAACTTGAAAATTAAGCCCTCGAGGGGGTACAAGAGGCAACTTTTTGAAATTTTCAAGTGCGGTATCGTTTTATATGTATTTTGAACTTTTAAATTTATACTCAAGTAGATTATACCTACGTATCTAATTTTTCATAGGTAATTCGAAAATTACTCAAGATCTGTTTGATAGGTGTGATTTTATATTTAGTCAATTTATAGTCGTTTCATTTTTGTTCCTCTACCTTGCATTTTGTTTTATTGAATGTTTTAATAAATTTTTCATGTCCCTATTACTTTAATTTTAAAGTTTTTTTTATTGTACAAAATTACGAAAAAATAAAAAATTTCTCCTCTTGCACTCCCTTCTGAGCTAAATTTTCGAATGACTGTAAAATTGACTTCAATATGAATTCAGAAGCCTAAAATACATGTAAAACGATACCCACTCGAAAATTTTGAAAATTTGCTTCCTTTCACCTCCTTGGGGGCTTGATTTTGGAGTAAGTATAAAATTAACTTAAGTATGAAATGAGAAGTTCAAAATTAATATAAAACGATACCTCACTTGAAAATTTCAAAAATTGCTCCTTGCACCTCCCTCGAGGGCTCAATTTTCAAGTTAAGGGTAAAATTAACTTCCGGCTCCGTCTCCACCTACGGAGATAACGGTACTAGAAAGAAAGCCTTTCAAGTTAACGAAGGTAGGATCGAGATATAAACGGTTTTATAATAGTCGGCGTGTAATTGCGGATGGTCCATTCGCGGCGGTCACTGAAATGGGCAACTTCGTCGAGGAGCTAGGCACGTATGACGTCCTCACCAAGCCGAATCTGAATTTGAGTAAGCTCGACGAAATCACCAGAAGCCTCCGATCTATCGAAAATAGAGTACTGATATCTATTGGCCACAACGATCTATTACTGGCCACATTACTCCGCGATGGTCAAGTCCCGACGGCGATGGTTGACCTGATAAGAAAAATCAAGATAATAGTCAGAACCGTCATTTCGAAAGGCGCCACCGATATTAGGATAATGCGACTCTCTACCAACACGCCGGATCAAAGGTACAATAGTTACGCGAGAGATTTCAACGCTGATCTCGAGTATTGAATTTAGAAGCGCAAAATACATAAAAAAGGATACCCCACTCAAAAATTTAAAAAATTGCCCCCCAGATCACCACATTGGTCATCTGTTACCATTTGATATTGTACTTATAGTTTTGTTATTATTGTTGTTGTTGTGTTTCTATTTTTTTTTTTAAACACTCGCCTTTCATTTTTTTCAGCTTTAATTGTCTTGGTTATCATAAATTAAGATATTTGTATCATAGATTAAGAATTTGAACTTGAAACAAATGTCAAAATGATTTAGGAGCTGGTGAAAATTATTTGGTTCTTAAATTTAAAATATTTGCCCGTTTTCTTGTTCTTGAATTTAAAAATCTAAATTCTAATTTTGGTTTTTTATTGAACCACTGCTCTTTCCTCCCTTATATTTAAAACTTCTTTCTTCAATTGAGGGGCTTAGTTCCAAAACTCACTTTTGCCAAAAAAAATCGATGTCGTTTTTTTTGCAGATTTCGATTCAGTATGAAAAACTGAACCAGAATCCGCAAAAAAAACGACATCGATTTTTTTTGGCAAAAGTGAGTTTTGGAACTAAGCCCCTCAATTGAATTATGTTTTACAAATTCTGTTTCATGTACATAATTTTTCTTTTCTTTTTGTGTATAATTAGTTCTTTGATAAAGAAACAATAATAAATAATAATAATGTATGTAGTATGTACTATGTACTATGTAAGTACCTTTTTCTTACATGCCATTCATCCTACATTTTTGTACATGTAAAAAGATTTTATGTAGTATTATAATGTACATGATTTTTTCTTGTAATTTTTCATGTCTGTCAATTAGGACTGATAAAATTTTTGATACCTATTCAATTACGTTTCAATTTTAATTCAGTGTTGGTTTTGAGGGGGAGCGGGAAATCCTTCCAAACGACTAAAAATGGCCGGTAAAATGTTAGGTAAGAAAATAACAATTTTCAACTTCTCAAAATGTAATGTTTCATTTCCGAGAAATACCTCTATCTACAATTTGGAACATTTCCTTCAAAATAGGCATGTATTTCATTTTTCCAATTTTTACTGCACATTCCTCCTATTTTCTTCATTTTTCATATTTAGTATTGTTCCTACCAACAAATTTCTTCCTTCATTGAAAAAATGCAAAAAAATTTGGCATAGTTGTTGATTAAATTGAGTTACCAATGTTTCGATTATAATGTGAACAATAATAAGTCGAATTAAAAATTGCAACTTCACAAATTTCTACTTATAGTTGTATGGAAAAAATTGGAAAATTTCATTTAAAAAATTAAATTTTTGTGGATTTTATTTCAAGGAAATAGTTGAATTTCAATTTTTGAAAAAAGCTTCTGGAAAGCTGGAAAAATAAAATTTTCGGCTGCTGAATTATTCCTAAAGCTGACAAGGGAGGTCGGACACGCGGAAAGAAAATCATTTTCCACAGGCTTGTAGAGCATCACCAAAAACTTCCACAGTTAAAATTTCAGCCCCTAAAGTTGATATGGGTGGGTGGGGGGGGGAGCCTTTGACTATGGGGGTTTACATTTCGAAAAATCGCCTAATACACTGACAGGGGAACCTTCACAACTGTCACACGCGGATTCGAATGAAATGTAGCCTAACTTGTAGTAGGTAGGGGTAGAACATCACTGCTAAAATCTTAGCTGCCCGTTTTGATCACAGCCCTAGGCCTACATGATCAAAGTTTTGATTTTTACCATGTATTTTAAATGAGCGAAACATTTTTTCCCATAAAATCATAAACTATTATGGCCTATGGGTAGAACACGTTGAGAGGGAGAAAAAATGTTATATACACATATTGCACAGCTCGAAAATTGCAGGGGCTACTCTTGATCAAAAATCGTATTTTTTACTTTATTATTCCAATTTGAATGAAAAATGGTATCATTCACTCCCAACATATGAATAGGTACATGGGACATTGAAAATACCCAATTAAAGTACACACTTTTGCCTATCCACAATGTATTAGGAGCTGAAAATACACCATTTGCCTAACGTCAATGATGTAGGAGTTTTGTTCAAAATTTATCGAGAATATTGCTTCCAATTTGAATTTTGCTATTCATTTTTTTCATTGAAATAGGAAAGTATACTGTTTAAAATGTTCATTCTTATAATATTATGTCGGTTTCCGCTAAAAACATCTTATTGCATTTGCTCACCTTTTTTGACGATTCTTTCACGAGAGCAAATGTAGCTTTAAAAAAAAGAAAAAAAAATCGCGAAATCTTTTCGGCAAACTTTGAATTTTGCCGAAAATGAAACGTTCGATATAGAAATGGAAACCGGTCTGGTGTTTGATAACGAAGCGGAAGAAGACGTTGCACCGTATACACCCGCATCATTAGATGGATTCAGTCACGAATATATGAAAAGTGTCATCGGTTGGATAGATAGTCATCCGAATCCGAATCCGCCATCATTCGATCGAATTAAGCATCGCTTCCGACACGTCAAGGATCGAAATTACGTTCACAGATTTCGGAAATATCTCCGAAATATTACTACGAATCGAGATAAGTTTCAAAAGATAGATTTATATGTCTTCGAAAAATTTCAGTCTGTTCGTCGAGATGAGTTCGAAGTGCACGATCGAGATTTGAAGATGTGGGCATTGCATTAAGCAAACGAATTACAGTTATCTCGGGAACATTTTTCGGCGTCCGATTCGTGGATTTTACGATTTAAAAAGACGGAACAATATTCGATCTCGAAAGATCACTAAATTTATCACACAGGAGACAAAAAGTAAGTTGAGTGATATCGAGAATCAAGGGCTCGCGTTCCACCTCGAATTTAATGACAGTATCACCAAAAATAATAATTTTTCAGTCGACCAAATTTTAAATTTTGATCAAAGTGGGATAAACTATGAGTGTCACAGAGGGAGGACTTTATCTTTTAGGGGCTTAAAAGATGTACAGGCAATTGCCAGGAACATGAACAGGCTCACTCATTCGTATACAATTACACCTGTAATAACGATGAGTGGGAAATTGTTGTCACCTCTTTGTATCTGCCTGCAAGAACCTTCCGGTACTTTTGGACCTATTGTTTCTTCCAGACTTGTACGGCCATCTCATTTATTTATTACCAGCTCCACTTCAGGAAAAATGAGCAAATCTCTTATGGGAGATTTCGTTGAAAATTGTTTGGATAAAATGATTACGGATAAAGATTGCTTGATTAAAGATGCCTGGAGTGGGCAAAAAGATGATAATATATTTCGAATTGCGGGCAAAGACTGGATTACTCCACATAAAATTTCCCATCACTCCCGAATACTTTCTCAAACACATACCACGAACGAGAACATCTCAAATAACGAAAAATAACTTCACCTTGCTCGCAATTCCAAAAAAAAAAAGCTAAGAAAAAAATCCCACAACCAATTGAATTCAGTACTCTTCGGAGCCACATACACGCTCGTGAAACTGCTCGCATACAATTACGAGGAAATTTCGCGTAATTTTCGGGGCGCATCCGCGTATTGCGAAGACAAGCCGACGAATCGAAGGGTAAAAGGGTGAAGACGATCCGCTAATACGAAGGCGAAATATCTCTTCGTACGAATGAACAATTTCATATTATTCATTCAGGCATACCTTTGATCAGCTCGGGGAGGAAAAAACGGATTTTAAAAAAGAATATTTTCAGAAATAAATTGAAAAGAACCTTCATTCATGCATACGGGACTTCGAGCTGAATATTTTTTTCTTACGGGCAAAACATTCACTCGGGGGATGTACATTTTCTTCGATAATGCTTTCGCCCACGGCAAGTGAGGCGGACATACTTTCTCTGTCCAATTTGTCGATGATGTGCGCCAAAAAAAAAGCAAAAAAAGCCAGAGTAATCATAGAAAACTACTGCAAAGGAATAAAATGCAAAAATATACACGGGGTTATAGGTTATTACGGGTATTTCACCCGTTCACATTCGCTATACGACGTTTCGCCGCGTATCTCTCCCGCTAGTGGAAAATATCGAATCGTACGTTACCGTTGCGGAAATGAAAGAAGAAAATTTGCATTTTTAACAATGCCACAATCGAAATTCCTTCGCGGAAATTTCTTCCGCTAAGTATTTCATTAGAAAGGTTTATTTTTCTCGTTTCCAAGTAAGATTCGGTATTATATTCGCGAAGTACCCAAGAATTTAACCGTTTTCAGATTCGCGATTACGATTTTATAATTGATATGAAAATCGACAAATGTGAAAAAATTCCACAGGGTGTTCACGGAAAAACGTAAAGACGAACACAAAGAATTTTTAATGCATTTCTATATGTATGTTTTGAGCGTTTTAATGATACGTGTAAAATTATTTCGAGTTTTTTCCTTCTTTCGAGTGGGAATTAGAAATACATTATGTATTCGGTTACAAATAAATAAGTTGAATGGAGGAGGAGGGAGGGGGTGAAAATCGAAAATTTCCGACCGAAAGACTATAAAAATTATTTGTTCCATTTTTTCAACTCGAACTATGGAAAATTTTCCCACTTCAACCTACACTTTTCAACGAAGAAAACTCCGAAGTTAGGGGTTCAAAAGGGACAAAATTTGAAAATTTTCGAATCAAATTGAATATTTTCAGATTTTTCCCTTTCGAAATGAACAACTCTTGAAATTTTTCATGGCCCTAATTTATTTTAACAAAAATTTTCAATCGATAAATTACAGATTACACTGAAAAAAATCAGAAATGAAAAATAAATAAAAAGTGTTGAAAAAATGATAAATTTTACCCAAGAGATAAATTTTATTTAAAAAAATCATAACGGAACACCATTCACAAAATTGGTGCAATTTATTCTGAAAAAATATTTATCGCCAATTTTGGTAAAATTTATTTTTATGCAATAAATTTTACCCAATTTCGCGTTAAATATTTTTTCAGAATAAATTTTACCAATTTTGTGAATGGTGTTCCGTTATTATTTTTCTGGATAAAATTTACTTATTTGTTTTTTAAGTGTACACAATGAGTGTGGAAATCATTGTTGAACAGACGGCTCTAAATGGAGTAAGGTTTCGTTACAAAAGTGATGGGCGCTCGAGTAGTTCAATTCCGGGAGAAATCAGCAGTGTGAAAAATCCCACCGGTTTCGAAACATTCCTATTTTTATTTTCAATTCATAATGGCCTAATTTTTCGTTCTGTAACTTAGCCTTGGCGGTCTGAACGCATAATCACAGGCAGCTCAAATCAAAGGAGGCAGGATCGTCCAAACTGTGAAAATCCTTCTAAAATACTAATGTAGGTAAAAAAAGCAATTGAGACTAGGTAAGTTATTATTGTAAAAATATCACGGTTCTAAATCACGAGGCACAATAGATTTGGAACAGATCCCAAAAAGTTTCTATCAATCGTGAATCTTGATTGTTCAAAATTTATTGCAAATTCCAAAGGATTCATAAATTCTAAATTAAAGATTAAACAAACGTAATGGACGTTGGGGGGGTATGTGCGATGTTGCGATGTAGGTAAATAAAAGTATTAAAGGTGTTTTTTGAAACTGCAGTAGCGTAGTAGCAACTTTTACTCCAGCCAAAATATTATGGCAAACTTCAATCATAAAACAGAGGCTAAATGTCAATATTTCAATTTTTTTTTTGTTACTCGGGTGAAATGGAGTGAACGTCTAGATCGCCCTCGAGATCAAGATAGCCCGTTCATGAAAACGATTCCAAGATAGTAACGCGTTTGAGGAAGAACTCCAAAAGACCATACCTAGGATATCGAAGAATCTCTATATATTTTTGAAAAAAAAATCCTTTGAAAGAAATAGGATAAGTTTGAGAAAAAAAAACAAGTGAAATTTTTGAACATCAAAATTGAAGCAATTAACCAAGAAATTTTGGATAAGTTTTTATATAGATCAATTTTTAAAATGTATTTTATTCATTTTTTATTAAAAATAATGATTTATTAGAATGTTGGATTGAATAAAAAAATATACTTAGTTTAACGTGTTTCAATACTTTCATACTGGTATGCCATACAATTCAATCCATTACTCATTACATTAATAATAAGCTGATTAAGAAAACCATCTACAATAAATTTAACAGGCTGAACATGAACGAGATTCATACGAATTCTACAATACATCCTCTCCTCACTGAGCTTCAGCAGTGACAGAGAGTAAGCAAAAGATAGATTAGGTCAATCATTCAAGTAAATTAAAAATCAACGAACTTCAATATTCACGCAGAGTACATAGAAATCAATAACTGCCTCCAGTATGAAAGCTGTTCAAAAATATTTAGTGTCCTCTAACTTGAATTCTTTAAATTTTATTTTATATTTAATTTAAATTTTTTTATTGCAACTCATATAACGAAAAAAAACGACGTTTCGACTGTCATCAGCAGTCTTTTTCAGGTTTTGAATTATGGATCAGCACGCAAATCCGCAAACCGGGATAACACATCCCTTTGCAGAGCAGAATATGCAAGTTGTCATTGAAGCTCTCACAGCTGGCAACCACTTTTTAGCATGGACGCCGAACCAAATCGAAATAAGAATATTCATTTTTGAAGTGCGGATTTTATGCCCGTATATGTAGAAAATATTTTGGTTGATTTCGTCTTTCGAAATGTCCTATGTCCTGTTGGGTTTACCGTAGTACATGTGATCGGAGTTCAGGCCATCAAAAGACCCTATTGCCATCATTTACCGCACGTTGAATGCAAATGATCCAGTAACGACCCAGCAGAAGTCTAATTACGTCTCCAAGAAACACCACGTAATGGATTAATTGTCACCAATTCGTTTAGAAGGGTTCCCCCTGTAACGATGAATGGGCCTACCAAGTAGAATTCGGACTCGGAGTAGCGTAGGTAGTCTAAATGTAGATGCGGAAATTTTAACACGAAGACGCTATCCAATTTATCAGATAAAGCATTTTTTTAAATTAATCCCCATTCTACATGGTGGGGGAAATTTATTCATCATTTTATTTACAGAAACCTTGAACTGTTGATGCTTCGCCTAACGCTTATCCACAGTAACAAACCAAGGGGAAACAATAAACATTTATGTACAATTAATTACAACTTACAGATGCTTTACAAAAATCACATTAAAAAATTTTTCAACCATGGGAATGGATAGTACCCCTTTGAAGACTGAACAAATTTTCATCTCATGACTTCTTGCCCAACTTTAAAATTGAAAGGGCTACAAAAAAAATTGTTTATAAAACATTCTAAAAAAATTGATTAACCAAGGGTATGGTAGTACGTTGAAAACTGAACAAATTTTGTTCTGAAGACTTTTTGCCTAACATCGAAAATGAAGGGGCTAAGTGTCATTCAAAATACATGAGTGAGCTTCAAAAATTTTTCAATTTTCTTCATTTTGAATGACCCGTAGCCCCTTCATTTTTGATGTTGGGCAAAGTCTTCAGAAAAAAAATTGTTCAGTTTTCAACGTAGGTACTATCAATTCCTTTGGTTGATTTATTTTTCAGATTTTTTCATAAACATTTTTTTTTTTTTGTAGCTTCTCAATTTCAAAGTTGGACAAAAAGTCATGAGATGAAAATTACGCATTGAAATCTTTGTAAATTCGCCAACAGCAACTTATAACAAACGTGGAGTTATTGTCTTTGGCAAGAAACGAGAACTGGGTAACAGTTTTCCTATACCTGAGATGTCCAAAGTCAGCTGCCATTTTTTTCGCTGCTAGCTGCACACAGCCCTCATCCAAGTTTGGCTCAGAGTACCAGTACGGAACACGTTGATTTTAAATGGATCATTTGTTCATCTCGTTAGAAGAGCTTGGTGTTAATTATTGATGCACCTTCTTTCTCATTCGCATTTTGTTTTTTCTCAAGCACACATCGTCCTTGCAGACTTGATTTTTCACTCGCTTAATCGTAGTTTGTATCGTGTTCATGTATAATTTTTCTCAATTTGATCATCAATCCGTGATTCGTTCGATTTTTGCACGTCGCACCTGTACATGAATTTTTTGTCGTAAATTTATCAATTATCCAACTGTTCGATTCTCACTGGTTGTTTCATTTATAAATTTTTACAGTTAAATCATCCAATTCCCAATTTGTCCTAGGTAGGTAATTTCATCCTTCACTTCTAGTGTTTTATTTCCAATTTTGATCTTATTAAATGTTTTATTATTTGATAATATATTTGATTTCCCAAAGCTAATTTTTAGCCCTGCTTTTTTACTTTCAGATTCTAAATCTGTAATCATTTTAATTAAATTATTAGCATTATTAGCAATTAGGACTACGTCAACCGCAAATCTGAGATTGTTGAGTTTTTTCCCATTAATAATAATGGATATGTTAACCCAGTTAAATTTTTTAAATATTTGTTCTAAAGCTAGGTTAAAGAGTGATGGGGATAAAGGATCTCCTTGCTTGACTCCTTTTTCTATGGCAAAATATTTCCCTGTTAAGTCTGTAATTATTCTAGCCATTAGGTCTGAGTACATATCCTTGATTATTTCAATAAAATGTTGGTGGACCCCCTGCTTTTTTAAGGCCTCTAACATGTACTTATGGTGTAATGAATCAAAAGCCTTTTTGAAGTCTATGAAAGCAAGATGGAGTTCCAATTGATATTCTAGTGATTTTTCTATTAATAAATTTATTACAAATAAATGATCAATGGTTGAGAAACCTCTTCTGAAACCAGCTTGTTCCATTGGCTGCTCCCTGCACAACAAGTTACAGTGACTGGAATCTTAAGGATATCTCCTGTAGATGATGGTGCGGGAGCAGTACGTTCGACTTTGGATACATTCGTCGAGGTCTTACATTTCGGAGTGGTGGATGGGCATTTTTTTCGGTACTCAGGAAAGACAGACGATTTGATCTGCTTTGCTGATGCCTCGTTAGGAACGAACGATGTAGCTGGTCTGTAGCTGGTCGTTCGACCACTGGGTTCCTTATCAAACTATTCGGTGACTTAATACATTGGCGAACCAAGAAACAGGCTCACGTAGCGTTGTCGACTGCCGAATCGGAGTTCATCGCGATGTCGTTAGCCTGTAGGGAAACCATTTGTATTAAAGAAATGGCCAAACGTTTAATTTTACTCGATACCAAACCGATCCTGTTTGAGGATAATACGGCCGCCATAAAAATGGCAAAATCCGAAGACTCACAATCTTTAAAACACATCGTTAAACTTTGTTATCACTACGTTCGATATGAGGTAATAAAGCGTAACATCGAAGTTCGTTGGGTACCCACTCACAAGCAACTAGCGGATGGGTTCACCAAAGCGTTGGCAAAATCTTCGTTTGATAATTTTACTCATTCACTGTTTAATGCCTAAAATGAGAACTTCGATGAAAATCTTAACCAATATGTAATTAATGTTTGTTTCAGAATTTTTTGCGTAGGAAGACGGCCCAGCCCGTCCTGTAAATAATACATCGTTATAATTTAAGAAGAATTTTGTGGAAAACGATGAAGAAGAAAATCGTCGATCTCCAAAGTGTCCTAGACACTATAAAGTATTCCTTAAGATTCGACCAAAGGTTTCAGTTACTCGTTTTGAATTTTTTTTAATCTCGTTTACTTATCGTTTATAATTCGTTTATTATTCGGTTATTAGTCGTTCATTATTCGTTATATGAAATACGTTTATTAATTATGGTTAAAAATATGAGAAAGTGTAATAAGGGGGAGCGTGTTAGTCACCTTTTTTAAATAGTAAAATAATGTCTGAGAATTTCCATGAATTAGGAATTTTTTGGGTTTTAAGAATTAAGTTGAATAGTATAGTTATTTGCTCTGTTAGTTTCTCCCCTCCCTTTTTCAAATGCTCAAAATTGTGTAAGAAGCCTTTGTAAGACTTAAAAGATGCGATTTGAGTTTCTACATCTCCCTAAACCATCGCCATCCTTCTCCGATCGAAACTCTGACTGCTACCAGGGGGTTGAAAAGTTGCAGATTGCAATATTTCAATAATATGAAATTATCACTTAGCTGGAATGATTTTTTTTTTCATCTAGTTGATGAACAAAAATTTTTTTCAATCACTGAAAGTGAATTTTGAAAAAAAATTAGAAAATTATGTACACCAGTGCAGCCAACAGCAAATCATAAAATTCCAAAATATGGAATTTAAATCGACTTTGAATTGATTATTTTTTTGCCGAAAAATATTATGTACCTATTTTTTTTTTTCAATCACTGAAAGTATATTTCGAAAATTTTGTATGTCAGTGCAGCCAGTTACAAATCGTGACATGCTACACTATGGAGTAAACGTTGACCTCGAATTAATTTTTTTATCGTTTGAAAAATACACAATAATTTTGATTTCAATCATCAAAAATAAAAAGTCAACAATTTTTCTTTGAAAATTTTGTACGTCAGTGCTGCCAGTTGCTAATTGTGATGTGCCGATGTCTTCAAATCCAAAACGAACTTCGATTGATTGGGAGAAAAAATTGGTCCAATCACTTGACGAAAAAATAATGGATTCAAGTTCATAATATCAGAATATCGCAATTAGTAACTAGCTGCACTGACGTACAAAATTTTCAAAGAAAAATTTTAAACTTTTCATTTCTGATGATTAAAATCAAAATTATTGTGTATTTTTCAAACGATAAAAAAATTAATTCGAGGTCAACGTTTACTCCATAGTGTAGCATGTCACGATTTGTAACTGGCTGCACTGACAAACAACATTTTCGAAATATACTTTCAGTGATTGAAAAAAAAATAAGTACATAATATTTTTCGGTAAAAAAATAATCAATTCAAAGTCGATTGAAATTCCGTATTTTGGAATTTTATGATTTGCTGTTGGCTGCACTGGTTTACATAATTTTCTATTTTTTTTTTCAAAATTCACTTTCAGTGATTGAAAAAAAAATTTGTTTACTAACTCGATGAAAAAAAAATCATTCCAGCTAAGTGATAATTTCATATTATTGAAATATTGCAATTTGCAACTTTTCAACCCCCTGGTAGCAGTCAGAGTTTTGATCGGAGAAGGATGGCGATGGTTTAAGGAGGTGTAGAAACTCAAATCGCATCTTTTAAGTCTTACGAAGGCTTCTCACACAATTTTGATTTGCTAAAAAACGCAAAAAGCAGCGTTTTTTCCAAAAGGACGTGCACTTTGAGCACCTCCTGCTCCCCTCTCCTTGCCCCTCGGTGGCTCAAAATTTTTTTGTGAAGTCTCCCACTCAAAGTAAACCACCTCCAAAGATATGGTTTTTTTTTCGATCCACCATACCACTTACTTCTATTTATTCGATAAAAAATTTGAAACTGATCTTTGCATCAAATTAACGTTGAATTTTTCCTATCAATTCGCAGCCGCCGAAAAGCAAAGCTAACAGAAAAACAGCAAGACGTACCGAGCCTTATCCAAAACAAAGAACTATTACCAATCATGTAAGCACATAAATAAATTAGTAATAATTGATGAATTTTTTGATCATCTTAATTGTTAGATTCTTACAATAAATCAGTTAATGGAAGAGGTTTACGAAAACTCAGAAGCCTCCAGTTTTGAATTATTGTTTAATGCTAGAAAAAGGCTTCAGCATTGCTTGTAAGAAACGAGTTATCAAAGTTACAGAATTACTTAGCTTTATCTAAAAATCTAAAAAAAAAACATATGATTGGAAAAAAAACGTAGGTTACTAATTCATTCAATTTCAAATTATTCCAGTCAAAAAAAATTGTCGAAAAATAAACGTATCTAGATAATCCATTTTTCAATTTTAAAAAAAAAATCCTGAGACAGAAAAAAAATAATAGATACGTATTCAAATGAAATTCTGCCATTAGAAGGGTTTTGAAAAAAAATGGCTAAGAATTGCAAAATAATTAACTCGAGTTAAAGAAAATGAAAAAACACTGGAAAGACTGGGAAAAATGGATACAATTCAAGCAAAACGTAAGTGCGGATTCTAATTAGGTACCCATCAAAATACATCTTATAAACACCATCCTTCTTTCCTGAATATGATCACTTTCGCTGAATCTGATTCACGTACGGAGACTTTTGAAAAATCACAAAGCGCATGACCTTTCTCAAGAATTTCAAATGGAAATTTTTTACAATAATATTATTAATTCATAAACATATAAATAAGACCACTTTTTATGAGAATTACATTTCTGAGACCCGAAGATAGGGTGAAAGATGATTTTGCGCTATTTCAACTAGCCAACCTCCATTCGTTGAGCACCAGATGAATTCTAAATACCTTACCAGGGTGTAAAATAAAACTTCCGCTTTCAGCTGAAAATTTAAAAAAAAAAATTTTGGCTTCCGCTTTAAGCTGTTTTCATTCAAAAAACTAGCTTTTGACTAGCTTTCAACCTTCACATGTTCCAACTTTTAGCTATATTTCATCAAACTTTCAGCTAAAAACTTCTGACTTGCATCTTAAAACTTCTAATTTACAACACCTTGACAGCACAATGGTAAAAATCATCGTTTTATGTCTGACTCACACTAAACTTCAAAATTTTTAATTCAAATTTTCTCAAAATTTACCAATCCAACTTCGATTTCTTCAATTTTTCTTGATTTCATACTTCTTCAAAAATTCCAAGTTTGAAATTTTTAAAATAAATTTTCAATATAAAAATCTTTAAATGTAAGTATAGTTTTAAAAAAATTGAAGAAAAATTATTAAAATTATAGAGTTGGAAAAGACTTAAAAATATGACGTTGAATAAAATTTCAAAAATAGAGGTTGGAAAAATTTTTAATACTAATATTTTTTTCCAGTTTTATTTTTTAGTACTTCAACTTTTTATTTTTTTAATGTTTTCCATTAATTTGAACATTTTCCCCAATTTTTTTGAATTCTGAATTTTAAAAAAATTCAACTTCATGTTTGTTGTAATTATTATAGTTTCGTTTCGCGTATTTTTTTCGAATTAATATACGCGGCTGTATTAATATAATAATCGTTGGCTACAGTCAAAATTCTTTTGTTTAGTTTTATTCGCGAATAGTTCGATCGTTGAACTTTTGTATCGTTTTGAACTTCATCCGTTGAAGTACGTTTTTGTTTCTTTTCCCGGATAAATTTCGTATCGAGCGATTTTTATTCGTTACGCGATTGTTAGTTTTTCTTTGAAAAATATAGTAACTTAAATCTTACTTCGTGACCTTATTTCGTTTTCTCGACTTGGTGACTTTCGTAAAATCGCGAGTTTAGGCAGGTGCAAACCTAACCTAACCTAAACCTAACCTAAACCTAAACCTAATCCTAACCTAACCTCGAAAATCGGTTACGGTTTCGTTCGTGTCCCCGGAAAATCCGAAAATTTTCCGAATTGGAAAAGTCAAATTTCATTTCTCGCTCGTTTTCACTCTACACGCGCCTCAGACTCGGAAAATCGATATTTTCCGTTCAATGTTTTTCAAAATTTTTTCCAACTCAATAATTGGAAAAATTTTTAAAAACTATGAAATAAAAAAAAATTCTGTTGGTGGGTAGTAGGTACTGCTTCAAGATGATTTGACGAATTTTTCCCCCAAAATTTTCTGCTTGTCACTTGTCTGTCAGAAATTTACGAAGTAAAAAGTTATAAAATAAAACTTCAAGAAAAAGCTGTTGACTAGCTTTTAGCTTTCTATTTTAAAAATTTTTGAACTTTCGGCTTCCAGTTTGTCACCAAAATTTGGTCGTCTTTCAGCTTTCATCTTTAAGCTTTCAGCCAGCTTTCCATCCCTGTACCTTACTATCGCCGATCTTCAATTTTATTGCGCGAGTATCGGACAGCACATCTGTGGGAATTTCGTTCTAAATGAATTCCAACGTAAGCCGCCTTTTAAGTGAAATAAACCCTCGAATCGCGGCTGAGCTGGCCAACGTTGTGATTTGGCCAACAGCTAGAGAGAGACGAACGCGGTGAAATAACACCATAACATCGGACAACAACAATTTTACGCAACGACAAGGCGATTATTAAAGAGCGTTGCAAAAAGCCTTTACTACGTTTCGCAAGAGGAGGGTTATTTTTCGGTAGCCAAAACAGTGCGCTATATAGTTCATTATTTAATTATAAATGTTTAACCGCATCGAAAACCGGCAGTCTTCTATTGTACATTTTACCACGCCTGGTTATTTTACTTTTTAATTTATTGCTACGAAACAAGCGACCGAATTGTTTGACGTAAACGTTCGAGCCAGGCGACCACCTTTTTCGCGTGTATTTTAATTGGTAAAAATGATAATTAGATATTTTTTCGCATTGTTGAACATTTTTGCATGGTCACTTTTTTCCACAACACGATGTGTGGGCATCTGCGAATGGTAAATCGGGGGAATGGAAAAAAAGCCCAACGTATAGAAAAATGTTCATCATTGTTGAAATTCTTAATTGACTTTTTTTTTTCACGTTGCCACGTACAAAGGCATTCTATTTGCGTAATTGTTTCAACTTTCGAGTACCTACTCGTACGGAGAGAGTAAAATTGGCCATATTTAAACTCGACGTTGGATACCTATTCGTCGTCAGCGTAACTCTAGGTATACGGTACATGTATGTATGTAAATACGACGACAGAAAAAAGTACTTTAACGAAAATAACGCCAATTTGGCTGGATGGATAGAAAGCAAAATGATAGAATGTTATAGAATGGATGAAAACCACAAGGGAAATGGTATAGATACCACGCGACGAAGGCGTCGTAGACCAAGAACCGCGGATATCTTTCCTTAATACGAAGAGCAGCACTTTTCTTAGAAGGCCACGTGGGAACTAGTCAGGTGTGACAATTTCTTGTGCCGGATTCGTGCTCGCATACTATTGCACATACACGCACACAAGCGTCGCGCCGCGCCGATATTTGCCCAGACTAGAAACGCTTTTCTCACTCAAGACATCTTTATTCCATTTGAATTCAAGATGAACTTGCTTCAACCTAACCTACTTGTTCTTTTATATCCCTGATGGGTTGCAGATTGCTTCGGATTATACATTTTTATAGCGTCTTTTAACGGACTCCTTTGCGGATTCGTACGAAATATCGTCGAGCTACGCGATTCTCCTTCTAACCCTTTGTTACCCCGCCAAGCTTCAGGCGAAGGCCAAATAGTTTTCGAAAATTTTCTATCCGCAATTTGCACCTTGAGATCTACTTCGTTATGCAAAGTGGCGTAGTAGCTCTGTGCTGTACTCTGGATATGTAGCTCGATCGTTGGAATGGAAATCAACGTTAGATATCTATTTCGATAGTTTTATCTCTCATACGTCGTTGTTAAATATTCGTGTATATTTTGGAGACTTTTTCGGTGAAATGGAAAACTGCATTATTTCCAGTGAGAAACTACCGCTGATGACAGAAACGTGAAATATTGCATGAGTGAAGTCAACATGAACGAAATTTTCCAGGCTTTGTGTAAGTGACGCCAGCGGCTCGATTACATGAAATTAAATTCGTTATTTTTAGTCGACGAAAACGCGGTGTCCATAATACTTCAGAAATAATTTACTCCGACTTTTCCAAGTTTCCCAGAACAAGTTCTTCAGATTTTTCACACATGATATTAGTGAAATGGGGGAGGTGGAATTTTAAATTGTGTCGCATGATAATGGTCAAGGAAATCCATTCATATTATTTCCAAAAAATAATCATTTTTCAAATAGATTTTCAAGATGTCACAGTGGGACCAATGGACAATTTAGGCGGAAAAAAGTCCCATGAAGGTTTTTCAAAATTTTTTCGGACGGAATATATGTAATTTTTAACGCTAAATCCAAATTTAATATTATTTTTACATCAGGACCCTTGGGGGAGGGGGTGAGGGGGTGAAAAGTGTAAAATGGGAGTTGAAGTTGATATGGGTGTCCAAATCTACGTTTTCAAGGGTGCTGAATCCAAATTTGAAATAATTTTTGCACTAAGACCCTCGGGGGAGGGGGTGAAAGGGGTTAAAAATATAAAATAATGTTGAAAACTAATATGGGTGTCCAAATCTACATTTTTAACGATGCTGAAAACAAATATGATATTATTTTTGCACCAGGACCTTAGGGGGGGAGGTGAAGGAGGTTGGAAATATTTTAAAAAGTTGAAAATTAATATGGGTTCAAATCTACATTTTTAACGGTGCTGAAAACAAATATGACATTATTTTTGCATCAGGACCTAAGCTGAAAGGGTGAGAGGGATGAAAAATGAAAAATGGGGTCTAAATTTTATATGGGTATCAAAATATACTTTTTCAAGAGCGCTGAATCCAATTCTGATATAATTTTTACTCCTGGCTGGGGGACGGGTAAAGGGGTCAAGTTGTGTTGCTAACAAAATATTTTTTTTATTTTTGATAAAAATCATATATTACAAAAAAAAATCACAGTTAGCACTTCCTTTCACGCTCATGGCTGCTTTCGACGCTTTCGACGCTGTCGTCCATAATTGATAATTCTTGCACGTCCAAATCGAAATTTGTGATCTCCCGAGGCTTCAGGTGAAAAAATGATATTAAATCTGAATTCAGCACCTTTGAATAAGTAGATTTCGATACCTATGTCACTTTTATACCCTATTTCATATTTTTGACCCCCTCACCCCCTCCCCCGATGGTCCTGGTGCAAAAATAATATCAAATTCGAATTCAGCACCTTTGAAAATGTAGATTTGGACACCCATATCAACTTTATAACCCATTTCACATTTTTGACCCCTAACATCCCTCCCCTTCCCTATTCCCGAGGGTCTAGGTGCAAAAATAATAACAAATTTGTATTCAGTGTTGAAAACTACGTATAATCAGTACTTGAAAGTTTCAATTCCGTCGATAAGGAATTTTTTCCATCTAAATTATATACTCACCCTCCCGTGGAAGGGGGGAGACGCAGATCGATTGAGTTAAGGGCGATATATCTTCAAAGGGAGTGTAATTCTTAAACTTTTAAGATCAAACTCATCGCACCCTAGCCCAATTCTCTGTTTAAAAATCGAAAACTGTGAAAAGAATGCGATCAGAAAACAATGCATTGTAATGTAATTAGGGAGAAAAAAATTTTTTACGCCCTTACGGAAGGAAAAAAAATTTTTCAACAAATTTTTCCAAATAAAGGAAGCAATTCTGCGTTTTTAGAGCCCAAAAACGTCTTCTCAAAGCAATTTTTAATTGGTGTAAAAAATGGATGAAGAAAATAACTTTTGTATCTTTTTTTTATATTTTTTGAACTACAAAATAGTGTGCTGAAAATTAAGCAAGGCCTAGACGCAAATTTTTTAAAAATATTTCGAAAGCCTTTACCTCAAGCAACATTTTGCTGCAATTGGGGTTTTTCTATACCGCACCTGGGGTTTTAAAAGTCAACTTGACCAATTTTTTGAAAATTTTAAAAATTGAATTTTTACTACCAACTTTGAAGGTCTCTAATCGCTAGTAAAATTATTCAAAATTCAAAATAAATTGCAAAAATGGAATGTACTGACTTTTTGGAGTCTTTTCCATGTTTCGGAATGATGGTATCATGAAATGAATTCGAAATACAACATAAAATACAAAGGCGCGCATCTTGAGTACGTTAAACTCGTATTCCCGCTCTAGCACTGTACTCGATGTTTCAAGTAAATTATTGCGATAACAATACAATGAATGCGATTTTTAATGCTTGTACCCTTTACTTAAGGGTATTTCGAGTTAAAAAAATCCTATTTCAGGTTTATTGGTGAAAGTGACTTTTTTCCGCCTAAATCGCCTACTACTCCAGTAAAATTAGGATTTCACTTCCAATAAATTTGGGGAAAAAATTTTTTTGGGCAGAAAGGCTCAGAATGGTGTCCTAATGAACATACAAAAACCCACCCAAAATTGGCCTGGAGCTTTTCCCCCCAGCTCCACATTTGTGTCCCCCAAACCTGTTTTTCGCGTTTTACTCGTTTCCAATTGGTTTTGTTGAAAAAATAGTTCTGTACAATTTTAAAGAGCGTAAAATTTCTCATTAAATTGATTCTATAAAAATTTTTGTACGATCTCCCCCACGCAAGATACACCCCTCCCAGTATATGCATATTTCTTAAATTTCTTAAATTCTGGGTTTTAGCGATGCAATTTTTCAAAATTAAATGAAAAACATCGCCTGCTTCGATTCAATGGAGGGGACTGGGGGTTCAGATGGTTTTACTGATTACATGGGATGATTGATTAACCCCCACCCCAAACCACCCCCATTAATAATGAAAATATCAATACAATTTTTTTTAAAAAACGATTTTTTGGTAAATAGTTTATTTATTTTTTAACATTATTCTAGTTCATTATCAGGATCGTCAATTTCGAGGTCGTCGCCGATGCCTTCTTCGAAATCCTCTTCTGTGATACAAGTATAAGCATTGAGACATGCTTCTCCTACACATGCCCACAGGCTTTGGAGCATTTCAGACCCGAAACAGAATTATGCTGAATTTTTTTTTTAAATTTGTGTTTGTGATTTTGAACAATTTACAATAACAAACCGTGATTCTGAGAAGTACAGCCTGATGTGCACCCTTTCTTACAATTACAAAAAACACTTTTTAGTAGTTCTTCAGGCGCTGGTGTTGAATTGGTGAATTTTAGTTCATAGGTGTTACCATTGAGTATCCATCCCCATTCTGATGGATTGAGATGATTACCTCGCCACCTCTGCACCTGTAGATATGTCCTGAATAGATGCTGGCGAGCCGTTTCTTCACATCTCAATAGATCAGAATGGGGATGAATACTCAATGGTAACACCTATGAACCAAAATTCACCAATTTAACACCAGCGCCTGAAGAACTACTAAAGTGTTTTTTGTAATTGTAAGAAAGAGTGCACATCAGGCTGTACTTGTCGGAAACACGGTTTATTATTGTAAACTGTTCAAAATCACCAACACAAATTTTTAAAAAAATTCTGCATAATTTTGTTTCAGGTCTGAAACGCTCCAAAGCCTGTGGGCATTGTGTAAAAGAAGCATGTCTCAATGCTTGTACCTTGTACCACAGAAGAGGATTTCGAAGAAGGCATCGGCGACGACCTCGAAATTGACGATCCTGATAATGAACTAGAATAATGTTAAAAAATAAATAAACTATTTACCAAATAATCTTTTTTTTTTTTTAAATTGTAATGATATTTTCATTATTAATAGGGGTGGTTTGGGGTGGGGGTTAATCAATCATCCCATGTAATCAGTAAAACCATCTGATCCCCCAGTCCCCTCCATTGAATCGAAGCAGGCGATGTTTTTCATTTAATTTTGAAAAATTGCACCGCTAAAACAAAATTGAAGAAATATGCATATACTGGGAGGGGTGTATCTTGCGTGGGAGAGGTCGTACAAAAATTTTTATAGAATCAATTTAATGAGAAATTTTACGCTCTTTAAAATTGTACAGAACTATTTTTTCAAAAAAACCAATTGGAAACGAGTAAAACGCGAAAAACTGGTTTGGGGGACACAAATGTGGAGCTGGGGGGAAAAGCTCCAGGCCAATTTTGGGTGGGTTTTTGTATGTTCATTAGGACACCATTCTGAGCCTTTCTGCCCAAAAAATTTTTTTCCCCAAATTTATTGGAAGTTGACCTCTCATATGAGCTAATTTGACTGGACTATACTGAGCCCACTGTGTGTCCCACGGAATTGTAAAACTGAGAAGTGTGACTTTTGCATGACTCAATATATTGAAAATGTTTTTTTTGAAAGAATTTTCTAAAATCAAATTTCATAATTATGTATTAGATACTTAGAAATTGACAAACGACCAAGATTTTCGAAAGGGATTTTTCATGAGGATTTTCAGTCAAAAAACGAACATTTTTCAAAACATTTTACAAGTCATTTCGTACTCAAATTAACGAAAGAAAAATGGAGAAAAGTACTCATTTTTACTCAGAAGTATGATTTTTGTACGATTTGTACGGCTCAGAATCGAAAGTTTCAAGTATACAGTATAATTAGGCCTAAACATAGCAAGAGAAAATTTCTCCTAAAAAATGTATAATTCAACAGGCGAAGACATGGATTTAAATATCAATTTTCTTCATTCGATATGGTTAACATATGTCAAATAAAAAAATTCACATTCATCAAGGTATGGAAGAATTTGGCCCGAGCACATCGAGGGCAAAAAATTCATGATTCTAGCGATTCTAGTAAGTATAACTTTTTGAAATGAAAAGAGATTTTAAAGAAATGATAAAAATTACTCATGTCAACTTTTTCGGATTTTCTCAATGGTTTGAGCGATGAAGAATTGAACATGTTTTTTGAAAGAATTTTTTTAAATAAAATTTCAAATATATTAGGTACCTAAGAATGGAAAAACGACCAAAATTCTTGAAAAGATTTTCATGAGGAATTTCAGTAAAAAATCGAACATCTTTCAAAACATTTTACAAGTCATTTCGTACTCAAATTAACAAAAGGAAATTGGAGAAAATTACTCATTTTTACTCAGAAGTATGATTTTTGCACGATTTGTATGGCTCAAAATCGTAAGTATCAAGTACTTAGTATAATTAGGCCTAAACGTAGCAAGAGCAAATTTCTTCTAAAAAAATTTATAATTCAATACAAGGTGTCCGGTGAGTGGTCTGCCATACTTCATTTGTGGATATAATCGGGTAGAGTACAGTACCACTAAAAAAAAAAAGGTTGATGAACAAGTTGCATATCTTGAAAATTGAAGGGGCAAATGCTGTTTTTTAAAAAATCACGTAAATTTTTTTTTCAACCATGGGAATGGATAGTACTTTGAAAACTGAATAAATTTTCATTGTATGACTTTTTGGATATATTAAAAAAATCAAAGGGACTACAAAAAATTTTGTTCAAAAAAAATTCTGAAAAAATAAACTAATCAAGGGAATGGATAGCATGTTGAAAAATGAACAAATTTTGTTCCACAGACTTTTTGCCTAACATAAAAAATGAAGGGGCTAAGGGTCATCCAAAATTGAGAAAATTTTTAAAAAAAATTGAAGCCTACTTATTTTGATTAGTCCGTAGCCCCTTCATCTTCGATGATGGCAAAAAGTCTGTAGAACAAAATTTGTTCATTTTTCAACATATGTACTATCCATTCCCTTGATTAGTTACCTTTTTTAGAATTTTTTTCGAACAAATTTTTTGTAGCCCCTTCAATTTACAAGTTACGCAAAAAGTCATACAATAAACATTTATTCAACTTTCAAAGTATTATCCGTTCTCATGATTTAAAAAAATAACGGGATTTTTTAAAAAACAGAATTTGCCCCTTCAATTTTCAAGATAGACAACTTATTCATTATTTTTATTTTATACAAAAATGAAGAATGGCAGACCACTCGCCGGACACCCTGTAGACGAAGACATGCAATCAAATATCAATTTCTTCATTCAATATGGTTAACATAATTATGTCAAATAAAAAAATTCACATTCATCAAGGTATGAAAGAATTTGGCTCGAGCGCATCGAAGGTAAAAAATTCATGATACAATGAGCAGAAAAATACCTGACAGATGATTTATCCTTCTAGATTTTTACAAAATTCCAACAAAAATTTCAGAATCTTCTGGCTTTTACAGACTTTCGAAATTTCCCGACTTTTCCAGGGTTTCCAAAAAATGGACAAGCTGGAAAATATTTCACTCATTAAAATACCGTGCAGTGAATATGGACCGCCACTCGCATCTCACTCAATAACGATCACGTGCTCCAAAATCCCGACACTCCAGAAAATGACGAATTCGAAAAATTGAATCATCGCGACGTCAACGACAATTCTGAAAAGGTGACCTCTTAAATTAAATCTCGACTTGATGATTTTCGGATGGTATGAAAAGCAGGCACGCGCCCTCCTCATTCGACTCGACAAATTTTTGCACGAGGTCAATGAGAAGCAGTCAGAATCCGATGACCAACACATTCAGTGTCTAATTACATACGAGAGAAAACGACTTCACTTCAAATAAGATTTAAGTTTTTTAGTGTTTTCTTTACGAATGTACATATTATTTCGAAGATTTTTTCCTCATTTTTGTACCCTAGCGATACTAAAATGTGTCATATCTTTGTTTAAATCTTTGTAATTACGGTACATTTTCGATTATCATTAATATTATTATTATTATTATTTTCAGGTACTAGAATTACAGTCAATTTTTGTTCGGCTACCATATTTTATTCTATACTAGCTGACAATAGACCCCACACTCTTTCCAGCTACTCTTTTAGACTGAAGTAGTCTACTGAGAGATGGGAACTTAGCTGGAACTTGGTAGAGAAAGTCGTAGTCACACACTTCGTGATTCTAAATCTACAACCCTTTTGTGATTCAGACTGCATACGAAATTACCATACAACACAATTTTTTCGGGTCACGGTAATTTTCAGCATTATCTGCACAGAATTAGCAAACCTCAAAATGAATATTGCACTTATGCAAAATAAAAATTATAAAATAAGGAGAAACGGATTCTAATGAATATGACGACAATCGTCGATCAAGCCTTGAGTAACTTCGGACAGAACCTAAAGATCACAGCTGTATCCTTATCTGTGAATGAAACTACAGGATTTTCCAATACTGATGCTGCTGAAGAAGATGCATCGATGAACGTTCCACTTCCATTAAAAGAAATATATGTGATGAAAAAACTCAAAATTTTGATCCAAACTTTGAACTCCCGGAATTGTTCTTTTACTCTAAAGAATTTTTAGAATTATGCGAGCACATTGTAAAAACTCAATACCATTATAGGGTCTATTACCTCACTTGACATTTGACTACCGTAAAAAAAAAATCCAAAAAATACGCGTATGTTCTACACGATGCAAGTAATCGCCAGTTTATACATTAACGTGAAGAATACGTTTTTTTTTTCATATTATTTTTGGGCTACGTAATAATTGAATTAAATTTGATAGGTTAAAAAATATTTTTTTCGAGCAATATCACTAATTAAAATTGGTTTTCGTTTGATTATTTTTTTGGATTCTTGATTCATTTTTAAAAATGGAAAAAGAAATTGAAACTGCTATCACCATTTCGGATTCGGATGATGAGAAGTCTCAGCCTCAGCTGAAAATTTGAAAAACTCTCAGTATGGTTAATTGGTCATGTCTGAAAGAGAAAATTCCGATTCTGACGAGTAAAAGAAGAACGAATGGGCTCAATTCACGGATGATGATACCGACCCCATTATTGATTTCATCAAATTTCAAAAGTGTGAAGGTCTCAGTATTCATTTCATTTTTTTAAAAATGAAAAAAATTTTTTTTTTGAAATTCACAGATAAAAAAAATGGTACGATAATACCTTAGATAACGCGTTAATTAACCTCCAAGAGTTGCAAAAAATTATAATCTCCCATTCTTCCCACCTACGAAAGAAAAAAATATGGAAAATTCCTGCTTTTTGCAGTAAAATCGTCAAAATTCTTATTTTGGTTTAGTTTTTACACAATCAGAGTGAAATTTTAGCTATTTTCTGGTTTTCTTGTTTTTCTTGCCAGTAGACATCATGTCGATGTCGTACTAACATTAAAATTAAATATTCAAAAATTGGATTACCTGTTCCGCATAAATACAATCCTTTTCCAACTCGCGTATCGATCTCTGATGCCGACTCAGTCCAATGGAAAACTCTTGATAATCTTCATGCACTCACGAAAACGAATCATAACGTACTTTTTCAACCGACCCGATACCGCACTTCTCGCGAAATTCGCACAATTTTTGTAAGAAAAAAAAACATCGAACTGAGCGCACGAGGCACGACACAACGATCACTTTTGAACTGGTCTCGATGCTTCGAGAACATACACGAAAGAACGAATGCGAAGAACCGTCAAGAATCGACAGTCTGTCGTTACACAAATGCTTTATCTTTTTCGATCGGAGCAGATCGGAGCAAGAGCTTGTAGCCGGTTGAGATAAGAACGAATACGTTTCAATAAACAGCCCTACTCCGAAAACTGGCTCGTTTCGATACATTCTACGTCGTATACGCAATGAAAATTCTATAATTCGTTATCTCATTTCAGCATCTTAATTGATTTTCAAGAACTAACTAAGTACTTTCTGACAGTACACTTCACATGGAATTAAGCAACATTTACACTTAACGACGTTTTAATAAAAATCACTGTAATACCAGGTAAAAAGTACTATGAGCATTATGTCTATTCACTTTGAGAAGGCAACCTCTCAAAGCGTCAAATTTCTCTTTGCTAACCAACAATACTTATAATTTGAAGAAATTTTCCTACCAAAAATAAAGATGCACAAAATTATTAGTTCTTATTATTTCGGAACTTTATCTAGGCTCATTCCATGTCAATTCGAGCAGATTTTGAGCTTGGGTTTTCCGATTGCGCTCAAATTTTTTTTACGGGTTTTCCTCGATGGTCTAATGAAGGAATCGCCGTCATTTTGATCCTAATCCTTCAAAATAACGTGTGACATGTCGTTTGTTCGGTTTTTGGGAGCACTGAGTTCGAATATTTACTCATTGTTTGGATTCGACCCTTAGCGCCCCCCTAACCCTCCCAATTTGGAGAAACCCTTGCAAAAAATTGAAAATTTCGTGCGACGTATCGATTTCCACTAATTTGAGGGTGCTGAGCTCGATTATCAACTTACATTTCCGATCTGCCTCTCCCATGCCTTACAATGACCCCCAATTCAGCCTACTTTTTGTGATTTAGGGGTCCTTGTAAGGCATGGGGGAGGCAGATCGGAAATGTAAGTTTTCATTTTTTTGCAAGGTTGATACCTAAGGCAAAAATTACGTTTTGAATTTTCTTTTTTTATTATTATTAATTATAAAGAGGTATTGTGATGAAACAGGGAAGGAATATGATTTTAGTACGTATTGGCAGCATCCTCTGGGATGAAAACGAAATGTTTAATAACCGGGATCGTCAATAAAATTGGAAACGTAAGAAACGATAAGAGGGAATCTTATTATTTGATGAGAGTAGTACAATTGTCATCAAAGAATGACTAAAAGCAAACGAATTCTCTAATATTAAGGAAAAAACTGTAGTCACCATCGAAGTTAAATTATGAGAGTATAAGGACGAAGTTTATGGTTAATTTAACGAATTTTCAATCGAAAACGATGAAATAATTCGTGAAATAGCGTGAGAACAATGGTAAGTAGGTATTATAAGACCTTCATCAAAATAATAATACATTTACTTATTCTAAAAAAATAATAATAAAAATAGGAAGTAGGTATCACATAAAAAGTTCCAGTTTTTTATTTCACCACCACTATAGCTGAAAAAAGGCTGAGAATTCAAAAAAAAATGAGGGGAGGGGTCAAAATTCAATAAAAAAAAATTGGTAATCTAAAAATCCAATTTTTTTTAACGGCACTTTAGGTGGCAGATATACATAATTATCGACCCCCTAATGTTAAAACCATCTAAGTGCCACTTTTTTCAAAATTGAGGTTTTTATAATTTTGTATTCAACAAATCAAGCTGCATCGATTAAAATATAAAAAAACGTAACTTAAAGTAATTTAAACCCTAAAAAAAGAGTTTAAAATTTGCATAGTCCATAAACGCAATGCAAATTTTGTTACGTTTTTCAGCTTTCCTGTAAACAAGTAAATAAAGACACTCTTCCATTTATAAATCAGTGAAAAACAGGTCAGAATTGCATCACAGTGAAAATCAGTGAAAAAATACCACTGAGAGAAACAGTGAAAAAAATTGCTGGGAAATCAGTGAAATGCTTTGAAAAATCAGCAAAAATCCGGAGAAAATGGAAGAATTTCGCTGATTTTTCCTGTGCTGCAATTCTGACTATTAATCAGTGACTTTTCACTGATTCAAAATGAGAGAGCAGAAATATCGCCCGAACGAATTTTTTTCTGGAGAACTACGTTTGAAAGGCAAAAAAATCCATTTCTCAACACTTTATCAGCCATTTTTGGCCTCTCCCCCTCCTCCCTGGATCTGTATCTGTTCACACAGAAATTTAAAAAAATTGAGTTCAACAAAATAATACTTCATCTTTTAAGCAAACGGAACGATTTTGTAATAACAAAGGTTTCGGAGTGCAAATTATCATATTAAAACACTTTGCTTTAATAGGTATCAAACTGACTTTGGATTTCTTTCCAAATCATAGCGGCGACGAACATGAATGGTTCATCAAATCATTATAAAAACTCGATCCATATACAAATTATTATTACGTTTGGAAATATCCAAAAGTGTGAATGATACGATACCAGTACCTCCAATTAATTGGGAAGGTACATAATAACCATAATTTTTTCAACGATTGAATACTCTCTCATTCTGAATCAGTGAAAAGTCACTGACAAGGGAAAATCAGCGAAATTCTTCGATTTTCAGTAAATTTTCGCTGATTTTTCAGCAATTTCACTAATCTTTCAAAAAAATTCACTGATTTTTCAGCAAATTTCAGAAATTTTACTGATTTTCCAATGAATTTTCACTGATTTTCCAACAATTTTGTTCACAGGTTTGCCTTCAGTGAAATTTTTTTACTGATTTTGTGCTGCAATTCTGACTATTTTTCAGTGATGAGAGAGTAGGTACCTACTCAACAGGATATTTGTTTGCTTTCTATTTTCCTGTACACTCAGGTAGGTCCCGTTGTACAGTCAACTTAGACATATCGTTCTGAAAAGAAACTCTTTCATCTATGTACAATTGTACATCATTACGCCGTTGAACAGACGGATTTAGGGGCACACTAATAGAAAGAATGAACTTACTGAAATAAACTACGATTCTCCAAAGATTTGGATAGAGGCTTCAATTTAATTTCCGTGCAGAAACGATGACTAGAAAATTTTTAGAAAACAATGATTTAGAAATCTACATTCACATGGAAACGTATTTGCCCTGAAAATTCGTCGCATCGGTAAATCTAGATAAGCTAAAATTTCGGCACTACAATAGTACTCGTCGTATTTGCAAACGTGCTAAAAAAAATTACGTAATTGAAAAAATTACACAACGGTACTTCGTTAAGAGTCAAGGTGGTAAATTTCTACAGAAATAACAACACAATCACCTTTATATCGTCGACCGGACTACGCTCTCTCGCTAGCGAATAATTGAGTCTTCAATTAATATTTCACCATTAAAATGAAAACTTTTAATAAAACATTAACATGAAAATATGTTGAGCGTGTAAAGTTACCCTTTAGGGTCAGTACTGCTGATGCAACTTTTAATGAAAGTTTAATTTCACTAGCGTAAACTTTTCGACATCGTTCGCACAATAGAGCCGTGAATTAAATGAGCCAGATAGTAAATGGTCATTAGGGTGTAAAAACTGCATAGGTGTAGGTACTTTGAGCTGATACAGATTCGTCAGGTTTTTTTTTTCGAATCACGTGATGTGAAATTCCTCCAACGTGGAACCTGGTTCCTTACGTAAGAAGAATTTTTCATATTTTTTTTCTTTCAATTTTCCATTTTTTTCTCTGTCTCCTTCCTTTTTTGTAAGTAAGATCATTAAAGAATATGAAAGTGCTTCAAGAAAACAGATGAATAAATTTTATCCAAAATAATAATAACGGGCATCATTCATAAAATTGGGAAAATTAATTCTAAAAAAATAATAATATTTATTGCAAAATTTGGTGAAATTCATTGCATCGAAATAAATTTCACCTAATCTCGCGATAAATATTTTTTTGGATAAAATTTATCATTTTTTCAACACTTTTTATTCATTTTTCATTCCTCATTTTTTTCAGTGTAGAGTATGGATATTTCATGGTAAAGCCTGGTGCCCGTGCTCTCACATATTAGACTATCATGGTTTTCAGAGTCAAGACTTGAATTCTTAACTTGTCAAAATTTGGTATTTTTTGCTATTGGCTTAAGAACCAAAATAGAAAAGGTTCAGATCGAAAAGGAACATAACGAAAATAGTACTTTCATTTTTTTAAACTTTAAATTTATTTAGTGTAATTATGCGATGGGATTAATTAGGTATGTTATCTTTTTTTTATCAATTATTAATTTTAAACTTCGCCAACTTATTTCAACACAAAACCATTTTAATACCTACAAATGTTGATCATTTTCATTTATAGTACAAACGTATGCCGATAAATTGGATCGACACATTCACCAAAATCAGCCAGATGGTGGAAATTATTATCGCAGATATGATCCATGATGAAAAAAATCATCGAAAATCCATATTTGAAAACGTAAAATTTTCAAAAATACTTGAAAATGTGACATTTCTGTGATTCGTTGTAAAACTTTCAGAAGCATTCAGGAAAACTACGAAACTTCGGCTACCTTATAAAGAACTATTAGGATGTTTATAATGTATATTATGCTAGGAAGCAGGCTGCATATAGCATTTCCGATCAGTTATTTCAGTCAATTTCAAACAAAACCATCCGATGAACATCGCCCAGCGGTTCATTTTTCGGAGATTGAATGACGAAATACAAGCGATCGTTCGTGATATTTCTTCTTACATTTTTTGACCATATCGGCCCACAATCCAATGGATTTTCTCAACATGCATTTCGGATTTCCGGCAGAAAACAAACAGACGTATCACGTAGTGGAAAATCAACACCGCCCAAATGCGAGAATACTCCGTCAAATTACAATACGAACTGCTCAATATTGTTGAAACAAAGTGTCAAATGGATTTTTTCACTCAAAAATCACTACTTCAGAAGTTTTATAACCACTTCTGACAAAATGTTCAATGACATCTTCGCCGGCTCATAAATACTCAGCTTCAGTTCCTGAATTTTTCGGACACCCCCTCCCCCGTCTCCCGACCCTCGTCACATAAAACCTTGAGAACTTGAATTTTTTTCACAGGAAAGATTTCAAAAAAAGAAAGAAAAATCTCATTTCATAGCAAAATTAGAAAACAAAAAAAGAAAGAAAAATCTCATTTCATAGCAAAATTAGAAAACAAAAAAAGAAAGAAAAATCTCATTTCATAGCAAAATTAGAAAACAAATTATGTTAGATGGACTAGATGAATAAAACATTTTTTTTTTCGGAATGGAAATTCAATTTTTCTCAAAAAATATGCCCCTCCACCCAAAAAAAACACTTCAAGTCGATAAAAATTATCTGGACAGGGTTTACCGTATCACACAGGATGTCGCGTAAGTGTACGAGGCTACTTCATTTTAGGATATAACCGGATCAGATGAATGTTTTGCCTATCTTGATAATTGAAGGGGCAAATGCTAATCCCAAAAAATCACGTGAAAATTTTTTTCAACCATGGAACTAGATAGGTTACTTTTAAAACTGAATAAATTTTTATTGTATGATTTTTGCCTAACTTTAAAATTGAAGAGAATATTACAAAATTGTTTTGAAAAAATTCTTAAAAATAAAAATCTACAAAGAGAATGGATAGCACGTTGAAAATTGAACAAATTTTGTTCTGAAGAATTTTTGCATTTCATAAAAAAATGGGCTACGGATCATTCAAAATTGAAAAAATTTCAAAATTTTTTGAAGCCCACTTATTTTGAATGATTCGTAGCCCCTTCATTTTTCATGTTAGGCAAAAAGTCTTTGAAACAGAATTTGTTCAATTTTCAACGTACTATTAATTCTCTTTGTTGATTTTTATTTTTTAGAATTTTTTCAAAACGATTTTTAAATAGTCCCTTCAATTTTAGCACAAAGTCATAAGATGAAAATTTGTTCAATTTTCGAATGTACTATCCATTCCCATGGTTAAAAAATAATTTATTCACGTGATTTTTTGGAACCAGTATTTGCTCCTTCGATTATCAAAATAGGCAACATGTTCATCTGACTTTTCTTCAGTGGTACCCGGTTATAATAAAAATAAATGAAATATTATCGTCCATGAAATATACACCCTGGATTTCATCATCAACTTACAGTGTTGCCGTTTACCGGAGAATTCTCTGTTTTTCGGAGAATTTCAAAATCAGCGGAGAATTATCGGAGAATTTTTGGAGAATTTAGCTTTTTTCTCTTTTTCGTTTCAAAAAACGATAATTTTTCAAGTTTTTATATGTATTTATACCAAAAATTTTGTCCTCGCTTCGCTCGGGCTATGGAATGATTCATATTTTTAGAGTTTTTGCTCATTTCAGACCCTAAAAAAAAAAAAAATTCACCCCCTTCCTACAAAAATGTTCGTAATGACGACTATTTCTTTTTTCTCCCATGTTTTTTATTTATCGAAGAATTTTGAAATTTTCGGAGAATTTTACAATTTCAAAACGGTAACACTGTCAACTTATTCAGCCATTCAGCCCAATCGAAGGAAGGCCGAAAATTTTCGTGAAAAAAAACGTCGAAAACTGAAAACCCACAATTTTTCCATCATTTCAGTTATCAGACGTAATAATATAACACGATTCGACATTTTTTCATTCTTCCACCGTCAACTTTTATCGAAATTTTGACAAACAATCACTACTTTCATTGCTCAATTTCAAAATCGCCATTTTTCACGACGTTCACCACCTGTTAAAAGACACCTTGCAATTGATGTTCCGTAGAAAACGGAGTAAAAGACAACGTGATATGCCAAAAACGCGCAAAAACGACACTTCAAAATAATTTGACATCCACAGGCCGAAAATGGCATCTTCTGGCAGATATTTCCGGCACGAGTTGTTCAAATATTCATTTAAGAAAATTGTACTCTGTTACTTAGGTTCAGGAGACGATACTAGTTTCATGATTTTTCACGATTAGTTAAGTTAATTAACTAGACGTCCATGGAAGATCTAGGGTCACGCTAGTGACCCTCCCGCCCTACAATGTCAAAAACGTAAATGAAAACGTCGGAACTGCGTTACATACTAATTTACTAACTAAATCATAGGTACAAAAATATTTGACTCACCGATCAGCTCGACGTACGATAACTTCATGATAACTTCGTATTCTCACCTTTCACGCGACAACGACTCATACACGACGAAAACCACGTTGAAAAGAACCGCTCAATTCGATCAACCGAATAAGGTACGAAAACCCGAAACAACTCACTAAAAATAAAAGCATGGCCATGATCTACAACGAATGTAGATCAGAACGTTTACTAAAAAGTAACCCTGCTATGATTTATTCGATCATTGAGCAGATGAGCACTTCAGGGCTGGAGCTGGAACAGATATGTGTTCACAGTCACACAACACGTAGCAAGACTCAAATGGCTCGACCTCGACGAATAATACATTACAAATAATACGATATACGAACCGATTTCGAATAGAATATAACAGGCAGGAATTTTCTAGAAACACATTATTTCGATGCTCAAACTCAAATACAAACGTATAAGTACAAAGCGAAGCGAATTAAGACTCGAACACATTTCAACCGGCAAACTTACGATCACGATTCCACGAAATTAACTACATAGGCAAATAAAATGAAAAGGACCAAACGAGAAACGATCCGAATAAACTAGAATAAACGATCGGTATCGGTAATTCGGTATTATGTACTTATTCTTTCTAAAATGCGCCATTATTACTTTTACTACATACGTAAATGCGCAGGATAATTCTTAGAACCGCTTTTTTCTCATTGCACAATGCACATTGCAATGAATCACATTGTTGAAACATTGAAGACGTTGGAACCAGAAATAACGATGATTGTTTTTGTATCCGTGTCGTTTCAAATGATTATCGTAGCATGATGAAATTAATTTATTACTTTTTATTTTTATTTTTTTCGATATAATCCGAAAATTGAATTTGAAAACTTTTAAAATACCATTTAAACTTCATAATACAACGTTTTTTATCAATTAAATAAGAACAAAAGGTCTGAATTTATACGAAAAAAATATATTTTAAAAAATATTAAAAAAATTTTTTTGATGCTGTATTTTAGCTTTAAGTGCAAAGTCATAAATGTAAATAATAAAATTTTACCGCCTTCAGAACATTTTTTTTTTTAAATTAAATTAAAATAAATCGAAAATACGGAAATAGGTAATTTTGTGAGTAGTATTATATTTTTTAATTATCTGCGATTTATTTCGTAGGTATTACATTACAAATCCAACGATCCTTCAACGCTGAACATGTCATCAGAAGGATCGGCATTGAAATATTGATTCAGAATATTTTTCAGATGATTGAACCGAAACGTAAGTTTGCTTATCTAGAACTAGAAGTTGAATATAAAACCAAAACGTTGCGTTTCATGTCTTGTATTTTTTCCTAGAAACTCTATGTGACTAGATCCCCCAAGGAATACTTGAACGAATTGCAATTGTAAACATGTTATCAGATGATGGCATTCTTTTTGATGTAGCCGAAGCCGTTCGATAAGGATAAGGATTGTATTCCAGCTGAAAATCTCTGAGTTTGTGGTATATGCTCCAATTCCTACCATTATTTAATCTTTTGGCTTTGGCTATAAGTATGATGAAGAAATGTATCTAAGATCAGACAGGAATGACATCTAACGATCATTTTCATTTCTATTTTTGTAAAAAAAAGAATTGAAAATCTGATCAGCGCTACCTGTTCATGTTGTCTACAAAATGATTACTAAGACTAAGAATGTTTTTATGACTTGCTGATTACATCGAATTTGAGGTAACGTTGTTTCGTAGCCAAACTGTCTAAAGTTTGAGTATGATTTTTTAAATTTCTCGTACGGTAATTCGGTAAGTACTTACTGATACGTGTGAAGTTCCTGAAACCAGTAAGACGACAATTTTCGTGTTTTCGTTTTGTCGATTGAATTAAAATCAACCCGAACTATTCCGAATGTTACTTGAAAAATAACTAAACGTATTTGTTTGTCAATTAGGTTTGATCGAAATTCACTCATCATTGTCGTTCCAAAAACGGTAATATCCTTACTGATGTCCAGCTGTCCATTGGAAATTGCCCAAGAGATCCCATATTGTATAGCTAATCACTCAACAACCGTATTTTTGAATCGCTTCAAGAAGTTCTATAGGTAAAGCTGGAAACATGTTCAAAAATAAATATAAATAAGTGCATGAAAGAAACTAGGAGTACGTAGATGTTTTCTACATGGGAAAATATTTCCGTTTCGTTCGAAGATATATTAATGTACATACTTGATGAAATAATCGTACAAAGCTGGAGGTTTTTTTCATTTTATTGAATGCATAATTTTTGGGAAAAAATGAGTTTAAAAATGTGGAAAATTGTTGGGGTTTTCATGTAATATTCAACAATTCTCAAACTAATTTTTTCAAAAACTATTCTATAAAATGAAAAAAGTATCCGCCCAGTTGTGCAAACCAACTTGAAAAATTTCACAGATCAGATTCATGCATTATTTTTTGAGTAACCTCAATCAATGGAATCAGCAGGTGCGAGGTTAATCAAAATAAAGTTTGAAATAAATGCTCAATTAAGTAATGTGACGAAGCCTCAAAGGTTTGATTTTGTGTTGTTTTGTGTGATTGAAATTACTTTTTTTGAGCTGGGTACTGGTTGGTATTGCTTTATCTGCACAATAATAGAACATTTCTCGATTTCGAGTTATGAAATTAACGTTTTTCGTATAAAAAAATTGAAATTGCTAAAAATAAAGCTAGTACTTCCTCAGAATTTTTTCGCGTTTAGGGACACTGCCTGACGAGTATCAGAAAAAGTTAGGATTCAGCCAGTCGGATTTATGTATTATAGTTAGCGATATATATTTTTATCATTTTGTAAAAGCCATCTCTAAAATCAGCGTGTTTTTCGTAGCCTCCTTGTATCACCATAGAACCTGTTCATCGTTTTTCATTTTTCATCATTCGTGTTATCACCGCAAATGAACAAATATCCATATCGTTATCGGTTAGTTGAACATCGGAGTCGAAATTTCCACATTCAATCGTATCCTCGCCATTCCAATCATCGTCCAATAAAAACACTGTTATCGAAGAAGAAAATCTGGAAATTACGTTATCACCTCGAGCGCAAGCCTTATTTTTCCTTTCTGCATAAACAATACAAAATCAAATCGGCTCGCAAACTTGACGAATATTAAATACGTTTTTTTTTTACCATCTTTATCAACAATAAACAGATTAAAATTACTTTTTCAAAAAGTCAATATATATTAACCTTAGAAACGTTTAGATACAACAATTTTTGTTTCCATTTTTTATATTCGTTTTCGTCGATTTATTTAAATAAAACGTTACAACGAAAGTCGGTTCGTTCGATAGGTATAAGGTTACGTATCAGCGTTTAAAAAAATCTCATTTTCAATGAGAACTTCATTTCTGAGAACCACTCACCTCGAATAATATTCTTACAAGAGCTTTTTCGTCGGTTGGAGACGTAGTCGCGAGCTTTTTTTCTCTCTGCCTGCTGGTTCTGTCTTTCCCTTCTACGAATATATTATCCTCGCCAGTCTGCGATATCTACTAATAAATACGAAACCGATCGTTCGTTTATCTTATTCCAAGGATGAATGGATCGGAGGTGTAGGTATCTCATTATTTCGCTGAATAATATCGTCGTTAAGATGTTCAAGCGAAGGTATTGCGAAAGGGTACAGCACGAATTCGCGAATGTGTATACTGTGCAGTGCTACTGGCTCTATTTTCTCTCGTACGTACCTTTGGTGCTGGTACTGAAAATTTCGTCCGTATTAACAGCAGATGGGAAGGGGAGAGGGAGAGAGACGAAAAAACGCGTTGCCTTTATTCTTTTTCTCCTTTTTATTTGTTCTTCCTTACTCAACACGGATGACTTGGCAAAATATAATGTATTTTCTTTAAGGGTTAAATTATACTAAAACAAAACGTTATCGTTGCGGTAACGTTCAACACTTTTTTTTACCTCTCCCCACCCCCACACTTTGGTACTATTCTTCATATTGTTATTTCTTCGCATCGTACGGTTTAATGATGGCTCCCGCTCGTCTTTCGGTTCTTTTTTTCGCGTATGTATATTATAAAAAGAATATTATAATAATTGTTTACCAAATTCACTTCACACTCGAATTTAACACCCTGCACCCCAAAAAAACTCGAGTACGTATGTGGTCGTCATTATCTACTGCATCGACATCAGCTTGCTCGTTAGAAGGCATAATTATTAGGGTGGATCAAAAAAGATAACATTATACTGGATTTTGGCAAAAATTGGTGAAATGCGTAACTTTAAGTGGGGAACTTCTCAAAAAAAAAATTGAGCTCAAGTCCAAATGGAAAGGGAGTTGAGGATCTCAAAATTGGGGAAAAATGTCGTTTTTGCCAGTCTGGATAGTGCTACCAGCTGAGAATCTCGGTCACCCCTGAAAAGATGTGATTCGAATTTCTACTCCTCCCTGAAACTTTGATTTTTAAATTGGATACCACTTTTCGGCTTTTACAAGGCGATTGAATAGTTTCAGGTCGCAAATTTGATAAATTTTTGATTTCACCGAATTCAAATCACTCGCCTAAAAATAATTTTTGATGAAATTTTTCAAAAAATTTGCGGGGTTCAAAAGAGAATCGATAAGAGATTCAGAAAAGATATTCATCTTTTAAATAATTCAAATTAAAATTTTTGTAGTAAAAGCTCAACTTTTGTGTCAAGTACAAAAGATGAAGGATATCTGAAAATCTGAAAAAGTTACAGTAAAAAGCTCTTATTATCCTTTTTTTAGCCAAAAAATTTTCAAAATTGGATTTTGACGCCCGGGTAGGGGTAGGGGGCAACAGGTTCTCAATTTAGACCAGAATTTAAAAAAAAAATGAAAAATAAGGTGTGAGGTGTCGTTTGCAAGGTTTTTGAGAAAACTGAATTCGAATATCGACCGTCATTTTTCAATCTAACCCCTCCACGCTTTCCAATCGACCTCCTCATAATTGCAAAAAACATTAGGGGAGGGTTGGATGGAATAATTATGTCGATTTTCGATCTTGGTGACCTCAAAAACCTAACAAACGATACCTCACACCTTGTTTTTATTTTTTTTGAACTTGATGAAAATCTAGAACCTTTGTGCTCTTCCCCCTCCCCCGGGGAGCCTCAATATCCCATTTTGAAAATTTGTTGGTTGAAAAAAAGTAAAAAGGGCTCTCTATTGTAACCTTTTTAGATTTTTGAATAGTAGGTAGTCTTCATCTTTTGTAATTATGAAAGTTGAGCTTTTACCACAAAAGTTCAACTTTGAGTTTTTTTAAAGATGAGTATCTTCTTTGAATCTCCTATCAATTCTCTTTCAAACTCCGCAATCAGTTTTACCAAAGTACATACAATCGATTTCAAGATAAATGAACCTAACTCGACAAAAAATCGCAATCACCCGGAATGGACCCAATTCACGCAAATAATGTTGCGAGCCAGTGATGGATAACTGGAACTGAAACTAGATCCAGAACTGGAAACTAAAAAAAACTGGAACTGAAACTGAAATGATGAGAACTGAAAAGTAAAAACTGGAACTAGAAGTGAAATGAATTGCAGTTAATTTCAGTTATATTTATATACCAGTTCCAGCAGTTGCAATTTTTATATTCAAAATATGACTTGAAAAAGTCAAAATTTTGATTTTGAAATTTACCAAAATACATTCAATTTGAAAATGTTTATTAAAAACCCCCAAATCTTGAAAATTTACGTCAAAAAGTGAATACAGAAAAATTGTGTTGTAACTCAAAAATTTTATCCAATTTAAAACGTCCTCTCATCAGAGGCGTGACGAAGCAATATTTCTGGGGGGGTGAAGCTCAAATTTTCCCAACTATTTTTCGAGAAATTCCCAACTATTTTTCCTATTTCCCAAAAAAAATTCCCAACTAGGTAATTCGTATCGTGGCTGCCCAGGTGTTGTGAAAAAAAACAAATAAACACACTTGACAAAATTTCAAATTTCAACTTGAATGCAGCCTTGAGAGGCAGTGAAATGGACAGAGACGAAACTTAGGCAAAAGTCTGAAGGGGTGAAAAAAAAAGATTTGCTAGTTACATTTTCAAAAAAAGGAAACTTTTCATAAATTGCACGTAAGCCATTGCAATTTTTACCTTGTTTCAGTAAATAAAAAAATCTAGGTTAGACTAGGTAACATATGTATTGATAATTATTTTGTTAAGATTTATACAGATTTAATAATGTGTTGAGCCCGAGCGAAGCGAGGGCAATTTTTTTTAGCGAAAATAGACTTTCAAAAATTGAAAATTCAACACACTTCTCTCATTGAGATTTTCCAAAATGTGACCAATACTTTCGAATTCTTCTCTATTCCTGCTTTCTATTTTCAACATCGTGGTCACTGACATCACAACAAATAGAAAAACAATTTGCAAGATATGGAACGTAATATTTAACCCGAGCGAAGCGAGGGCAATTATTATTTTTTGAAAAATGTATGATAAAATAAGCAAAAGAACCACTATTCTGAATTCCTTCTTAAAGATTTTTGAAAAGCGTGTCTTGAAAAAAAAACAAAGGGGTTCAATAGTGATCATTTGGCGAAAAAGGGTGGCTTTAGTGACTAAGCGTGAAAATAGGGGACAGCCATTTAAAAGCTGATTTCTGTCTGAGGCCTGTAAAACCAATAATAAATGAGAAGGAAATTTTTTTTCCCCTTCAAAAAGTATTCAATATTGTCTGAGATAGAAGATGAGAGTGTTCATATCATTGTAAGTAGCGAGGGCGAAAATTTTTGAAGAAAAAGTATATACAAAAGCTGAAATTTTTTCATTTTTCAAATTAATAGGTGAGGTCCTCAACTCATACTTCTTGAGTAATTATATTGGTTTGCTTAGGTGTTGGTATATGCCCGAGCGAAGCGAGGGCTAAAATTTGAAAAGTTAGTGATTTTTAAAACAAAAATAATTATTTTTTCAATAGATTATTCTTTGAAAAATTTCTATTACTTCCATATAAAAAATTTGTGATTTTAAATGTTTTTTTAAACGAAATTTTAGCTATTTTACACAATTTGCAATCAACTTTTTCGATATTCTCAAGTTTTTTCAACGTTCCCAAGTACAACTTTTCAAAAACTTGGGAATTTTAACTTTTTTGAATCTAAACTTGAGAGAATTGGAATAAGTTGGGAAAAAGTTGGGAATCCCAACTTCACACAATTTTCCAAGTCCAAATTAGGGATTGTGATATTCTCAATTTTTTCAGCTTTCCCAAATCCAAACTTCAAAAAAGTTGGGAAAATTTGGAAAAAAGTTGAAAATCTCAATTGTACCCAGTTTTCCTATAATTTGATTTGGGATTGTGATTTTCTTAAATTTTTTCGACTTTCCAAAATTCAAACTGCGGAAAAGTTGGGACAAGTCCCAACTTTTCCCAATTTTCCCACTTTTTCCTGATTTTCCCAACTTTTCTCAACTTTGGAATCGTCTGGGGGGGTGTACGCACCCCCCCCCCCCCCCCCCGTTAGTCACGCCTCTGCCTCTCATACATTATTCAAATTTTTTGTTGAAAAATTCAAGGGTTAGTCACAACATTTCTGAAAAATATTACTTATGACTTTTTTCTAGAAATCTTTTGTTTTGGGCTTGAAAAATGAAAAAAATTGTACTTTGAATTGAAAAGGAAAAACATCAAAGTTTAATTTTAGCAGATAATTTTTTATTTTTCTGTTCTTCAATGCTTCAAAATTTAAAAAACTGAAATTTTGGAACTGAAACTGGAATTGAATACTGAAACTAAAAAATTTTGAGAACTGAAACTGGAACTGGAACTAAAAAGTGTTGAGAACTGAAACTGAAACTGGAACTAATATCATTTCAGTTTTCCATCACTTAGGACATCATTCTTATGGGTAGCGCGGTCTACTCTACCAAGGTCTATGTTAATTATACAAATATAATTTAAGAAAAATTCAGAAAAATTCTCATTGCAGTATTGCCAACTATATCTTGATTTACGTAATTTTCATAAAAATTCCAATTGTTAGTTCAAAAGTGCGCGAGCAAAAATATTATTTGATTATTAAAGTAGAATACAATTTTTTGAAAAAATTTTATAGCAGTGTTGCCAACTGAAATTATCTGAAAACTAAAAATCAAAATGTTGTTGGCAACACTGTCATGAATTTAAAAAAAATTTATAAGATCAAAAATTATTTTAAAGGACCAAAAAAATTTAACTTGATTTTATCTTGTTTAATTGAGTAATTTAAATTTGGTAAAAATCAAAAATTCATCAAATTTTATGTACCTATATCTGCAACTTTTCAACCTCCTTATAGAGAGCAAAAAGTGGTATCTAATTTCTAGATCAATGGTTCAGGGAAGCGCAGAAACTCAAATTACACCTTTTTATGGAGTTATCGAGTTTCACAGCCGTTGGCACTTCCCAAAAACTGCTAAAAAACCGTGTTTTTCAAAAATGACCCCTACTTTGAGACTCTCCAGCTCTACCCCCTCTGGACTGAGGGCTCAAAATTTCTAATGTAGTCTCCCACTCAAAGTGAACTACCGCACTAATTTTCGTTAAAATGCAATGTATGTTTTTTTTTTCGATCCAGCACCCTGATAATTATCTTGTATTTTGGGTGAAAGTGTTCTCCCCTGTTTTGTTTGCACTTTCAATTTTCACAGGATTGGTCATCAATTTGGCTTCGTTTTGGAGGAATATTCTCGACAGTTGGTGAGAAATATATCGACGCCGTCAGTTTAAATTAATTAACAATAGACGAGTCTTAAAATGTACCTGAAAACAAGACAAGGCGACTGTCAGCTCTTTAAGTTTCGGTTTAGTTTGTTTTTCTGCTTTTTTTTTTCATCTCCGACTCGTCTAAATAAATACTACGAACGAATGAGTTCGTGCAAGGCAGGGGAGAAAAAAGCTAGTAAATCTCATTAATCTTGAACTCTTAAACGCGAATTTTGTTACTATGGTAACTGGCCGGTATGTAAGGCTACTTCCAGATTCCTTTTGCAAATTAACAAGAAAAGATAAATTCGACTATAAGATAAATTTTCCAAAAGCGATGCCATTATGAGAGCGTAAAAACTTACCTAGTTTTTAAACGTCGACGGCGCACGTTACGCAGCCTTAGCGTAGTTTGTTTATGTATACGAGTTAGATGGTGATGGCAGAGGGAGAAGAAGGGAGTTAAGCTGTGACGAGCGAAGATGCGAACAAATGCTACCTCAATATCGTATCTCTCTAGCCTTGTTTCCGGCAACAAACTCGACCAATTAACTCGAAACAGAAATCGATGAGTTTAATTAGCGACGTTGTCTTTAATTTATGCGTAATATTTTCGACGACTATGAAATTCGCGCGCGTGAAATTAATGGAAATCGTTAAGCCTGCGAAATTTCCTGCGCCCGGATTCGCGCCGCCGACGTGGAAATATACAGCCACCAATCATAAATAAATAAAATTAAAAATTTCGTCGGTTCTGATGCCGATGCTGTCGGAAACATTGTTGAATTTGGTAGTTTGCTGTGTGAGTGTAAATTATGATGGTTTAAAAATTAAGTAAATGTGGGTTGATTGAAAAACAAAAATTAAGTCGGGTTCATTGTACTCGTGATAGAATTTTAAACAGTTAAAACACGATGGTTTTATAAACAAAAGGTTTTTTTTTAAAGTTGTGTTTCAATGCCAAACAGTTTTTGGATTCTACAAGTTAATTCAACTTCCAATTTTTTCTATACAAGAGAAAGGAAGAGAGGGAAGACGAAGAAAGAGAAATGAAAATGAAGGTACCTCTGCCTATCTTCAGTGTGAGAATTGGGTCATTTTTGTGCAATTTTTTTTCATTCTTACTCTTAATTTGTTTTCGTTTCTAAATAATTTTCAATCTTCAAGCTCAAGCTCTTAAGAAAACTTGAAACTTATCCCAAATTTTATTTTGGTAATAAATATATTCCTAATATGTAGGTAGGTATAGGTACCTAATATTTTTTAGGTTGGTGACCAATGCTCTGCCGAATTTTTTTCAAGATCTAATCCTTAAACTTATGAGACCAAGACAAATAATATGAAAAGTTGCTTTTGAATTCTGTGGAGCTCAATTTTTTTCTCTTCGAACTACGTAAACAGGATAGATAAATTTTATTAACAGATTTGTTGAAACGAAGTTTGTATTATTGAAATGAGTATAAACTTACAGATTCCCTACTAAAATAAAATTTTCTCTGATCTTTTGGTCAGTTTTCCCAATTTTTTTCAGCTTTAAATAACATTTTTTGTGAAAATGACATAGTTTAGATTTTCCAAGTCGAACACAACTGTTTCGACTAAAAATCAATTTTATCGTTATGAAGGGATGGATACCTCCATTGCCTCCGTTTGGGTAGGCTCTGCTCATTTGAAATCTCTATGAAATTTTACTTTCGATGAATATTAACTCAATTTAGATCAATAAACGCCAATGCGAGTCCTTACGATTCCTCTAGTGAGTTTCACCAATAGGTACAGTTATTGGTTACTCGATTCCTTTAGTTGATTTAAAATCATGCATGAAGTTGGATTTTACAAAAAAATACCTACCTACTCAAGTAGGTGCCTATTTGTCAATATTTTGGATTTCGAATGATTTTGAAAGAGTCAAGTGAAAAAAGACAGGTCGTTTCAACTTTTTTCTAGTTGTTTTCAAAATTTCTTCACGCTCAGTTAATTTGGGCCGATTTTCGCTATACTCCCTTTCAATTTTAATTTTAAAATTCTGATTTCATATGTTTTGAGTATTAGCTTAGCTGCCTTCTACAATTTTTTCACCTAGAAACAAACTTCAAGTGAGCATTATTAAGAAGGTATTTAAAATTGCTGACTCAAATGAGTTTTTTTTTCATTTTTTTTACTCGTAAAACAATTTTTGTGAATCAAGATCTCAAATTGGTCAAAAAAATATTTTTATTCATTTTTTTAAATCGTTAAAAAACGAAAAAAAAGAATCAACTCCTTTTTAATTTTTTGACGGAGAATTTTACAGTATGAATCACTTTTACGTTTTTGACGATTTCAAAACCTAGTGGAGGAAAGGGATTTTTGTGAACCGATATAAGTTCGCCAATTACGAGTTCGATTCAGGTTTTAGTGCTGTCGATACATATCTCGAGAACGGAGTTTTAGCATCCAAAATTTGTAATCAGCAAACTTAAATTAATTGGAACGATTTTTTGATATTTAAAAGTCGTCCAGAAAGTAATGACTATTTTCGGATCCTAAATTATAACCTTTTTGTTCATTTTAACCAATCAGTCCTCATTGCATTGGAAATCGTATTTTTGTGGAAAAAATCAGTAGGCACTTATGTACTTGATAATTCTTAAATGAAACTCCTAAACTAGAAAATTGACATTTTTACTTATTTGTAATCAGCAACCTTGAATCAATCCAGGAACACTGTTTGGTATATTCGAACTGGGCCTTAAAATATCTTCCAAGAAACATTGATTTCTCAAATGATCAGAAATCTGAAATATTATTTCAATTAATTTTTGCTGAAATTAAAAAAATCATACTTTGGATTTGATTGTAGATATTTAAAAAAATTATTAATGACAATTTTTTTAATTTCAAAGTGAAATTTCTGGATTTTTAATATGCGAATGTATACGGATTTTTGATATTACCATTACCTACTCTCTCATTCCGAATCAGTGAAATTCACTGATTTTCAGCGATTTTTCACTGATTATTCAAAAAAAAATCATAGATTTTTCAGTGAATTTCATAAATATCACTGACTTTTCAGTGAATTTTCACGGATTTCCAGTGATTTTCTTTCACTGACTTGCTTTCAGTGAGAAAATTTTCACTGATTTATTGATGTGCTGCAGCAATTCTGACTTTTTTAAAGTGATTTTTGATAAATTTCACTGATTCAGAAATGCGAGAGTATTCTGTAAATTTTGATCAGTAAAACTAGATTTTTTTAACAAATCTCTATTTTTAATTTTTCCTTTTAGTTTGATAAAAAATTTTATAGTTGAACTAGGTGTGATTTGCCCAAGGGGGGAGGGGAACAGTGTAAAAAGATCAAAAATGTGTTTTGAAATCTCAATAAATAATCGTGAATTAGAATTTTAAACAATTTTCATTTGTATCTCAACTTGTATAAAATATAACATTTCTGCAGTTCAGAAAATTCTTTCAAAAATCGCGTGATTTTTCAACTTTTTAAAAGTACATTTCACCTTAAACCTTATTTTTTTCAAAAATTTCCAACTCCTTTTCTTAAATCTACGTGTGGTTTACGTTTAATGCCTATGATTTGAACTTTTCTACGTCTGAAACGATATTTGTACCATAGCAGGAAACTGTTGATTGTTGATTTTTGCAGTTTTAATTCAAAATTGCTGACTTTCTATAAATTGTAGTTTCAAGTTTTATTTGAACAGTAATAGGTACTATAGTACCTATTACTGTTCAAATAAAACTCGGACTGTGTCAATTATATAATTGACACAGTCCGAGTGGGGATCAAAAAACATACATTTTAAAATCCTTTGATGGCTCATGCTCTTAAAAAATTTTCTTCAACAATTCTTTACCGTAGATATTTTGATATGAAATGAACTGAAATTTGAAAAAGTTAGTTTGAGAATCGTATCATTATCCCAGGCATTCCAAAAAGACGATTACCAAAAATTTGGAAATGCTGATTTGTTCTAAACAAGGTTAGAAAGGATTCGATTCCATTTCTGGATTCGAAAAAATTGATTCGAATTCATCATGTGAAACTGGATTCGGTTCATTGATTCGAATCCAAAAAAATAATACGGATTCGTAAAATGGATTCGAATCGTTTCAAAGGATTCGAAACTCAATACCTATGATTTTTTCGTTCTCGTTTCTTTTTTTTAAATTTTTTGCTGCGAATCGTCTGCATACTTTGCCAGGCCAAGGATGTTGCCCATGCCTCCTCCTCATTCGGAAATTTCATATTTCAATATCAGTCATGTTCCATTTAAAAGTCATATCTGCTCGAAGACTCATCTCGCAAAATGATGAATTCGTGGATTCGAATCCACGAACTTGATGATTCGAATCACGAAAACGCGAACGCAATGATTCGTGGATTCGGATTCGAATCCAATTTTGGGTGGATTCGTTCTAACCTTGGTTCTAAAATTGGCGAAACGGGGGTATCATGCTGTCAAGAGTCTCAAAAAGGTTCACAATCCCAAAAATTTGGAAATTTTGGATAGAAGAAATTAAAAATAGTACATTTTTGAAATATTGGATATTTTTTTGGGACACATGGGGCATGACGTGCCCTTTAAACTCTGTTGTTTCCGATTCCCCGCAAAATTTCCTATCCATATTTCCTCAAAATGTGAGGCGTTGTGCGGTAAGGGACCTTGTGGTGAAAAAAAATCGAATGTCAGATTTTGCATGATTCTTACAGAAAATATGTTTTCTAGACGAATTAGGCAAATTTCACGTCCGATTTTTTTTCACCACAAGGTCCCTTATTGCACAACGCCTCACAATAATGTTTACAAAAAATTGGGCACTTTTTTCCAACACGATTTACTCGAAAAATTGATTTTATAGCTTCCTCCTCTCCCTTTCTTGAAACAACATCATAAATACTGTATTTCATATTTTTGACTAATTTCCTTCAATTCCGGCAAAAAATGCAAAAAATCTAAAATGGTTGAAAACGCGTTTCTGGAAACAGAAACTGAAACTTTTTTGCGTTTCCAAAACCAGTGTGTCTAACAGGTCCTGTTGGTCCTGTTGGTCCTGTTTTGGGCTGAATGGTCCTGTTAGTCCTGTTTTGGGCCTGTTTTGAGGCTTTTTTAGAGAAATGTCCTGTTTTCAGGGTGTCTCCTGGTCGCGAAAGTCGCGAAATAGTCGCGAAATTGACCCAAAATTCATCAAAGGTCGCAAATTTGTCTCAAATTAATTTATTTTCCTCGAAAATTTTCATTTAAAGAATTGCCTTTAGATGATTTTTTAACTAAAATTTTGTATAAAAAATTTCCGCCCTCGCTTCACTCGGGCAAACTATATATTTTCTTTTACCTAATACTTCAAAATTGATTAGAATTCGAGGTTTTTCATTAAAAATCTCTCAATTTTTATTTTTCTGTCTGGAATTACCACTGCAATCGCCTTCATGTGACTCTCTTTAGTCTTTAGAAACTTAGAAAATTTTCGCCCTCGCTCCGCTCAGGCTCAGTAACTTTTCACAGTTAATTTTCAAAATGATAGTATGAACCTCTTTCCCTTTCAACCTGAACAATTTAAAATTCTCAAGTAAAGGAGACAATTTTGAAATGAATTTTAAAAATTTCTGTAGGTACGTAGATGTTTTGGACGGAGAGGAGCTCTACAAAATATGTACCTAACTTGTATTTTGGAAGTCAAAAAAATAGCATGAAAAAAGCAGAAATTTCAATTTCTAGATGTAAATTTTCGCCCTCGCTTCGCTCGGGCTCTTTGATATGTTTACACAAGTAATTCTCAAAATAATAGACTGGACTCTTTCCCTTTCTATTCCACACAATTCATTCTATAACGTAAAAATTTGTCTTTTGAAATTTCGATTTTTTTCCAAAATTTTATCTTCTCTTCATTGGTGTTGAATAATCATTTTCCTTAAAACGTATGTAATTAGGTATAAAATCCATTTAATTTTCAATTTCCTATAAAAAAAGAGTATTTGCGGGGGAGGCACTAAAAAGTGCTTGAAATTTCCTTTAAAACAAGTATACTGAAGGGGGAGGGGGGGGGGTCTTTGGGCGAATTTGAAGCATGGTTTGAAAAGTTTAGAAAATGTCGCGAAAAGTCGTGAATTTTGATTTTCAAAAATCAGTAGACACCCTGGTTTTGTAACTTTGTTTGTATTCTACCTTCCTTATTCTTGATTTTTAAAAATAAATTTACTTACGCTCATTTCTAACAATTATTGAATTTTTTTTTCAAAAATGTTTTCATAATAGGTTTAATTTATTATTATTATTTTTTTTGGGGGGGGGGGTTACAAAATTTATCAGTACCTATTTTCAAAAGGTACTGTTGAAGGTCCTGTTTGGTCCTGTTTTGGAGCTGGTCATGTTTATTAGACACTCTGAAAATAATGATATTTCAAATTTGAAATTTTGTGTTGAATATACCTAAATTTACCACCAAAATCAAACTTGCTACGATCAATTTGAAATAGATGAATTCTCCCAATTCAAAATTCAATGCAGTGGAATCATAAAGCAAAATAATTCATATTGAAGGAATCGTATACATAATTATGATTCTAAAACTTGCTCAAAAAGCACCCTTTTTACTCCCCCTCCTGTTACAAATCGAGTCAACCTCTCAATAGCGCCAGTTTCGCTTAATTTACATCCCCGGAAGGATAATCCGCTTCCAAAGAAAAATAAAATATGTACCAGGAAGAATATTTGCAACGCGGTAAAAGCTTTTGTTCCGGATGAATTTATATTTTGATTAGTTCATCTTCGAGGTGTTATCTCGTTAATTGAAAAAGTTATCAGCAGCAGCGAGTTCTGAAAGTGTTAATTTATGGCGTTAAACATAGTAAGTCTTTTAGTGTACCTACACATATAACTAAAGGTACGTCTACGTATACGATTTATAAGGAATGGATTTTGTAGGCAGATGTGGAACGTTTAAGGTTTTCAGCTTTACATGTTCTCGACATTTATGTCGAAGTATTTCGCCAAGTTTAAGACAGATAGAAGGAGAGAGAAAGATTTTTTACGTAGTCGTATATATATAGGTAGGTAGGTATATACGAAATCCATTAAATTGGTTGTACGCTTATATATAGCAAGATGGCGCGGTGCGGTTGGCTTAATCGCATCGTAAATTCAAGACAAAAGTTTTAACGTATGAAAGCTTGTTGGTTTTCGCGTAGAGAAAAGATGATTATTGCGAAATAATGAAGCGATAGGTATAAAATATCGATGGTCTTAATTTCTGGGTATAATTTAACATTGCACCGTAGTGAGAAGCTTATACTTTTAAAAGCAACTTATTAAAAACAAACAAGAAGCAGGAAAGTGGAGCAAGTTGCGAATATTTTGTCTCTTCTATGTGGAGGAAATTCTTCTGCTCTTTTTTTTCGTTCGAAAATGAACCATCTTCGTTATTCTTTTTTCTCGTCTTCTTCCTAGAAAATTCCAATTATAAAGTTTTCAATTTTTAACAAGTTTTGTAAAAAAAAAAAAGAGAAAAAACGGGTTATCCGGGCAGAGATAACGCGTTAATGGAATTGTAGCTTTCTCTCTGGTGTGCGTCTCCTTTTACCCCCTTTGCTGATACCATTAAGCGTTATTATTTGCTTTGCGACATAAAAGCCGGAAAAAGGTATTTTCCGAGAAGGAAATGTGACATCATTAAATTGGGCGTCTTGAGAGGATGTTCTACGTTTTAAACGCGACAAGCCCTAATAAAACCGTCATCGAGCTTTTGATCCTGTACACCTATAACCCTTTTGTGTTGTATTTTCGCTCGGCAATCGAATCTTGAAGTGGTTTAAAAATAACGCCTGCCGGATTGGGTTTCTTTTTGTGTTTTTGTATTGGAAAAATGATGGATTTGTTAGATATTCTGCGGAAAATGTATCAAAGAGGTGCGTTAGAAGAAAAATTACTAGGGAACGGATTTACTTATATGAAACTACATGTTTTTCCAAGTTAAAGATGATGGAAATATGGTCGAAATATTTGCGAATCAGAAAATTTTCTGTAAAATGAGCTCAATTTGATATTGCATATTTTACATATTTGAAGCTAATAATGCATATTTTGACATATTTCAGACGTTTTAAGAGCTTATTTCGTCATATTTCGGCTATTTTTCACCATTTCTTTTGCATATTTTACAATATTTTGAAAATTCCACCCCACAATTTCGTTTTTTAGTACCATAATTTTTTACTAGCAAAATGGCAATACTGAGAAGAAACTGCCGAAAAAATTTTAAAATATTTTTTCCCCGTGATTGAAGCATTTTTCCAGTGATGGGAAACTAAAACTGAAAAAAACTGAAATTGAAATTGAAAAACTGAAACTGGAACTGGAACTGGAACTGAAACTGAAATGATGAAAACTGAAAACTGAAACTGAAATGAATTTCTGTTAAGTTTCAGTTTTTAATATTTTCTATTTTATTACACAGATCGACACGATTTCACCAAAAAATTTTACTTCACATTAGGTACTTCAAAATTTTCCCACATAGAAATTTTTTATTGACAATTTTTAATCGTGAAATTTATTCTTAATTTTTTTCGTATCTTGATATTTTTTTGAAATTTTTACCAAATCTTGATTTTTGTTGACATTTTTCAACCCTTAAAATGTTTTCTCTTAATTTTATCCAAACTTCGAATTATTTTCTCAGACCTTCTCCGACTTCGCATGAATTTTCGTTGTCTTCACTTGAATTCAAAATTATTTTTCCAACCTAAGACTTTTCTCAATTTTTTTCAGCTTTGAATTAATTTTTCTCATAAATTCTGAATTTCGTTTCCCACTTTCCTACTCAAAATAAATCTTCAATATCAATGAATGAATGAAGTGAAATCGATTTCTTTGGGATGGGAAAGTGGGACACAAAATTCAGAATTTATGGGAAAAATTAATTCAAAGTTGAAAAAAAATTAGTAAAGTCTTGAGTTGGAAAAATAATTTTGAATTCAAGGGGGGGGGGGAATGAAAATTCTCAGAAAAAATGCGAAGTAAGAAAAGGTTCGAAAAAATAATTCGAAGTTGGAAAAAATTAGGAGAAAAAATTTTAAAAGTTGAAAAATGTCAACAAAAAATCAAGATTTGGTAAAAATTTCGAAAAAATATCAACTATTGAGATCCAAAAAAAATTAAGAATAAATTATCAGAAAAAAAAATATTTTTAAAAAATGATTCGAAAATTGATTAGAAAAGTACAAAAATTTCAAATCACAAATCACAGGAATGATTCGAAGGAATCACGAATCCCGAATCATAAGTTACAGCACCTTAAACTTTTCTAACTTCTGTTAAAAAATCACATTTTTTTGTGCCTTGCTTACCAAAAAGTGACATTTCTGAGCAAACTAAGCGTCCTACGACAAAAATGATGAGAACCAAAGTTGTAGAGAATGAAATTTCCTATCTTGTGGAGTAGTTAGATTTTTCTGGAAGGCGTAGTTTTCAAAATATTTTTAAGTAAATTTTTTATTGAAAATTTTCACTCCAAAAGTTCAACTTGGAACGTGTTTTCCAACAACAAATTTCAAATTTTTACAATAAAATCGTAAATTTTGCATGAAAAAAGCCAAAAAAAAGTCACTAGTAGCTCATTTGAAACATAATTTCATATAGATTCAGAATTCAGTAAATACTTTTGTGACCAAGTGATCACTTTTTCTAAAGAAAAAACACAAAAAAAACGTTTCAAATAAATGATAAACTTTTAGCAAATGCAAAAGGAAAAAAATATCAAAAAACTGAGAACTGAAACTAAAATATTTTGAAAACTGAAAACTAAAACTGAAAACTGAAGCTGATATTTCAATTTCTCATCACTGCATTTTTCTATCTCGAATAATTTGTGATTTGAGTGATTTTGATCAAATTAAACGATTTTTGGCGATTTCAAGTGTTACCATGTTGTTAAGCTTGAAAAATTCTTTCCAGAGAAACCCGTCTCAATATTGCATATTTTGCATATTTCGAGACTTTAAGTGCATATTTCTGCATATTTTGAACGTCAAAAATGGTCATATCTGAACTTTTTTTGAGCATATAATTCCTTTCCCTAAAAATTACCAATATCAAATAGATTTTCGAATATGTGCCTATCTTTAGAATGAAATAAATTTCGAGCGTACGAGGGCAAAAGCTAATTTGGTGGTAATTTAAGTGAGTATGTTGTTTTTACCTAGGCCATGTTTAGGTATTATTTCGATGCTGTGCGACGTCGTAGGCGCTTCTTCAGCCAAGTTTTAATGGGCTCGTGCCGACCAAACTACATAACGAACGATTCTGGTAACAATAAAACATTAACAACTCTTTGATAGAGTTAGTTACCGTTTGTCGAATGAGTTATCTATACGTCCCAATCATTACGCGAAACTAGGTTTAAACGTTAGTCGTAAGATATTCCCGCAGGAAAAAGTATTCCGATGGAGTGATTCCCAGCGGTGTAATAGTTGTAAAGATTTGTACGCATAATTAATTGTGCTTTAAAACACTATTTCTATTTTCTTTCGCCGGCGACGACCGTGCTACAGATTAAATCCGGAGTTAATTTTTCGCCTTATTTGCAACCATCGGCGGGAATAGGTGGGAAATTTTCGATAAATAATGGAAATTGAAGTTGTCTCGGGGCGAAATTGGTACAGGAAAATAAAGGCTGGTGTGTTTTGTCTTTGTATCTCGATTCGATGTGTTTGTTTCATTTGTGTTGAGATATAATCGTAAAGCGACGCTTAGTTTCGAGTGACAGTTGTGATATAAATTTTACGAGATCGGAGTCGTTTTATTTTTTTATGCAGTTAGTTTCGTTGATTTGGTGGAAGATTTAGATGTCTGTTATGTCTATGGGCAGACAAGTTAGTAAAGTATTGATGGGAATTTTTTCGTTGAGTGGGAGTAGATGCATTTATTCTGTATCGATTCCAGGATATGTATTGGTTTGCTGCGTTCGTCAAATATTCAGTCATCTGTTTTGGTCAAGTGAAGGGGTTTCAAATTGATTGAATGTATCGTCTCAGAAATTGATAGCTGGCGAGAAGGTAGCAATGAAAGTTTTTATGTGGCTAGAAGAATCGTATAGGTGTGAAATTGATTTTTTATGGGGATATTTTTTCACCAACCTTTTTATTTCGAAACTGAACGAGTCTTATTTTTTTTTTAATTTTATGTCAAAAAACCTCCGTAACCAAACTTTTAGCTTCGATTTCTCAAGTTGATTTTTCGATTTTTGGTAAATTTTTTGAGATTTGATGCTGTTGAGATGAAAATGACGAGAAGGTGGTTCTCACGTAATGAAGCTTTTTTATAGCAATTTTTCGTATTTTCCGGCTCTTTAGACTGTGGAATTTCTCAGTTAATCAGAAAAATTTTTAATTCCTAAAAAATGTGTATCCTGCAATTGCCTGGTAAAACAAATTTTGTGGTGGATAGTTAATTTTTATGAATAATGGAAATACACCTTGTAGTCGAAATTTTAGCTGCAACAAAGTTGATTTCAAAACATTTTTTGAGTATTTATTTCAATCAAACCTTTTGAAAACGTGAAAAATAGGTTAATTGGGGGTCAATATTGCAAATGAAAATTAATTTTTTTTACCTACCATTTTTGTTCAAAATCTGTACGGGATTTTGAAAATTTTGTATTTTAGCCACTCCAAGTAGTTATTTAATCTTGAAAAATTAAAAATTAGTCAAAAATCAAAAATCGAAAAATAAACTCATGAAACTGAAAATTTGAGTATGGGGGAGGGGGTGTGGAGAGAAAGGGAGGTTTGGCATCTTCTATCTGGGAAATACGAGGTAGAACGTAGAAGCGTTTACAATTCATCCAAGTTCTAGAGAGTCTTCCCTGAAATTTTTTTTCCCCCATAGGTACTAATGAACCAAGCATGAAATATAAATATACTTCTAAAATGGGGGAGGAAATTTGGAAAATTATCGATTTTCGTTGTTTAAAAAAAAACGACTACTCTCTCATTTCTGAGTCAATGAAGTTTATCAAAAATCATACTGAAAAACTGTCAGAATTGCAGTACAGTAATAAATCAGTGAAAGAAAATCATTGGAAATCAGTGGAAAATTCACGGAAAACTCAGTGATATTCATGAAATTTACTGAAAAATCTGTGAAATTCTTCGGATAATCAGTGAAAAATTGCTTTAAAAAATCAGTGAATTTCACAGATTTTTCCTGTGCTGTAATTCTGACTGTTTATCAGTGATTTTTCACTGATTCGGAATGAGAGAGTATTTTACACTGGGGAAAAAATGGTCGTTTTGTGTCGTTTTTTTAAGAAACAACCAGAAACGACCTTTTCACGACGACGGGAAATTGTCGTTTTTCGTTGTTCTTTCAAGTAACGACCATTTTATTATTTTTAAAAATAATCGTTTTTAGTCGTTTTTGAAAAAAAAATCACCAGAAACGACCATTTTGCAATGACTGAAAATTGTCGTTTTCGTCGTTTTATTAAGGAACAACCAATAAACAACCGTTTTACGATGAAAGAAAATGGTCGTTTTTCGTCATTTTATAAGAAACATCTAGAAAGGATCATCTCACAGTGATGGAAAATCGTAGTTTTTCGTCGTTTTTTAAAAGAAACTACCATTTCACAATGACTGAAAATTATCGTTTTTGTCGTTTTTTTAAAGAAATGACCGTTTTACAATGAGAGAAAATGGTCGTTTTTTGTTGTTTTTCGTCAGTTTTGAAAAAAAGACTAGAAACAGACATTTTACAGTGTCGAAAAATGATATGTAGTTTTTCGTTGTTTTTCGAAAAACGATCATTTCACCATGATGGAAAATAGTCGTTTTTCGTTATGTAACCGAAGTCTTTCTTTAAAAAAATTTTGAAAATATTTTTTGAAATGTTTTAAAATTAATTTTCTGAGTATTTTTTGGTTTTTATTGATTTTTTTCAGTAATGTGTTAGTTTTTTTTTGTTTCTTCCACAATTTTAGTTGTTTTTTTTCAAGTTGGCTTGGTTTTTTGCAATGTTACAGCCTAACGCTCCATCTAATATTCCATCTAACATTCCGTCTAACTTCTTCCAGTCTAACATAATGTCATTAAGTCATAATCTAAAAACATAACTGTCTAAAACTTCATATAACACTCCGTCTAACTTTCTATCTAACTTTCCGTCTAATAATCCGTGCAATGTACGACCAAATTTCCGATCAAATTTTAATCGATTGAATTTCCGAACGAATTTCCGAACGAATTTCCGATTGCCAAACGAATTGCCGAACGAATTGCCGAACGAATTGCCGAACGAATTGCCGAACGAATTGCCGAACGAATTTCAGATCGAATTTCCGACTATCTTCCTGATTTTTTGACCTACTTTCAGATATATTCCTCTTCCTCTTATCTATATACCTTTCAGGACATATAATATTTGTTGTCTCATATTACATCCATCCACCTAGTTGAAGATCTTCTGCTTCCTCTTATACAACTTTCTAACATAATATTGCTATCAGGGCTGGTGGAACAGAACGTCGTTTTGTTCTGTTCTGTTCTGGAACGAATCCTTAAACAAATTGTTTTGTTCTGTTCTGGTTTTGTTCCAGCTGTTCTGTTCTGTTTTGTTCTGTTCTGTTCTGTTCTGGTCTGGTCTTTTTTGTTATGTTCTGTTCTGTTCTGTTCAATTTTTTAAAAATTGATAAATTGATGTCCAAGTGAGAAAATGTGGTTTTCTGGTATGTTAGGCTTGGACTCATGGGGATGAGGGAAAGGGAGAATTTCCAAATCCTCAAAAAAGCTTGAAAATTCTGAAAAATTATAAATTTACGAACAGAAAAAAATTATATTGTTCTGTTCTGAACAGAACAAAACAATATTTTTCATACGTTCTGTTCTGTTCTGTTCTCGTTTATTTGTTCAGAACATTATTTTGTTCTGTTCTGTTTATTGTTCCGCGAAAACAGAAATTTTAGTGTTTTTATTTGTTCATACTGTTCTGTTCTGTTCTGTTCCACCAGCCCTGATTGCTATGTCTCAATCTACCATATTATTTTCAAGTTTTTTCAAGTCTAACATTACGTCGTTATGTTCTGATCTACCACAACTGTTACATAACCATAACAAACATGATGTCTAACATAATATTATTATGTCTGGATCTACAATTCAATTTCATTTCCAAGTTTTTCAAAGTCCAACATAATGTCATTATGTCTTGATCTACCATAACCGTTACAGTTACATTCACCGTTACATAGGTAAACATAACAAACATAATGTCTAACATAATATTATTATGTCTGGATCTAGAATTCAATTTAATTTCCAAGTTTTTTAAAGTCCAACATAATGTCATTATGTCTTGATCTGCCGTAACCGTTACGTAACCGTTACGTAACCGTTACGTAACCGTAACGCTTTTCAAAAATTTTACCCCCCAGGCCTAAAGACATATCCATGTCAAAACATGAAGTTGATCAACAAAAATTGAGGACAAATTTTAAAATTATTGAAAAAAATTTTCGAATTAGAAGAAATTAAAAAAAAAAAGTTTTGTACAGCTGGAAAATACATATTTCATAATTGAACATTTTTCCAAGTGGGATTTCTTCAGATTTTTTGCAAATTCATACCTACGTGTTTAAACTTCCAACTCGAAAATGTCTAAATTAAAAAAAAAAATAGTTTAAAACTTCATATTTTTCAAAATTTTATTCCAACTCTATAAGTAGGTATTTAGAAAAAAATTTAAAAAGTAGGTGATAAGAAATTGAAAAAGATAGTAAAAAAAAATCAAAGTTTGGAAAATGTTGAGAAAATTTCACTGTTGAAAAGTGATTTGAGAAAATTTGGGATTTTCGGAGCAAAAACGAAGATTTGAATGGAGCATCAGTATCGTTTATCGATCGAACATTATCCTTCTTTACTATTCCTCGTCATGAAAAATGACTTTCGATGGCATAAGAGACGTGAACTTATTCTTACTTTGGGTGTTTTTAAAATAAATTCGTATAAAAAAGATTTTTTTAAATGTTGAGTTTTTTAAACTTTCTGACTTCCTCAGATTTTCCCTTCCAAAATCGCCGCTGGAGGAGTTTTATATCACCAAAATTGTACTGAAATAATCCAATTGTAATTCGTAATCCCATTTCTGCTTTTGAAAAACTTCTTGGAAAAATTGCATGGTTTTGTGGGCGAAAAATGATCAATAAAAAAAATCCAAGTATACCGTCGAATATTACTTTGTTTCTGTCTGAACGCAGACTGCGGTGAGAATAAAACACAAGTTGTTCTAAACTTACGAAAGAAAATTGTGCCACAATTCCTTAGCCAGTCAATTCGACCAAACGCTTTGCTCGGTTAATAATTAATCCATTTGCACTATCCATTGACCAGTTATATTAGCTCAAGTCAACTGAGCTTTAGGTAAATTCTATAGTCAAGGAAAACAGCAGCATCACAGTGTTAGATAATTTTCAAATATTAAACGTTCGCGTGGTTTTTTAATGAACGAACGACGTAAAGCGTCGTAAGAGAGAGAAAACGAGTATGTCTTGAAAGGTAACATCTGTCACGAATGATAACGACGCCAAGGCATCTAGGTATACACGAGCGAGATTTAAACGTAATGAACTATACAACAAAATAACCCCCGGCAGCCTCACCCTCCATTTCTCGTGGCGCAGAAACAAGAAGAAAATTAAAAATAACAATAAAAGCTACGTCGAGTTTCTCTTTGCCTGTGTATAGAGGCTTTTGTGTGTTCTATAGGTATACGTACATAAATTAAAAATGAAAACTATATCCGTCAAATAATCGCATTGGAAATGAAATTCGCGTCGAGGTCGAGTATGGAGTGCGAGTTGCAAAGGGGCAAAGTACTTTTGACGGATTACTTTTATTTCATGTTTAATTTACAGCCTTTAATAACTTTTTTAACCTATCTTCGTTTTCGTTTCGCAATTAATGCCATTCTGTTTTTTTCTCGTCAGGTTGGCCGAGTTTTTTCTTTCCCTTTTTTTTGGGCGAATTTCATTACGAGGATTTATTTAAATAAATATAAAAAAGGGGTGAAAATTTTCGGTGGTGTATTTGCGAACGTGTGCTCGATCAAGGCTTCTCTGCATATGCGGTAGATGACGTGGAGTTTATTAGCAGCTTTCCAATGTGTACAGGGTGGCTCAGAAATTATTCAGAGTTTCTCAAAACCTAATAGATAGAATTATTTCATTTAATTCAATTGAGGTTGTAAATTCATGAATTTAAGGTTCGTTTAAAATTTTCGTCGGTTGGGAATTTTTCAAACCTCACTTGAAATTTATTTATTTTCAAATCAACAAAAATTTAAATTGTTGAACTATCTGAAAACCTAGGAGTTTTTTGCGATAATGTCCATTTTTTGAACATTTTAAAACATTGGGATCTCAAAAAACGTAAAAAATCACTAACGTTTTTTTCTCAATCACCTCATCCTATTCTAACCATTTTTGATCGATTTCTTGAAAATGAAATTCTCAGCAGAAATGATCATTTTTCAAAAATACATATGTATGGATTTATACCAGAAAATGGGAAAGGAAAAATAGTTTCCGGTTTTGTTTGGTCTTCTATCTAATACCCTGTTCGATACGACGAAATTGTAATGTTACGAATGAAACTACAGAACGTAATACGTCGCATACGAGTGTAAAATTGTGATAAGATAAAGCGATAAGAATTGCATTTTACATCCTACATATACCCCAAAACGTTGGTGAAAACCTGAAAACGAGCTAAAAATAAATTACAATCATTTCTTACCGCACTTACCTCGTTCGTATTAAAAATATACGATTTACCTATGCCTAAACATGGTCGAAATTGTGTTAATTTTATCCGAAAAAATTGATTATTATTCAGAAATCTTTTGTAAGTGATGAACTTTTCTTTTGAAAATTTTCATTTGAAGTGAAAAAAACTCAGAAAAAATCCTATTTCAGTCGAAAAGGTACAACCGATTAAAAGTAGGGAGATTTGGCCTTAGGAAACCGATTTCGACCACTCCTGTCCCAAAAGGTCGTTTATTCTGAAAAATGATTTTGACCAGTAATTTTTGGAGGAGGGGCCAAAATGCGTATTTTCTTTCATATTTTTCTCATTTTTCGCCAAATAAAGATAGAAATTTCGTGTTTTTAAAAATAATTTCTAGAGGGTTAGAGGAGCCCCAGAAACTTTTTTCTTAACTTTTTGTGCAATTTTTTGTCGAGTTATGTCCTTCTGAAAATTTTGAACCTTCCTTTTTCAATGGAATTTTTTTCTTCAAAATATATGCCATTTATCCATATAAGTATACCACGAAAATTTTGAAAATTTTGAAGTGGTGGAGGTTTGTCGAAAAAAGTTGAAACGAGTGCCCGGAAACATTATTTCCATTTTTTCCCGAGTGCCCGGAAAACTTCTTTCTCTGGGTTTTCCGAGTGCCCAGAAAAATTCTTTCTCGAGGTTTTACTAGTGCTCGTAAAAATTCTTTCCCTGGGGTTTCCGAGTGTCCGGAACAATACTTTCTCTGGGTTTCCCGAGTGTCCGGAAAAATTATTAACATTTTTTACGAGTGCCCGGAAAAATTTTTCTCTGGATTTTCCGAGTGCCCGGAAAAATTATTTCTCCGGGTTTTACTAGTGCTCGTAGAAATTCTTTCCCTGGGTTTTCCGAGTGCCCGGAACAATTCTTTCTCTGGGATTTCCGAGTGCCCGGAAATTTTTTTTCTCTTTTTCTCCGAGTGCCCGAAAAAATTATTTTGCCTGATTTTCCAAGTGCCCAGAAAAATTTTGTCTTTGGTTTTCCAAGTGCCCGGAAAAATCATATCCATTTTTTTCGAGTATCCGGAAAAATTTTTCTCTGGGTTTTCGAGGAGGCGGAAACATTATTTTCCGGGTTTTCCGAGTGGCCAGAAAAAATTTTTCTCTTTTTTCCAAGTGTCCGAAAATTTTTTCTCTGGGTTCTTCAAGTGCCCGTAAAAGTTTTTTTCCTGGGGTTTCCGAGTGCCAGAAAAAATTTTTCTCTTCATTTTCCGGGTCCCCGAAAAAAATTTTCTCTGGATTTTCCGAGTGCCCGAAAAAAAAATTTCTTTGGGTTCTCTGAGTGCCCGGAAGAATTATTTCCATTTTTTTCCGAGTGCCCGGAAAAATTATTTCTGTACTTTTCCGAGTGCCAGAAAAAATCATTCTCTGGGTTTTTCGAGTGCCCGGAAGAATTATTTTCATTTTTTTTGAGTGCACAGAAAAGTTCTTTCCCTGGGTTTTCGAAGTGACAGGAAAAATTCTTTCTATTTTCTTCAGACTGTCCGGAAAATTGATTTCTTTTTTTTCGAGTGCCCGGAAAAATTCTTTCACCTGATTTTCCAAGTGCCCAGAAAAATTTTGTCTTTGGTTTTCCAAGTGCCCGGAAAAATCATATCCATTTTTTTCGAGTACCTGGAAAAATTTTTCTCTGGGTTTTCGAGGAGGCGGGAACATTATTTTTCCGGGTTTTCCGAGTGCCCGGAAAAATTCTTTCCGTGGGTTTTTCCGAGTGCCAGGAATGATTCTTTTTTACAGTTTTCCGAATGCCAGAAAAAATTCTCTCTTTTTTCCAAGTGTCCGAAAATTTTCTCAAGTGCCCGGAAAAGTTTTTTTCCTGGGGTTCCCGAGTGCCAAAAAAAAATTTTCTCTTTATTTTCCGAGTGCCCGAAAAAAATTTTCTCTGGATTTTCCGAGTGCCCGGAAAAAAATTTTCTATGGGTTCTCTGAGTACCCGGAAGAATTATTTCCATTTTTTCCTGAGTGCCCGCAAAAATTATTTCCATACTTTTCCGAGTGTCAGGAAAAATTATTCCCTGGGTTTTCCGAGTGCCCGGAAGAATTATTTTCATTTTTTTGAGTGCACAGAAAAGTTCTTTCCCTGGGTTTTCGAAGTGACAGGAAAAATTCTTTCTATTTTCTTCAGACTGACCGGAAAATTGATTTCTTTTTTTTCGAGTGCCCGGAAAAATTCTTTTCCCTGATTTTCCGAGTGCCCAAAAAAATTTGTTCTTGTTTTTCCAAGTGCCCAGAAAAATCACATCCATTTTTTTCGAGTACCCGGAAAAATTTCTCTCTGGATTTTCCGAGTGCCCGGAAAAATTTTATCACTGGGTTTTCGGAGTGTCCGGGATAATTATTTATCCGGGTTTTCCTAGTGTCCGGAAAAATTATTTCTCTAGGTTTTCCGAGTGTCCGGAAATTTTTTTCTCTTGGTTTTTCGAGTGCCCAGAATAATTCTTTCTCCGGGTATTCCTAGTGCCCGGAAAAATTCTTTCTTCGGGTATTCCGAGTGCTCGGAAACATTCTTTCTCCTGGTTTTCCGAGTTCCCGGAAAAATCTTTTCTCCGAGTTTTTCGAGTGCCCAGAAACATTATTTCTCTCTGGGTTTTCTGAGTGCCCGAAAAAATTATTTCCATTTTTTTCCGAGTGCCCGGAAATTCAACACCTGCATAACTATCCTTGTGGATTTGATCGAAATCGGTGCAAAACAATTTTCTTCTCCATAAGGGGTTCACCCCACTCAAAAAGCAATACGGACTGGGACGGTGCGACTTCATCACAGACTCTGGACATCATGGAAAATCTTTTTCAGCAATATGTAAAATTGCAATTATTTGACGTATCTGTCTTTTTTCAAAGTGCATTTCTCCCTTGCTATTTACATAGTACTCGTATATTTCAAATTTCCAACTCCTTTTTCAAAAATAATTAATGTAATTTGAATTGCCTACTCGCCAGTTCAAGGCGCTACTCGCTTACGAAACACCCTGTATAATGGAAATTTTAATGAAAATTTTACATATAATTTGTGTACATGCGATAAAGAAGGCGGACGGGTGAAAAGGCTTATAGGTGACGAGTACGTGTACTCGTTATTTATTCATCTTATGAAAGGTTACGTTGGCTGTATAATGTTAAATTATTATTGTCTTTTTGTCGGCGCGATGGGGCGGCGCAGCGTATACAGCCGCTGCAATTACCTGATTTAGTTTGTAAGCTCATTATACGCAAAGTACGTACTTCTATTCGCATTATCTGGCTTAATTAAGCCGTGGCTTTTTAGTACTTATGTTATTACCGCGTGTACGTCGGAGCCGGTAGTTTTATTAGCGAAACGTTTTTAGTCTGCGGATAAAGTTTTTTTTTTTCGAATGGTTGTATTACGAGAATAATTATTATACAGGTGAATATATCAACTAAAAGCTCCTGTATACGAGTAGGTGAGATTGCCTTGGCGAATGTTTACCTAGAAAGGCACCTCAGAAATGCCGGACGAGCTGGGGGTGGAATGGGATGGGACGATAATTACGTCATTTTATTTCACGCGACTTAATAGTATATACGACGGAGCTGAGGGAGGCTTCGGGGCGCAAGGCAAAAGTTAAATACGAGTAAATTTTGGTGCCGGCGTTATATCGCCGGTTACGTATTAAATATTTCACGAAATGGTTAACACAATGTGATGAGGGGGCGAATATGCGTCAGCGTCTTACGTTGGTGGCATTTTTCGCCATTATGGTTAATTAGGAAACGGCTAATAGTAATTTAATTTGGTCGTAAATATTAAAGGCGTGTATATGTACGAGTATTATAAAGAGAGGCAATGTTGATCTTATATCTGAGCTGACGAGCATACAGATGAGAATGCCCGAGGCGTATATCGTAGCGTCGTAATCGTAACTTCAAAGGAATCGTTTTACGTTGCGAGAGAATTCTCAAAGGTTTTATTTAAGTTTACGACCTGTCTGGTGTCTCTTTTGAGTATACGCGTCGGTCGTAGGTAACCTAGGTACATACGCGACGTCGAAATAATTTTTAATTTTCACCATCGCAGGGCCGAAATCGCCACCAAAAAAATAGTTGCGAGAAAAAGTCTACTTTTGAGACGTGATTTAATTACGCGCGACTTAAAACTTGTTTCCAAACTCGTTAAAAGTTAATCTGTGATATTCGATTTTTTTAATACTCTTTCTCCGTCTGTCTATCTTTTTTTTCCTATAAGTATAAAGTTTTTTGGTACGACGAAGATGATATTAAATTAAATAAACGGTAATTGAGAAGAAATTTCTTAATCCTGATTGAAATTAACTTTCGACTCGAGACGAGTTTTTGCTCGGCAAATTATTCAAACTGGGCGAAAAATATTTTCGCGATTAAAAAAGTTATTCTTTTGATAATACCTAATTTCCTAAAGTATATTTCGAGTCGAACAAAGATTATCAAACTCGATTCGAAATGCAGGTTGAAGGGGGTGGTGAAAACCCTGCCCCGGCAGTGATAACGGAAAAGCTTAAATTTTCAATCAAATTTTATAACGCGACGTACGATAAACGAGCAGTTTTATTCGAGATCATATTATTATCTCGCCGAAAGTAAGACTCGGGCTGGAGTGAAATTCCAAACGTCTTGGAGCGATTTGGAAATTCGAAATTCGGCTTGGTTTGTCTTTTCGACTGGAATGGAAAGTTAATTAAGTAATTCGCTCTTTTTGGAATTAATAAGATGGAATCTATTAGCGAATGCATAGAATTAAGTCAAGGTTTAATTGTCAAAGATTAATCGCACCCTGGTTTAAGATTCGTCGTCGCTGGTGTTGTGTATTTGGGTTTTAGGGAAAATAGGGTGTGAGTTGCGTAGGTATTCGAGGGTTTGCCGAGTTTGTTTGGTGTTTTTTTAGAGGGAGATCGAGAAAGGAGATAGAAAGATGATTATTAGAGTGGAATGAACAAAAACATATTTTGAATTGTGACGAAAATTGGTGACGTAGTTTATTTTGAATGAAGAACCGACTTAAAACATTTTGAGTTCTTTAGCTCACAGAAGGGCGAAGCTAAGAGGCCTCAAAGTGGGGCTATTTTAGAAAAAACGAGGAATTTTACCATTTTTGGGCAGTGTCACTAGGTGGAAACCTCGGTCACCCTTCACCTCTAAAACGTTGCAACTCAGAGCCATTGACCTCAAAATTGTATAGGTATTAGGTGCAACGTTTTGCCCTCCATCAGGGAGATTGGAATTTTACAGATCGTGAAGTTGAAGAATTATTTGAATCTCGCCAAATTCAAATCGCTTTCACAAACATTTCAAATCGAACCAAAAATTTCTTTGGGCACCTAAAATAATTTTTCATGAAATTTTTTGGAAAAAAATTCATTGCAGTGCTGCAAACCGCATTTTGATCCTTGAAATTTTTAGAAAATCTCAGTTGGCCGTCCTGCTATGAAAAAATTTTCAAAAAATTTAATTTAAATTTATTTTAATAATCAAAAAATTATTTTTCAAGTCACTGAATGAATCATTTAAATTTTATGAAAATTACCTAAGTTAAAATTCAGTGTCATGAAATTTTTCAAAAAAATTTCATCAAAAATTTGAGGCTGAGCTGATTACTGGGATGAAAATTCATCCCAAAATTCATCTCAACCTCAAAAAGTGGGGAAAATCGTGGGATGAATTTTGGGATCAATTTTCATCCCAATAAACATCCAAGCATCAAATTCCCGGAAAATTGGGATGAATTTTTATTCCAAAAATCGTGATATGATTTTTTCGATTCCAGCCTTGAAAGCTCGGGAAAATCGTGCGATGATTCTTGAGATGAAAATTCATCCCAGCCTCAAAAGCTCGGAAAAATCGTGCGATGATTTTGAGGACGAAAATTCGTCTCAACATCATTCAAAAACTGGGGAAAATCGTGGAATGATTTTTGGGATAAAAATTCATACCAATATAATCCCAGCTTCAAAAGCTCGGGAAATTGTGCGAAGATTTTTGGGATAAAAATTCATCCCAATAATCAACCCAGCTTCAAGAGCTTGGAAAAATCGTACGATTATTCTTGGAATGAAAATTCGTCCCAATATTCATCTCATCTTCAAAAGCTCGGAAAAATCGTGAAATGATTTTTGGAATGAACATTCAAGTCAACATCATTCAGGCCTCGAAAACTGGAAAAAATCGTGTGATGATTTTTGGGATGGAATTTCCTCCCAAAATTCATCCCAGCCTTAAAAGCTCGAAAAAATCGTGCGATGATTTTTGGGATGGAAATTGGAAATTCATCTAAATATCATTGAGGCCTCAAAACCTGGGATGAATTGTGCGATGATTTTTGGTACAAAAATTCATCCCAATATCATCCCAGCTTTAAAAAGTGAGAAAAATCGTGTGATGATTTTCGGGATGAAAATGTATCCCAATATCGTCTCAGCCTCAAAAAATCATATGATTTTTGGGATAAAAATTCATCAAAATTTTCCGGGCTTTTGATGCTTGGATGTTTATTGAGATGAAAATTCATCCCAAAATTCATCCCACGATTTTCCCCAATTTTTGAGGCTGGGACGATATTGGGATGAATTTTCATCTCAAGAATAATCGTACAATTTTTCCAAGCTCTCGAGGCTGGGTTGATTATTGGGATAAATTTTGATCCCAAAAATCTTCGCACAATTTTCCGAGCGTTTGAGGCTAGGATTACATACAGGGTGGCTCGGTTAAGGTGTGAAATATTGAAACCTCATATTCTACTTATCAATACGAACAAAAAATGTCATACCAAAACGCTTTCTTTCTGAGATATTGCCGAGTAAAGAACTGGAAATTCGGCAACGTTGCGCATCGCGACGCCCGTAAAATGTTGCGTTTAACGAGACGAGCGTCGGGGTTACTTACGCGGAAGTTAATTACAGCGTTGCCACAAAATAAATTATGCTGAAGTACCCTCCATTTTTTTGATTTTTTAGAAAAAAATTTTAGGCGAAATTTTGTTTATAAAAATGAGGAATCATGAGAAATCATTAAATTCGATTTTTATTGTAATTTTGTGGGATGGTCGAAATTTGATAAATTGATTACTCAGCATCCAATAAATAAAAAAAACAGAAATTTGGGTTTATAGGTGTTAAATAAGTAGTACTACCCCTAAAAGTGAATAAAATTTCAAAAAAATGATTTTTTGTTCTTGTTCGACCATTTTTCTCGTACAGAAACACATTTTTTGCTTTAAAACACTTACTTATGAACCAAAAAAAAAAAAAAATTGGTATACGTTTCTATGGACCTTCTTTCAATTTTTCCACCACCTACCCCCCGAAAATTTTCACTGCTAGAGCAAAAATTACCAATTTTGGGTGAAATCTGGGCCCCCATTAAAGGCGAATAACTCAGTAATGAAGCGTTTATGACCCATCATGTATATAACATTTTTTACTCCAAATGATAAGTAGAATACGTGGTTTTAATATTTCACACCTTAACTGAGCCACCCTGTATATTGGTATGAATTTTTATCCCAAAAATCATTCCACAATTTTTCCCAGTTTTTGAAGCTGGGATGATGTTGAGACGATTTTTCGTCCCCAAATTAATCGCACGATTTTTCCGAGATTTTGAGGCTGGGATGAATTTTGGGATGATTTTCGTCTAAAAAATCATCGCACGATTTTCCCGAGCTTTCAAGGCTGAGTTGATTATTGGGATGAATTTTCATCCCAAAAATCATCGCACGATTTTTCCCATTTTTGTGAGGTCTGAATGTTGTTGGTTTGAATGTTCATCCTAAAAATCATCCCACGATTTTTCTGAGCTTTTGAGGCTGAGATTATTATTGGGATGAATTTTCATTCAAGTCGGCGTAGGTATTTTAAAAATTTTCCCATGAAAATTTTCTGCCGAAAAAATTAAATATGGATTTGAACTGAAAGTTACGAATTTTGGAGAATTGTGCTTTAATCGATCAAATATACACCAATTGGGGTAATTCAAAATTAAAGATGTTACAGTTCATTTTTACCTAACTCCAGAATTTTCTAGAAGCTTCGAAACATCTCTAAACCACTGCCAATCGATTCGGAAGGTCGATAATGGTTATATACTTATCAAATTTCAGCTTTTTTCGTTTATTTGATCGTAGGTATTTTCATATTTTGCAGGGCAATGAATTGATTTTGAAATTTCTAAAATTCGCTAAGAGTATAGAAATGAACTTCGGCACTTGAAATTTTGGTTATAGGGTTCTTTCATGATAAATACTTTCGATTTATTCTTGTTTCAGCTCAAAAGTCTACTTCGAGGCGAAAAACTTCCCTTCCAAGTACCTACCTCATCAATTTTTGTCAAAGTAAAAAATATGTTTTTATTTTAATTCCACTCTAATGAATATTATGTCGGTTTGATGGTAACTCATCATGGAAGAAAATTATTAAAATTTTGATCAAATATGCGTCAGCAATATGTTGAAGCGTTGCCGACATCGAGTTCTTATGGTACGTTGATCAAATGAATCTTGTTCAAAGTCTCGTATAACGTTTTATTCCAGCATCTAACGTAAGGAATTAGAACGTACCTTGGCGTAATAAACCAAGTGATCCCCAGAACTACCAACTACACAGCTTGGTTCTTCATTAAATACATAAAGCTTCTACGTGAATGGATATCTTTCACGTCAAAATTTCCAAAACATTAATTTTTCACCACAAAGTGAGAGCATTTTTAATCTCGCCAAAACGTCGAGATAAGTAATACTTGTAATTAGCGCAAATACAACGTAGTTTTGTAACGATTAAAAACACTATAAAGTAAACAATCGCTTCGGTACTCGCTGTAATTACGTGTGCAAAGCTTTCCAAGAATAAGAACCATCGCGTAAAGGTATTGTGTAAAATTTTCGACGACTTTGTGGAGCAGCTCAAAGGAATTTTTCATTATTACCTGGTTCGTTTATGATTTCTACATGAAGCATCGTGATACGAATAAGTTTCAGAAGTATAACTAAATATGGATGTGATGAGTTCTCTCGTATCTACGATTTGAGTGAAAAATTTTTCCAATTAGGTGTGTGTGAATACGTATGTAGATATAACTATTAAAGGGATGAAAAATATAACAGAGAAAGAGAACCTATCTTTTTTGAGAGATTGTACATTTAATACATGCACGTTAGGGTGGTCCTTATTTATACTTGATGAAAAAATTTTTTTCGAATTTTTCTCGTACCCCCCCCTCAAAGTTGTTTCTTTTTTATGAGAAAATAATTCCTTGAAATTTTTGGCCCCCAAAGTTAATATTAACACGTGCCTGTAAGCCCCCAAAATTCCAAAATTGAAAAAAATTGAAAAATACAGCGAAATTACTAAAATTTTAAATTTTTGTGCCAAACTCATTTTAACTACTTACCTTTTCATGAAAATTGGTTTTAGAAAATTTTTGATCCCCTTCCCTTACAAATAAGTGGTACCGGTATGGTATTCAAACGAGCTAAACAATCGATAGGAGGACGTAACCCGGCGAAAAATGACATTACAGGCCTTTTTTGCTGAAAATGGTCTAAGACCAAGTCCTGGGCACAATATAATCACCCAACCATCCCAAACCTGTTTCTATCCCCCTACAGTGGATCAAAGCCCCCCAAAATGGGTTTTTGGTGCTCCCTCCTCAGATTTTAATTTTTGAGTAAAATTAGTTCAGTAGCTTTTCAATCTGCACCACAATACCTACAAAACGCATGTTTACAAATTTTTTTAGCAAGGGAGCCAAACCTCTAACCATCTTTTGGGGCATGACGTGAAATATGTGGATAAATTTTACCCACGTTTTTACCACCACTGGAAACACTTTTTCCATGTGGTGAAATATGTGGATAAATTTTATCCACGTTTTTACCGACACTGAAAACACTTTTTCCTTGTGGTGAAATATGTGGAGAAATTTTATCCACGTTTTCACCCTTCCCTGAAATGACTTTTTTTATGTGGTGAAATATGTGGATAATTCTTATCCACGTTTTTACCACCACTGGAAACACTTCTTCTTTGCGGTGAAATATGTGGGTAAATTTTATCCACGGTTTTACCACAACTGGAAACACTTTTCCCTTGTGGTGAAATATGTGGTTAATTTTTCATCCATGGATTTACCACCACTGGAAACACTTTTTCCTTGTGGTGAAATATATGGTTAATTTTTTATCCACGGTTTTAACACAACTGGAAACCCTTTTTGTATGACGTGAAATATGTGGATAAATTTTACCCACGTTTTTACCACCACTGGGAACACTTATTCCTTGTGGTGAAATATGTGGATATATTTTATCCACGTTTTCACCCTTCTCTGAAATGACTTTTTTTATGTGGTGAAACATGTGGATAATTTTATCCACGTTTTTACCACCACTAGAAACACTTCTTCTCTGTGCTGAAATATGTGGATAAATTTTACCCACGTTTTTACCACCACTGGAAACACTTTTCCCTTGTGGTGAAATATGTGGATAAATTTTATCCACAGTTTTACCACAACTGCAAACACATTTTCCTTTTCATAAATAATGAATTACTTGGAGGAGTTTGGCCACAAAAATTAAAATTTTAAAAATTTTTGATAAAAATTGGTATTTTTCATATTTTGAATAATGAGGGACATTGAGGGCTTACAGGCACGTGTTATTTTCAAAAAAATGAAAAATAAAAAAATAGGGAATTATTTTCTCATAAAAAGGAACAACTTTGGGGGGGGACGCAAAATTTCTCAAACTTGAAAATAAGGACCGCCCTAATGCACATACCTAGTGATATTAAATTATTTAAGATATGAAGTAGGTACCTACATATCTACATAATTATTTCGAATGTGCAATTTCTAAAAATGACCTTTCTAATTTTTAAAAAAATTCGTAACATAAAAATAGGTGAATTGTCCTTGCTAGGAAACAAAAGAAGAAATACATACATTTATGTGTGTAGGTATTTCGAAATAAAAATGTTTGAAAAATTATTTAAATTCTACAAAAGTGAATGAGAATAACATGGAAATTGGTGAAATACACTCGTGTAAACGAAATTCCCAGGGAAAAATTTCCAGGCATGAGCAGGTCTGAAAATTGACCGCAGCTGACCAGGTATGATCGTACCTGATCAAGTATGAGGGGGTCAATAAAAATAAGATTTTTCAAACCTACACACTTACTTCCTTTTTTAAACCGCATACCTGCGTATGAGCAGCTAAATTTCTTGCATGAACAGATCTGAGCTGACATGATCAGTACAGACCTTTTCATGCATGAAAATTTTCCCCTGCATTGTGTGAATTGAGGCAGAGTCTCAGAATTCTGTTTGTGTTTAAAAATGAAAAATCGTAATTGTAAAAGTAACTGTTCAAAAGCATGAAAAATGTGATAAAATGTACAATGAAAAAATCTATCCATGTACATTTATAGACCAGCCTTAAACAACGTAGTACCTAGACCTACTACCTAGGAACTACGAAGACGATATTTTATCTGAAATACGATTATCAAATAGTATCTATAGTGTTCAACAATCGTCCTTATCGTAAAAGATTTATGTAGCATACAAGTAATTCTCTACCTATTGCTAACGAGATACCCCGTGATAGGAATTAGGAAACTATATTCGATAAAACGACAAAATTTCGTTTCGATTTCGATACATTCGTTCGTATTACCTGAATAGACTCGTCTTTTCATATCAAATAATTACCTACGAAATTATACCTCACGTTACAAAATATTTCTTCTTATAATTTTTTTTCGAATTGCAAATCTTTTCAAGTCAGATGTGTAAAAAATGAAAATTTATCAAATAAATATTTTTAAAAAATAGATAAAAAGTAGATATGTACATGAAAAATTCAAAAATTTCCAGAAAATGATGAGAAATTTTAAGCACACCATGAAAATTTTACGAATAAAACTATAGGCAAAAATATTAATGGAATGGCAATTAAACTTGAAATGGGTAATATACCTACTTCCAAGTTTTATTACAATAATTATTAATTCTAAATTGCATACGTAACATTTAAAATAACACGCAGACTGTTTTTGTGTATTTCACAAAAGTTGGTAAAAGGAAAGTAATAAAATTTTACAAAATGTTGTGAAATTCGTAAAAATGCGAAAAAAGGACTTGAAAATAACATAAAACTTGAAAAACCGATGTATTGATACTTAATAAAACTGAACAAACCATTTTAAAAATTTATTAAATATTTCAAAATGGTAAAAAAATGCATCGAGTAAGTAATTGAGTCAGGAATATAGCTCTAAATTCTTGAGATTTTCTTATTGCCTGCAGTGCGAAAAAAATAAATCAAGAACCTCGTTAAAATAATGTAAGAATAGATGAAATTCATTTTAAAAAAATTTAATTTTTTTTTAATTTCTCTAAAATACTTTTACTTAACCCGTTTAACACACCTCAAAAATTGTTTGCCTAATTGGTTTAGTGCACCTATTTATTGTAAAATAATTTTTTTCTGTGGTGAGGTGATTTCATCATTTTTTGTGATTGGTATTTCAACTAATTTTTTTTGGAATTTTACACAATTTTTGCGATATCTTCACCAATTATCGTGATGTGTATTTTTGTTGATTTTTATGGTATCTTGATAAAATTTAAGGGTAGATACTTTAATCAATAATTTTTGATGTGATATTTCGTAAAAAATTTTGGTTAATCGATATTGTTTTGAATTTGTGTTTTGGAATATTCAGTCTTAAAAATGTTTGTAATATTCACTCAACTTTTGTGAAATTTCGACCAAATCTTAAGATTTTTAGTGTGTTTTTCGTGAAATCGTGGTTGATATTTGTCTGCACTTCAATTATTTAATTTTTCGTGAACTTGAAATTTAATTATCGGTACATATAATCATAGGCGTACCCAAAGGGGACGCTCAGAGAGCTCGATTTCCCTCCTTAAGCTCGCCAAAGAGATTTTTCATCCTAAAAATGTCAAAAACGCATTTTTTTGCTTTTCAAAAATGATTTTTCGAGAAAAAAATTGCTCTCTCATCGGTAGGTCTGTATTTTAATCAATCTATATTTCTTGCATAAACATTTACTTTCTGAATCTGAATCTGTCAAATTTGAGGAAATTCTGTGTCTATGAATCAGTGAAATAACTTCTACTAAAAATCAGTGATTTTTCACTGATCTTTCAATAAAAAAACCACCGATTTCTTGATCGATTTCAAATTTGTCAGAAAAAATCAATAAATTTGACCAAAAGATCAGAAAAAAAATCACTGAATTTTACTGATTCAAAAAGATAAATTTCACATAATTTGACTGATTTAGATTTAAATATCACATTGATTTTTTACTCCAAAGATCCCACATTTTTTCAATTTTTTTTGCTCAAATCTGTATTTGTATCATTTGTTTACTGAAAATACCATGACTATACATTGACCTACTACACCAAGAAAATAACAATTACCTATTAAATTTTTCACTAAATTTCATCCGCTTTCCTATTTTTCTTGAATTCGCAGTCCCGCCCCCAATTGTATCATTTCTGGATACGATTATGAATAATTTAAAATTGCTGATATCATAAGTATGCTGTAAGATTTTCGAAAAACAATAATTTTTAAGCCTGCACTTGAAATTGAAAATTTTCAATGTTGAAAGTATACCTTCCTACTGCAGGAATTTCTGGAAATTTTACAGCATAAACTTGGAATTGAATTTTTTCATTGTAAGAAGCATGTCTACTGCAAGATTTTTGAAAAAAATTATTTTTCGATGACTTTGCAATAGATAATGCCTTCAACATTGAAAAAAAGTTTATTTTCCAAAAGCCTTGCAGTAGATATGATTTCATCATTGAAAACATTCAAGTTCATGTTCAATAATAACAATTTTTCAAAATCTCTGCAGTAGGTACATAGGTAGGTCTAGGTACCTAGGTGGTAGGCATCAAACCTACTTACTGCAATTTTTACAATCTATTAGTATTTGTTAAATTTGGTCATTTTTATAATGTTGTCAGTAAATTTTTGAGATATTTTGGCCGATTTTTGAAACCGTTTTACTATTTTTAGTGATCGTTTGATCTCTTTTGTGGTATTTTTACTAAATTTTGGGACACCGTAATCAAAAGCTGTAATTTTTTTGATTTTTTTGTGATATTTTAGTTAGGTGTTGCAAATTTTGATCATTATTGTGCCATGTAGGTATTTTGGTAAACTTTTTGTAGCTTTTGTAAATTTTTGCAATTTTTAATCAAATTTGCAATCTTTTCCCCAGTTAGACCAATTTTGTGATTATTAATTTAATAATTTTTATCTCATTTGGTATTTTGAACGATCTCGTCGTCATTTCAAGATGAACTTTCAACTGTACGTAAATTTTAAACTACGTTATTGAATAATTTATAAAACATAATTTTACCTATAAGTGAGGTTTCGCAGCAAAAGGACCACTTTGTTAGAAACCTGATTTCGAGAAAAATGCAAAAATAGATATTTAGATCAAAATTGCCATTTTTCGGGTTTTGGTCGATTTTGATAGAGAATTTCATGCTTTTTCACCCAGTATGTTTGAAAAGTTTGGACCGAGTTCGCAAGTAACAGAAAAATTCGATTTTCTGTGACGAGGAGTGATGGTGATATTTCACCGTTGCAGCAGTTTGAAAAAAATTCCAACACGAGCATTTCAAAGTGAAATATCTTTGAAACGAAGCATCCTAGCGAAAAACGAACTGCTCTAAACAGAAAGCAAATTTCATGCTCCACAATTTTGGTAATGATAATTTTTTCGGTAAAATGCTTCCTTTCCTAGCAAAATCTAGTTTCATGTCAAAAAATGAGAGAATATCAAAATTTGATGAATTGCAGTTTTTTAATAATAACATGCCAACTGATCACGTTTCATAAAAATAAATACCGCATTCTGAACGAAAATTTTACGCTCTATGAGTTTGGTTCTATTCATTTTTTCCCTAGGGTGCTTCCTTTTCTCACAATTTCGTTTTTTATGCTGAAAAAACGTTTAAAAATATTTACAAAACTTTAAACGCGTTTTTCTCGAAACTACTCGTATGTACTTTTGAAGTTTCATTTTTGAAAATTCACTGCTCAGAGAGATATGAACGAAATTTTTTCGTTTTTGGTCTCATTTTCTTTAGAATTTTATTGGCTATCACGTAGTGTAGGTACGTTATTTTTACTCTTCGAATTTGAAATTTTTTGTATCTTTTTTTGAAAATTTCAGAATTTTGAATTTCAATTTTGGAAATGAAAAATTTAGGTATTAGGCACGACCTATTTCAAATCTAATTTTCCAACAATATCCAATTTTGGCTTTATTATCATTTCGAAATATTTTCGAAATATTTAAGTATTTTAAAGCTATTCCAATCATTTTTGTGACATTCTGAATAATTTTTATCAATTTTGTAAATCAGATTCAACGTAGAGCTGATGAAATTCCTCGCTGTAATTTTTTAAGTAGGTACCTTTCCCGTCGAGTATATACAAATGTGGAGTATAATTGGTCTAATTATATCCCAGCTTTGCAAATAGTTGGTTTAATAAGACTCGACAATGTGCGGTATATGATGCGACCAACAAAAACAGCAAAAATGATACCAACGGCGATAAAAATTAATGTGTAATGTACAACACGAGCCAGTATGGAGAAATATCTACCCGCGTATTGTGTTTACGAGATTTTGGAATTATGGAAATAATTGATATTCGCGAGCGCGTGTACGCGAAATACGACGACGCAAGCGACGAAACTTACCGTACGTAGGAGAATATAAAACGAGACGAAACGAATGGAGCATACGTTGTTATTTCCGTCAATGGAAAGAGACAAGCTTTCAAAATATCCTAATACTTTTAAGAGCATTCGGGTATATACGGCAGTATAGCGAACTTTCTCATATCTAGCTTTTCCGTATTTATCCCGCTACTTGATAAGTATTTTGAATAAACAAAGGGGAAGCAGCCAGCAGGTTTTTTTGTGCAGCTCGTTTTGCCGAACATTGTAGTAAAGACTGCTCGCTGTATAGAGCATAAGACGAAGAAAGCTCTCCTAAATGGCGCCGCTGCGCGTTTTTCGTCACTTTAAAAGTAATTTATGCGAAAGGTGAAATTCATCGGTGGAAGTTTATTAAAGTTTTTGAGAGCAGAGCCGAGTGGAAAAAACCTCACAACCACTTGATACACCGGATGACGTTCACTTCAAATAAATATTATCACGCGTACTTAGCAGTTTAATTTATTAAAATATTCACCGAGCATTTTTATTATTAATTTACGTATTAAATAGAGTCTTTAATTTCGCATTTATATACGCGTTTTGGGGATTTTTCGTTTCGGTTTCGGCCGGTTATCTGGATCATAAGTGATGCAGATAAGATGCTGGGTCGAGGCAGACAGCAATAAAATGGCCGAATTTTTTCGTCGTCGGGTTCTTGGAATTAATCTGTACTTGAGTGAAGTTGAATTCGGGTTCAGGTTTCAATGAGTGTCATTTGTGGCCAGAAAATTTTATCTATTTAAATTTTGAAAGGAGCTTAAATTGCGTTGGAAAAGTAAACTAGAGAATTTTTAAATGTTGAAAATGTATAGGAATGATGAGTCGGCATTTCAATAAAAAAAATTGAAAATTTTCAATAAATCTGCAACTTCTCGAACTCTCGTAAAAGGAGAAAAATACTCTCTCATTCCGAATCAGTGAAAAATCACTGATAAACAGTAAGAATTGCAGCACAGGAAAAATCAGTGAAATTCACTGATTTTCAGCGATTTTTCACTGATTATTCAAAGAATTTCACAGATTTTTCAGTGAATTTCATAAATGTCACTTAGTTTTCAGTGAATTTTCACTGCATGATTTCCATTAATTTTCTTTCACTGACTTGCTTTCGGTGAAAAATTTTTCACTGATTTATTACTGTGCTGCAATTCTAACTGGTTTTCAGTGATTTTTGAAGAATTTCACTGATTCACAGAAATGAGAGAGTGGGGAAGAGGCAAAAAAATCTGATCTTTGTTTTTTGGCCCCCTATTCAACGTCGAATTCATCCCCTTTAATTCCCTCCCCCCCGCTTCGGTCTCGAACCTGAAAAGAGTTATTCTTGGTAAAAATCGTACTGTTTGGTGAAAATTACCAATCATGGGATAATTGTTTTTGACTATTGTCGTAAAATGACAATTTATCAAAATAATTACAAAAATTCGAGAAAAGTGGCAAATCATATTCAGCTTTTTTGACCTACTCTAGCCTACTAAAGTTAGGTCAACTTTTTAAATTAGTCTACAGACCAACTGACAAAATGTGCTCTAGAAGTTGATTTTACTGGGTTTTTTTGCAGGGCAAAAAAATTTGCTGGACATACTGTAGGTTACCGGTTCAGCATTCCCAAAAACAGCAAAAAATTTTAACCCTGCACATAGAGGGGGAGGATCAAAAGGGCAAAGGGGTATTTTTCTACCTAGACCCAGGCAAAAAAATTCAAGTGAGGTTCTATTGAGTAGTGTCCTCTGATGCTGAATATGCATTTTTGCCACTACACACCTGCACAATTGCAATTTGAGGCATTTTGAATGCAATTTTTGGTCATTTTTGGCCTTTTTTCATCCTATTGTGGCTCAATATCCTGAAATATGACAGAGGCCGATTTCTTTTGTCATATATTTTGTTACACTGAATGTTTTTATATTCAAAATCGCAAACTTGATCGAATTAAACCCGCAATCTTTGAAGTTATTAAATTTTAAAGTTGCGTAGGTATGAGTATTACTCAAAATTCAACTTTGCGATTTTTTTTTCAAAAGTAGTCGTGCGACCTATTGACCTATTGAAATGGGTTAAAATTTTGCGCTGGATTCGAAAATGACTATGTTTTTTGTCATGGATATAATGTCTGGGGGGGGGGAGTAAAATTTGAAAAGCGTTACGGAAAGAAACGGAATGTAATTTAACGCTCCATCTTTTTAGATCAAGGCATAATGGCATTGTGTTGGACTTGAAAAAAATTAACTATTTTGAAGAGAAAGTAGGTATTTAAAAATGTTTTAAAAAATAGAAAAATAGAAAATGCCTAAGTGATGTTATGAAGTTGGATATGTATCGAGAAAAAAGAAAATGTTTTAAAAAATAAGAAAAAACTGGAAAATTTGTGTACCTAACGTTTTTAGATAAACATAATTATATTGACATATTTTAGAATTGAAAAAACTTGAAAAAATGAGATTTTATATTAAGGCATAATGAAATGACATTATGTTGCACTTGAAAAAATTTGTTGTCATCCCCACCCCGAATTAGCCACCTTAAATTTGATTTTTTTTAATTTAGTCGTGTGACCTGTTAAAATGGGTTAAAATTTCGTACTGGATTCGAAAATGACGATAATTTTTTCGATGTTTCCTCCCCCACCGAATTAGCCCACTTAATTTTTTTTCATTTCGTTAAAAAAAATTTAAAATTGGATACAATTTTGAAAATAAATTAGAATTAAAGAAATTGGAAAATTTGAACTCGGGAAATTAAAATAAAGGCCTTGAATCATCAAAATCCATATTGTGGCAAAAATAGTTAGAAGCTAGAAATAAGTGAGCCGTAAAAAAAAGAAATTAAGGATTTCCATTTTTGGTCAATTTTTGTTAAAAATTTTCATTTTTGTTCTCTTTTTGATTCACTTTTGGTAAAAATTCAATTTTTATCCGTTTTTGAAAAAAAAACAAATGTTTTGACCGCTGTTTCAAAATACCATTTTTTCCAAAATTACAAAAATCTGGGAAAAGTCACAAAGCATTTTTAACCTCCCAAAATTTTGGCGATAGCTGACACAATGACATTTCGTTTAAAAAAAACACGTTGAAAAATTTTGATGAATCGATAATGATCTTTTTGTCAGACTTTTGGGATCGTGAAAAAATTCTTCAAACTAACTTGTGTTCTATTTTCCCCAATTGTCTGACAAAATATCAAAAAGTTGTAGAAATTACAAACATTGAAATTGCTTAACGATTTAAAAATTGGAAAGAAAAAAAAAGCTTCAGTTCAAAACATTATTTTTCACCTCCCCCCCCCCCCACCTACCCACAAAACCCAACTCCTCCACAATAGCTCAATTCGACTTTCGCATCAGGGAAATCCGCCTAAAAAAAAGGATTTAGAAGACAACGCGCTGTGGGAAAAGTACAACTCGTAGAATTTTCTCTTTTCGCTGGCGTATGAAATTGAAGAATTTTGAATTTCAAGTATACGCAGCAGACGACGGTGGGAAAAAATGTGGTTTGTTTGCTGTTTGTTTTTCGTTTTACCAAGGCGCTTTTTAATTTTAATTTAATCCGACCGAATGAAAAAAGTGAAAAGTTTTCAAACAATTTACCGAAAAACTTTCGCTCGGGAGTTTTTTTGTTTTCTATTTACTGTGGCGTTAATTTTTTTCGAATAAATTATATTAAGCGAGGATGTGGAAATTCGGTCAATGTTTTGGTATTTCGTATTCGCATTCGCGGTATATCGTTAAAGTATCCTATCGATTGTTTTTTTTTTTTTTTTGATGGAAATGGGCCCATAGACGGTGTTAGAATACGTGATGGTTTTACGGTAGGATATTCCTTCAATTTCGGCGGAATTGGTGGAGTTGAATTAAAAGTGTTAGATTGATGGGTATGTGGGAAATATGGTTTCGAGATGTTGGAAAGTTTTTTTGGAGATTTTTTTTACAATTTTGGATGAAATTGTTAAATAAATTCGATGTATCGAGTTGAAAAAATGAAATATTTTAGGAGGTATAAGTCTCGGTAAAAGGAAAGAGTTGTCAAATAATGACAGAATTTTATCAACTTTCTTCAACTCCGAAGGCGTCTTCCGGATTAAGCCACATCCCCCGCCATATATTTTCAGAATCTACCCCTTTGCGACTGATTTCGAAGCTTGCATCAGCGTATTAAAATCCCACCACGTTGGAATATGTTTATAACTTACCGTATTGACATAGGGGATACGTGAAGTTGAGGAAAAATATGCATCTGTTGGTGTTGGAATCTGTACCCCTGGCGCCTGGCATGGCGCTGGCGGCGACAGCGACATCGACACGACGAATAAGTAAAAGCATTCGGTTCGGCATAAGGTAAGAGATAAGTTTAAGTTGAATGGCAAAAACTAAACGTTGAAAGAAACACGTGAGTGTGTACAGATGAGAGTGAGAAAAGTTGCCGGAATGTTTTATGATTTAAAATGAAGACTACACACGAAATAAGAAAGTTTATAGTTAAAAGTGTTGTGAAGTATTTTGAAAATAAGCCGTCGGGTTTTGCGGCGGAAAAAATTTGCGAATAAGTTTTCCTAATGTCGAGATCGCGTAGGAGTAGGAGGCGGGGAAAAAAGAGGTTAAAAATCTGACGGGGGCTGAAATTATTTTCTATAAAAGTCGGTACGCTGTCTTTCTCTGTTTTCGCTATTAGACAAAGCTTTCAAGAAGGCGCATTTATCTCGTTGCCTGCGATTTGTAAGAAGGCTAACGTATTGTTTAAAAAGTGCCAGGAACACGGTTGAAGGAGTACCAGTGGCGGATAACGGGTCGAACGAAAATGGGGTGCCTTACAATCGACAAAAAAAAAGAGGCAATTTTACGCTCGGTCGGAGATTATGTATACCTGAGCATTCATTCCTTCTTTTATCTTTAATATCTGCTTCTTTTCAATACACAAAAGGTCTAAGAGAGAAGCTTTGTATTCTCTCTTTATTCTGGGCGAGGTTTTTTTGCATTTTCCGGCTTTTTCCCATTGAATTACAGCATTAGAGGTAGGCGCGGCAACACTCCGCAGGAAGTACAGAAGTTCATCTTTTTTCATTTTTATCCATACCTTTTCCCTTTCGTTTTACGAGGTCGTCGGGGGTTAAGGTATTTTTCGTCGAGTGTCAATATGTGTTAGGTGTTTTTTTTTCACTTCCTCGAAATCGTGTTTTATAGATTTATTCATACAGGTGTTTAATTAATGGTAATTTGTTGATTGCGGTTTCAGGATGGTGGTGAAATGGACGACGACGAAGAATGGGAATTTTCCATTGACTGATTGCCAGCTCAGGAGGATAGGTGAGTTTTCGTTCAAGGTCGATCTCGATAGTGGATACTTTCTTTTATAGCTTTTATCGCTCGTGTGCCTTTTTTATTATGACCAACGAATCGTGAAATATGAAATTCTCAAAACCAACTGAATATTAATCGGTGTCGATGAATGCGACTGATCCATTGTACGAATATTTGGGAAAAGCGTTTTTCAAATTGAGTTCCTATGTGAAAGATTATATCGAAGTGGCGTGTGTAGAACGTCTTCTTTGTTACGATATTTAGCACGTTTTTTCGATTAAGTTTATTCAATTTTGAAAAATTCTATCGAATTGAATAACGAAAAGGTTATCGGAGAGGTATTTGGTGGATGATTCGTTTCAGTGAGATTTTGTCGATGTCCAGTGAAATTTTTAATAAAAATTAAATTAATATAGGTATCGTATAAAAGGTGGACAATGCGAGAAAAATTTTACCTCTTGTCAAAAGATTTCATTTTTTATGGGATATGTCGTAGAAAAATTCTGTTTGTAATAGAAATTTTTTAGAACGAAATTAAACGTTTTCGTGAATAGCTTTACTTTCAAGTGGAATTCCAAAGGTCGATCTTATTTGAAAATAATTCTTGAAATTTCGATAGGTATGGTATTTTTCACTCTTCTCCTCTACCCCCCCCCCCCTGGTGAGAAAATCTCGTCATTTTGGAGTAAAATAGAATTGTTGTAGATGAAAAGATGCATTCATCGCTCCTCTTCTCTCTTCTCCTATCTCTAATCTGTTTCATTTCCTTTCCTCATTTTCAAATTTTGAACTTTTCAAATTCATGTTTGGATTTTTAGGAATTTTTGAATTAAAGCAGCAATTTCTGTTGTGAAGTTCAAAATAATTCAAAAAATAAAGTTTAATGAGCTATTAAACGTTCAAAGGAAAGAAGTTTATTTTTATCCGATCTTGATCCATCAAATCTATTCAATGACGTATTTTTCGGTTATTCTGGAGCTAATGATCAAAAAACAACGTTTCTTGTCATTTTAAAATCTGAAGAAGAAAATTTTTTGGAAAGCCTCGCATTTCATTACAATTTTTTGTAGGTAGGTATGAATTTGAGATTTTTTTACTGGAATTGGTATCAAATTTTGAGATATTCTTCAACATTTATATTCCCACAAAAAGTAATTGAACGATTTTGATGATTCTTCTCTATCCGCGTGTTCTTTGTAAGAGTAGCTGACACGTTTTTAAAAAATAGATAGGTAACAAATCTTTTGAAAAAATACGAGTTTTCTCTTTCTAAAGGAAAATTGACGAATTTTAAAAGATTTCAAAAGCAGCATAAAAATCATGAGATCTGAAAATTTAACTACTTCATGAATATGTAATCCGGAAATAAAATTCGACTAAGAAGGAGAAAAAAATATATGTAGGTACCTATCTAGATCTACTTGGTTTGGTGAGAAAATTTACAATTAGGTCGAAGATGTTCAGTCCAAAAGCATAAGCGCACCCAGGGGAGGGGGCTCAGGAGGCTTAACCCCCCCCCCCCCTTAAGCTCAGACAGGAGATTTTTTTATTACAATAATGTGAAAAAAGTAAAAAAAAAAATTCTCTTGAAACATGATTTTTCAAAAAAAAAATTGCCCTCACTTTGCTCGGGCAGTATTTTAATTCTTCTATTTTAAAAATTGATGATTTTTCACTGATCTTTCGGTCAAAAATCACTGATTTCTCAATCAATTCCCAGTTTGTCAGAAAAAATCAATAATATTTTGACTAAAAAATCAGTGAAAAAAATTGAAATTCCGTAATTTTTTTATTTTATTTGGCTCAAATCCGTTTATAAATTATCAATCTACTGAAAATACCCTGACCACGGCAGCGCCACTAAAATAACAAGTTACTGAATTTTTTCATTGAAATTTCACCCCCCCCCCCATCATTTCTGGGTGCGCTTATGCCCAAAAGTAATGAAAGCAGCTCAAAAATGCGCTATCACGTGATTTTCTCAGTATATATTTCTAGTTCGAATTTTTTCTAAAAATATCCACTTGAAGCTATATAGAATCTGGTACCAAAATACGCTTTTACATTTGGTTTAAAGTCCATATTTTAATTATTTTCGATTTATATTATTTCACCAGGTTCAAATTTTCTCAAAGAATTTCCAAACTCCAATTTTTTCCTAGTTTAAATTTCACAATTTTCTTTGAAATTTTAAAAAATTAAAAAATTAATTGTTTAAATTTTTAATTTTTTTTCAACTCGACAAACCCTCATTCCAACTTGAAAAGACGTCAAAAAAATTGATAATTTATTTAATGAGAGTGATCGTCAAGTTGAGAAAAATTTTTGAGTTCCAAAAACTTGGAAAAAATAGAAAATTTTGAGAAATTAAACTCTGAAAAGAATGGAGATAATTTGATTTTTAAATTTTTTTGAGAAAATTCGAACATGAAAAAGTGTTTGGTTAGTGTACTACAAAAATCTGAACTCGAAGAAAATGTATGTACATATGTAGTTACTTCCAAGTATTCTCGTGGAGAAAAACGCTCCTGCACAAACTGCACTTATACTATATATCGTGCACAAATGATGCTCATGATAGATGCTTCTTGTGATTAGGAGTATTTACGTTGCATGCCAAGTGGAATATGATAAAAATGGAGCGAGGGATGGAATTTTTAAAGAATTGAGTTGAGTTCTAGACACATTGGACATAGGCTTGTCCAGCAAACGTGCCCACTCTTTTTTTTGGAAAAATAACCAAATAGGACGAAATTCATGCATAGTGACCAAAATATAGCAATTTTGAACTTTTTCAAAATCAAATTTTGTGAAATTCTGACTTTTTGAATCAATGAAATTAAATCAATGATTTTTCATTCAAAATTTACTAATTTCTTATTCAATTTACTATTTGGTCAGAAAAAATCAGCAATTTTTGACCGAAAAATCACCAATTTTCAATGAAATTGATTTCTTTGATTCAAAAAACCAGAATCTCACCAGTTTTGATTGGTTCAGAGTTAAAGATCAATTGATTTACAGACGTTGTCTCTTTCTTTTACGTCTTATTTTTATTGATGTGGGATATACTCAAAATTTGAAGTTGAAAAAACTCACCTATTGTCTATTTTGCCAAGCTTTGGACCTTGGACCCAACTTACTGAAAAATTGCAGCTATACTTACTACTTAGGCATATCCGAAGTTCTTAGCACCTTTTTATATCATATGCTATAGTCACGCTTGTGGTAATAAGTACAAAGTCATAATTTTTGTAATTATTTCTTAGCTTTAAATTTATTCTATTTTCGGAATCAGTCAAATCACAAATATTATAGGTATTTCATATTGAACCTTTTTCCCCTTAAATAGAAGATGTCTTATTATTATTTATCATTATTGATTTTTGAGAGTGAAATTACATGAAATCAATGACGTTTATCGCGAGTTTAAATCACTTGTAGAACAATGGCTGATTTTGGTCTCATCTTAATTATGTTGCTGGATGTGCTTATTTCAGCGCTGGAATGATTAAGAATTTATTTTCATTATTATTATTATTGGTAGGAAATTTACCATGGAAAATGAATTGAAGTATGCTTCGTTATCAGTAAATTGGACTTACTCAATGACCAAGACAATTTTGAAATTTCCACTTACGTCTGTCATTTTACTCTTAATATCAACGATCTCCTGTTCATTATTCAAATTCATCACGATTAAGTACGTCTCGTTCTGTAGACTCCTGCAATGCGAATAAAAATGAGAAATATTTCAACTTGAATTTTCAATTTTTATGAGCAATTTTTTCCAATAACCTTACCGTTTGAATGCGAAAACCCTTTCTGAAAAGTTGTGCATTTTGAAATCACCTCTTCGAAAAACTTCTTTCGATCGCAATTTGATCAAGTTTTTGTAAATATTATAGTGACTCATTGGATCATTTTTTTGTGCTTCGAGGTTGATTCTGTAGTAATTTGGATTCACTGGTAACCACGTTTTTTGATTAGTGTTGGAAAATCCTGCGAATTTAAAAAAAATTAATACCAATCTATTTATAAAATCGAGAGACCAGAATAAATAATATACGAGCCTGCGTGATTTGATGAATCCCACTGAAAAGGTGTCCTTTCAGGATCTCTGCTAACTGTATGGAATGTTTTCGGACCAAGAACCAAAGCACTTACATCAGTCGTTTGATCCCATCTAATTTTCATACCTTCCATTCCAATTTCTTCTCCATTATATGTGATCGCTGTCCCAGGTAACAAGAGTAAAAGGATGTTCATGGAATCGACACTATTTGAATCAAATCTGTCGGCGATTCTTCGAGTATCGTGATTTCCTAGCTGGAGACATTCGTACTGGTTGTAGCCAAATTTATCTTATGAATTATTTATTTTGAATATAGGTATAATAATTACCACCCAATTTGGCCATGCTCCTTCTGGTATATTATTCATCCATTTATTGATGTTGTTTTGAAAATCTAACGCATTAGAGGCATCCCCAAGTTGAGTCAGTAGGAAGAAGTTAAATGGAATGTGAGCTATCGGATTAGATTTGTTTCCATAGTATTTCAACGTCTGTTCTGCCGTGGCGTAAGCTTCTGTCATGATTAATCTGTTAATTTGAAATAAAATTATCATAAATAGGTGAAAATTCTCTACACAGTTTACTCTTCATTTATTAATTGAAATTGAAAAATATTCACCTCGTATGTCCATCCTTTTGTTTATAAGAATCTAAAACTTCTCGAAATTGCCTTAATATATCGTAGGTTTCTGGTAAATTTTGTGCGTACTTATTGTCGTAAGCATCAAAAGCTGGTTTTCCATTTATCAACAAATCGGAAATGATTATTTCGTGATCTAAAAATTTTTCGTCTTCTACCAAAAATGGAACGGCGTCCATTCTGAAACCATCGACTCCCTTGTCTAACCAGAATCGAATTACGTTCTGTTGCAAGAAAAAAAAATCAGAAAATGATTATTTTGAGGTACCTATTATGGATTTTTTTTACAAGATGATGGAGTGATTTGCTCACCTTCATTTCTTCGAGTAATTCTTTCGAACGGTAATTTAAATCTGGCTGCTTTATGGCAAAATGATGTAAATAAAATTGTTTCCTATCCGGATGATAGGTCCAAGTAGATAGCTGAAATGGACCTATCTGTAATATAATACAAAATGTTTTTCTGTTAAACCGCAGTTCTTTGTTGGAAATTTTTTCGTAGTACAAGCATCGTTATTCATTTTACCCAATTATTTGGTGGCACTGGTGTCGTTTCATTTATCCAGGCTTTTGGATCTTTCCAAATGTAGTAGTCGGTGTACGGATCGATTTTCTGCACTGATTTGATAAACCATTCGTGTTCATCGCTGCTATGATTCGGAACGAAATCCAGAGTCAGTTTCATACCTTTGTGCAATAATTGGTTATTTGTATTAGAATATGGGAGCGATCGCGTTAGTGAGACTGAATTAGTTTTTGTTCCTTTTTTTGTGAAGTTCAGAGTTATTGGAAGGAAATTTGTGAGGCGATGTTTTGAAAAATTGTAAAAAAAATGAGTTGAAGTGAAATTGTGACTTCGTGAATTTTAATTTCTTTCTGAAAGTGGAAAGAGTAAGAAAAATGAAAATTCGTCTTTTTTGAATAATTTTTACATTATATTCAAGGGGAATTAAAAACGTTTATTTTGTAAGAAAGGAACGCGTAATTTTTTGTAATTTCAGCCTCCTATACATAAATTATTCTAGACTGATGGACCCATCCGTCAGTTCGTCAGATTAATTTCTCCGGATCGATGGACCTGTCAGATTATCAGGTTAATTTCTCCTGGTCGACGGACCCGCGTCAATCCGTCAGATTATTTTTTCCGGACTGACGTCGCCGTTAATCCGTCCGATTAATTTTTTTCGAACCGATAGACCTATCAATCCTTCAGATTATTTTATAACGTTTTTTAGGTTAAATTTTACCAACGATTGACGTAGTGACTTTTTCCTAGATTTGAAAAAAATTTAACATTTTTCTATAATTTTTCAAAACTTTGTTGTACTTACATAATTTTTAAAATTGTAGTAGAAAAAAACACTTTATTAATTTTTTTCTTTATTTTCAACATTTTTAAATACTTTTCAAAATTTTTCTTACACTTATTTTTAAAAATATCTATGTCCCTTTTTTTCAAAACATGGGTACCCTCAATTTTTTCGACTATTTTATTTTCATTTTTTCATTTTTTAAAAAATTAGTTTCTGTTTGTGTAACGAGCTTGCGTAACTTTTTTCAGTGTTACGAAATATGATTTTTAAAAAGTTATGTATTTGTGTTTAAATTTTTTATTGAAGGCAACACTGCTTCCTTAAATTAGAATTTAATGTAAAAATAATTATTAATGTTATGATTTTTTTGAGTGCATTATTGAAATTTTTAAAAAAAGTTGTGAGGTTTTATATTAAAAATATGGTTCAAATTTGCAATATTGGCAACACCCTTTCTAAATTGTAACTGTAAAAATGTCTAAGATACATTTTATTCAAAAAAAATTGAAGTAGGTTTTGAAAAATGAGAAAAAAAACTGGAAAATGTATTTTCAAAAGTTTAAAAATTGTAAGTCCGGAAAACTCAATATTTTACCAAGTTTTTTCATGACTCAAAAAATGTCATTATGTCAGCGATCGTAAAAATTTGATGACAAATAATATTTGATCTTCATCACTACTGACCTTTTTTAAGTATTCTATGGGTACTTAAATTTTGAAATGACGTCATTTATCGACATAATTCATGTAATTTGATGTTATTTCACGATAGTTTGAGAATCACTGGTCAGGGGTTGTTTAATGAGCTTTTAGAGTAAAAATTTAACCTCTAAAACCGATCAAACAATTTCTAATCATTTTTTATTCATTTTTTTAAAAAAATCCTAAAATAACATTTTTAGACACGTACGTACGAAAAAATCATTCCAAATTTTTTTTGGCTTAATTGATTCAGGACACTGTACCAAGGAATATGGTAAGACTTTCTGGCCCTCAAAGGTTGCCATGGGGGTTTTGCTTATACCTCGACAAAAACGCTATTTTTCAAAAAATTAGTTATTCACAATATTTATCTACGTTGAATTTGCTACCAAATTTCTATGTTTACTTTTTTCTGTGAAATGCGAACTATGCCCACAAACGCCCCAAACAATCGTAGTGACACGGCTACTTTAAAATTAAGGAAAGAACTCTCTGGTTTGTGGAGTCGGAAAAGCTATTTTTCAATTTCTCGCGCCCGTAGGGGAGAGGGGGTGAGCCAAAGGTGATTACAAGTATGACTGAAAAAAAAAACGAGCAAAATTTGATGAAAATACGAGTATTTCAAACGGATTTTATGGAGGAAAAAATGAAAATTTGGTTCCAGAAGGTATTCAGAGGGTTCTGAATCCATTTTTGGAGTTATTTTGACCTCAAACTTGAACCAGAACCCACAAAGGTAAGGGGGAGGGTCGAGGTGAAAAAATGTCTAGAAAATATCTAGTGTAGTATCAAAATCCACGTTTTTTTACCCACGGAGTTCGTTTCCGATGTCATTTCATCAAAAATCCCAAAATGAATTCATAGGGAAAGTATTGGGGAGGGGCCTAATCAGAAATTTTCTTATATTATCAAGTGGGGTGTCGAAATGCATGTTTTTTGACACCTAGAATCCATTTCTGAAGTTCTTTTTACTCCTAACCCCAACCGTGATCCCCTATGATGGAATAACCTTGTAGGTATCGCAATTTTTTCCGTACTTGGCATTTTTTGTACAATTGCACTGGATTACATAATATCTATAATCAACAAAAACCATTCAATTTTTTTTGGTTTCTTGGAAATTTCGAAATTTTGACCTCAATTTGTGTAATAGTGACCACATTTTTATTAAGGTGCAGTGGGGTACTTGCAAAATCGGGGTATTTGCAAAATCAGCTTCTGGAGGTCAGTTAACATAATTTTTGATCGCGCCATCTTTTGGTAGGTTGAGGCACATCTATTACCTATATACTCACTCAATTTGAACGAAAACGGTGCACGCATTTGCTTTGTGGAAATGTTTTTATCAACATGTGTCAAAATCACTCATAAGTAAAGTTGAATCAGTTTTTTTCAAAATTGTCAAAAACGTACAAAATAAAATTTTTTTGAACTGATTTTTGTTGATTAATTATACTAATAGATCTAAGTTAAAGCTATGACTATCATTTTTGAAAAATTTTCATTACATTAGCGGAAAAATGCGTTTTTGCATTTACCCCGAAAAAGGTCATGCGGGGGTAATTGCAAAATCGAAAATATTTATCATTTTATTTATACTCTCAGAATTTTTTTAACGATTTTTTGATGTAAAATGGGTCGAAAATACAAAAAAAAGGGAATACTAGTCCTTCAAAAGTGTGAAAATTTATATTAAATTTTTGATATTTACTTACAAAATTTTGCCATTTTTTGTGTTTTTGGGAGTTATTATAAAAATATTGTTCAAATTTCATCTAAATTTTGTGTTTTCCAATAAAATACGTCATACTTATCACAAGTGATCATTTGTTTTCAATTTTTAGCTCATTAAAAAAAAATAAAAATAAAAATAAAAAATGAGATTTTTTCACTTCCTTAAAAAATTCTTTCTTTCGCGGATATCTCCGACAAATTTTGATCAAACGAAGGTTATGAGTATATTAAAAGGTAGTAAATTTTACATAGATTCCGATTTGACCATCAAAACTGAAAAAAAATGAGCACCTTCAGAAATAATTTACGATTTGGCATTTGCCCCATGGCGGGGTAAATGCAAAAACGCAATTGAAAAATTTTAAAATTTTATTTTCTCATAAATTTATGAACTAAATGATACGAAATTTTTCCCACCAATAGAGAACCCCTTGAAGTTTGTGTGACAGAAATTTCAGGTTGATTGGTGCCATAGAGCCGGCACAGTGAACTGGCAAAGTGTCACTAATCAAAAAGTGGTTTGCAATTGCCCCACTGCACCTTATACAAGTTCTTTTGTGGTTATGTCACAACTTTTTTTCAAATTTCTCACTTGAAATATTCCCCAAAAAGCAGAAATTGGTCCACCCTAGTTGGCAGTAGTACCCACTTCTCTGCTCTCCCATCTAAGTGTATGGTTTTCGAGTTATTTTTAAAAAAGTGCAACAAACAACAAAATGAAATTTTTCAGCTCTTCTCCCATATAATGATAAAATGTATTAGGTTTTGAAGATCCTCTCGGATTTCCCATTTTAGATATCTACAAATTTACGTGGACTCATTTTCAAAAATTTATTGATACTACAAGTTGAACATTTTTTAGATTTTGATTTGGGGTGGGGGAGGGTAAATCTATAGTGTGTATACTGTATAGGTATCAGAAAACTTATTTTGTTCAAAATTTACAAATATTTGATTAAAATTTTGCTCACCTAGTGAATGTAATTTATCTCGCAAGGATTCGAAATCACTCATTGTTCCGAAAATGGGATCGATTGCTTTAAAATCCGAAATATCATATCCCATATCTGCCATCGGTGACTTGAATATTGGAGATAACCATACTGTGCCTACACCTAAATCTTTGAGGTATTCTGCCTTTTCCTCGATACCTGTTTTTAAAATATTACAGTTTTGATGAAGTTTGGTATAGTAGTACAGAAATTTTAGGTTTTGACCCAATAAAAATTAGCAGGAAGGGGAAGTTTCGTATATAAGCTCAGTAAGGTATGTATTTTAATATTCCCGAACTTCCCTAAAATCGGTGAATATTTTGACCCCCTTTTGGGGGGTGAGGGGGTTCAAATCTTCGTTTTTCGACCATAACTTTCAAAATTACGTATTTACGAAAAAAAAGTTGAAACAAAAATTGTAGAACATAAAAAAACGAACACTTTTGTTATTTACAATTTTTTCTTAGGACGTCATGGGAGGGAGCTAGGATCCTCGAAAAAAAAAACAATTTTAAAAATTTCCCATTACCAGAAAAAATCACCAAAAATCGGGTTAATCGACTTTTAGGAGCGGTTCTTTTGCATAGTACATCCTATTACTATGTAGAATAAGAAAAATGTATAACCGACCCCTTATCTCAAAGTAGGGGGGTGGACCCTCCGAAGGAAAAGTCGCATTTTCCCCCAAGCGTAGCTCAGCTGCAGTGCGAAATTCGAAAAATTGGTTTATACAAACGTTGTAGAGCATTAAAAGACGAACATTTTACTTTTTTTCTACGTGGTCTTGGGGGCGAGCTATCGCAAAAAGAGAAAAAAAAATCAGTGTTCGAAATTTTTTCATTACCTCAATAGAGTACGAGTGTGTAAGCATGATAAATTTAAAATCTAGCGAACCAATAGTCGAACAAGTGTGGTTCTGAGGTTTTCGTGGGCGCTGAGCTCGATTTTTATGATAATTTGACCCCTGGACCCAAATTGAGTATCAAAAGGAGCGTTTATTGAATTGATGAAAAATTTTCCAACGCCGCGCTGCTTTTTTTCTTTTTGCAATAGCTCGCCCCCAAGACCACGTAGAAAAAAAGTAAAAATAGTAAAAATGTTCGTCTTTTAATGCTCTACAACGTTTGTATGAACCAATTTTTCGAATTTCGCACTGCAGCTGCAGTGCGAAATTCGAAAATGCGACTTTTCCTTCGGAGGGTCCACCCCCCTACTTTGAGATAAGGGGTCGGTTATACATTTTTCCTATTCTTCATAGTAATAGGAGGTACTATGCAAAAGAACCACTCCTAAAAGTCGATTAACCCGATTTTTGGTAATTTTTTCTGGTAATGGAAATTTTTAAAATTGATTTTTTTCGAGTTCCCTAGCTCCCTCCTATGACGTCATAGGAAAAAATTGTAAATAACAAAAGTGTTCGTTTTTTTATGTTCTACAATTTTTGTTTCAACTTTTTTTTCGTAAATACGTAATTTTGAAAGTTATGGTCGAAAAACGAAAATTTGAACCCCTTCACCCCCCAAAAGGGGGTCAAAATATTCACCGATTTTAGGGAAGTTTGAGAATATTAAAATACATACCTTACTGAGCTCATATACGAAACTTCCCCTTCCTGCTAATTTTTTTTGGGTTAGGGCCTTATTTTAGCTAAAATGTCTGTACTATAGGTACTTTTGATATGCTAATTAAAATATATTCAAATAAAAATACCTTTTAAGTCTCCAATACCGTCGGAATTACTATCTTTGAATGATCGAGGATAAATCTGATAAATTACCGATGTCTGCCACCAATCCAATGTGTCCATGTTAAATGTAATATTAGCTTTCACAGGTACACGACTTATCAACAAGACAAACAGTACATAAAAAAACCACATTTCTCACCGATCGGAATCGGTCGATTTATCTAATCAAAATTTGATAACAAGGCTTAAATTATTTGTTTTTACACTTTTTATTGCACGTTCAATATTGAAGTACGTAGGTATTGCTTGATAAAAGTACGAATTTAATGAACGTCGTTAACAGATTGTATGTAGTCTACTATAGGCATATAACAAAATTGTATTCATGTTTTGAAAGCAACGAGAGCTGAAAAAAATACTGGTGGGTTGCCAAAATAACATGTTTACATTTTGATTTGAATGCGAATATGTTAATGAAGTTCGCAAAAATAGCTCGAAGAGTAGTAATCAGGAGGACGAGGCGGGTAGAGACTGTGAACTGGACTGGTTTGACAATATGACTAAGATTGGTAGGTCCATGGTATGGAAGGAACGTTTTGTGTTGTAACAAAATCTCATAATTACTTGTTTCATGTTTTGCGAATTATTTTGAAAATTAAGTCCATTGTCATTGCGAAGGAAATCATCGGTGTATTCTGAGCACGTGCTCTGTAACTTCGAAAAAAATGTTTAGCATGAAATAAGTACAGTTGTACGTACATAGATACCAGTGAACAAGACCGGATTCAACAGGAGAGGGAAATAGAGGAGGCATGGGCAGCTCTCCCATAGTGACAAACTTGAATTTTTGACCGGAAAATTTTGTGGAGTATTTTTGTTTTTTTGCCCCTCCAATAGTGCTGATTGCCAAGTATGGTTCGCAGTAGCGTAGCTGGACATCGATGGGGGGGGGGCAGAAATACAATGGCATCAGAAGGTTTTTTTTGGGAGGGTAGGTACAAATTGAGTATGGAGACTTGGAATACCAGAAGGATTATTGAGGGAGGGAGTAAAAGGGAGCCTTCTTTCGTACTTCCATCTCAAATAGATGATAAAATTGTGATTTTGGTGATGCCCTAGGGAAACGAAGGCCAAGCTTTAAAAAAATTGAATGTTTAATGCCCAAAAAAGACATTTTTTTGTGTAAAAAATGGAAAAAGTGAAGTTATACATCGATTTCTACTAATTTGAAGGCGCTGAGTTCGAATATGTGCTCAGTTTTTTCATCCGACCCCTCTGGACCCCCTATCAGTTCCCTGATGTCAAAATTCACGAAAATAAAAAATAACGTATGACGGGTCGTTTGTTGGGGTTTTGAGGGCGCTGAATTCGAATATTTGCTTATTTTTGAAATTCTACCCTTTAGTGCTCCCTAACCCTCCAATTTTGAGAAATTCATGCAAAAAAATGGAAATAGAATGTGTCATATCGATTTCTACTAATTCGGGGGTGCTAAGCTTGATTTTCAACTTACTTTCTCAATCCGCCTCCCTGCTCCACACTCACTCCCAAATTACTAAAAAATTCCAAAAATTAATGTGTTTTTAGAATGGTGGCTAGGGCGACACTAAAAGGTCAAATTCCAAAAATAAGCAAATATTCGAACTCAGCGTCCTCAAAAACCCAACAAACGACCCGTCACACGTTATTTTTCATTTTCCATTTCGTGAATTTTGACCTCATCAGGGGGCTGATAGGGGGGCCCAGAGGAGTCGGATGAAAAAACTGAGCACATATTCGAACTCAGTGCCTTCAAATTAGTAGAAATCTATGTTCAACTTCACTTTTTCCATTTTTTTGAATTTTGACCAAAATTTAAGACATCTGTGCCCCCTAGGGGTGTTGAGATCCCATCTTGAAAAGTAATTTTTGCTTAACATCGAAAATAAAGGACTTACTGGTCTTCAAAATTGAGAAAATTTCGAAATTTTATGAAGCCCTTGGGATGAAAATGCATTTCAATGATCATTCCAGCCTCGAAAACTAGACAAATTCGTGCGATTAATTCTGCAATGAAATTCGTCGCAGAATTAATCGCAGCCCAAAAATGCTCGGAAAAATCGTGGGATGATTTCTTTGGGATGAAAATGCATTCCAAAGATCATTCCAGCCTCAAAAACTGGAAAAATTTGTGTGATTAATTCTGCGATGAAAATTTATCCCAAATTAATCGCAGCCCAAAAATGCTCGGAAAAATCGTGGTATGATTTCTTTGGGATGATAATGCATTCCAATGATCATTCCGGCTTCAAAAACTAGTCAGATAAAATCGCTCGTATTTTCTAGTTTTTGAGGCCGGGATGATTATTGAAATGGATTTTCATCCAAAAAAATCGCGGGATGATGTTTTATGAATGAAAATCCATCCAAATGATCATTTCAGCCTCAAATACACAAAAAAATACATGCGATAAATTCTGCGATGAGAAAATTTTGAAATTTTGTGAAGCCCACTTATTTTGAATGACCGTTGCCCCTTCATTTTCGATGTTAGACAAAAAGTCTTCAGAACAAAACTTGTTCATTTTTCGTCATACTATCCATTCCCATGGTCGATTTGTTTTCTTAGAATTTTTTATGGACAATTTTTTGTAGCGCCTCCTCTCCCCCCTCCTAGGACTCCACCCTACTTCAACCCTCAATCATATTGCCACTGCTAAATAAAAACAAAAATGGGTATGGTGGGGGAAGGGGAGGGGTCAAGTGGGTATTAATACCACCAATTTACATCAAATCCAAAGGAGACAGAAGCGAAACCCCGTTTTTAGGGGAGTGGAACCCTATAAAAAATTCGCAAGGGGTCTGGGGAATGATAACTTTTAGGGGTTACTCTGGAGACCTCCTCGACAATTTTCCGCAATAAAAACTTTGCTGGCCAGAAATGTTGTTTTTTGTCTAATTTGCCTACACTAATATGTTCATCTCAAGTTTTTTTCAACGTGTGGTATTCGATTGTATCCAAAAATGAAGTATCATCCTCCATTTACGTGGCACCCTGTAGTTTCAATATGTTTTTCTCCATTTGGAAATGGTGTTTCGAGAGTAGGTTATGTTGAAAATTAATTTTTGAAATTTGAGGTCGAAAACAGCTTGGGGAGTTCGGGTATTTTGTAATTCTGCCGACTAATAATATGGTAATTTTTGCCTCACAAGTCCCGAAAAGCCCTGGAATGCCCGAAAATTTCATTCATGCCCCGAACAGTAAGCCCTGAAACCCAGATTCGAAATTCTCAAGCTCAATCCAAGCCTAAGACCCGTAGAGTTTTTTAATTGAAAGCACAAGACCCGAAACCTGAAACCCGAAAACAAAATCGTTCGGGGCCGCACCCCTGTTCGAGCTTTTGAGGCTGTGATGAATTGGCGATCAATTTTCATTCCAATATTAGTTTATACAAACCTTTGAGGCTGTGATTTTAAAAAATTTCAGTCACCTTAAAATCCGTTTATTTCTTAATTGGAGCGATCGGGATTATTTCAAATAAGGAGAAACAATTTAAGGAATTAAAATAAGTCCCACTCTCATTTTTCAATGATTTTTGTACACATTTAGAATTAAAAAATTCGCTAGAAAAATGCAACCATTTCGCTGCACACGATACGTCGTTCATTATGCAACTTATTCGATTCGAAAGCAAGACGTATCTCGAAATACACATCACCGTGGCGAATTATCTTCCATACACCGAAGAAGTAACCCTACATGCTGGCTTTTGAAAGTTACACTGGCACGACGAGAGTCTGGTACATACGTACTCTGCCATATCGTACATGGCTTTTGAAAAGTTGATTCTTGAAAACTAATCCGTTTAGCGAGTAATATTTTTTCTAATTTGGTACGACACTTGTTGCGGCCGGGCTCGCGATGCAATAGACGCTGGAAAATTTTAATCTCGCTGCGAAATCGTAATTTATCGAGTTCTACTCGGTAGCATTTAATTTTGCGGAACATTTCGTAAGTAATTACCTTTTCGGGTGGAGAACTTTATACGGCGGACTATATGCCGGGGTTTAAAGAGCAAAGGCACAGGGGATGATAAGGCTAAGACGCGGAAGGTCGCGGGGAGAAACGAATTTAATTTAAACCCGCGTGATTCGTAATGAGAAGGTAAAGGAGTTACCGATGACTATGCGGTATATTACATAAGTCATAATAATGTTAAGATGAAAGTTACAATCTTCATGTTCTTGATTGGATAAAAGCTGCTAACGGTGTTACGTATACGAGCATCTTGGCAAATACCTATCTTTACATTGAAATTCGAACCCAAAAAGGGGCCTATTTAGTCCCTGCGTTTAGCATGGAAAAACGGGGGTATACTGCACTTTTTAAACACGGGTCGAAATGTAGTTTTTATTTTAGTATGACCCAAAAGAAAATTTTCCAGCAGTGGAGACGTCAAAAATTTCCCTAAGAAGTGGGGGTACCCCTATTTTTTCACATGAAGGAGTTGGGGTGAACTTGGTGTCATTTTCATATAATTCGGCCCTTCTGAACTCGGATCTGCGATTAGTTTTCCGATCTGAAGCGTAGAATTCGCACAATCGTATGATTTGTCAGTGTTTACCGGTCACGAAGGTCACGAAAGTCGCGAATTTTGATTTAGGTCGCTAAAGTCGTGAATTTTCCCGAAATTAGGTAGGTACTTGAATTTTTTTCGCCTTGTACAAAACAGAAAAAGTAAAGAAATTTTACCGTTTTGAACATTTTTTCTAAAAATTTTCGCCTTCGTTTCGCTCGGGATCATAAATTTTCAAACTCTATTCTTAAATTATAAACCTTCTTCCCTTCTATTTCAGACAATTGAATATTTTGAAGCAGAAAAAATATGTTCTTGCGGGAGACTTGGTGGCGATTACGATTGGGATTTTCAAAGGGAGTATCGTGTCCATTCTCGCGAAAATCTAAAAAAAAATGGAGAAATTTGGAATTTTCAGTGGGATGTTTTAAAAATTCAGAAGGAGAAATCATTTGGAAATATGTCTCTTTTTTGGTAGACACCTTGTTTGTGTCGCAAAAAGAGGCCAATTTTGAGGGAAAAGAAGTAAATTTGCGATTTTTTTCTTCTTGAGACGTTGAGACGAGTGATGTGGTTCAAGTAAAGTTTGAAACATAGGAATTGAAATAGCTTCTTGATCGTCGCTTTTTGGCAGTGAAAAACAGTCAATTTTCGCTAAAATCGACTCGAATTCGCAATTTTCCATCTTCTCAACCCAATACCTCGAACCAATCCTGGTATGAAACCATCTTTAGACGTAATTCGAACCTCCTAAACACGAATTTATGATAAGTTTCACGATTGGAAGTAGAGAATTCTCTCAATCGTGAAATTAGTGTATAGCGTAAAACGCCCAATTTTTGCTAAAATCGACTCGAATCCGCTATTTCTCATCTTCTCAACCCAATACCTCGAACCAATCCTGGTATGAACCCGTTTTTAGACATAATTCGAACCTCCTGAACATGATTTTTTGATTAGTTTTTCGAATTGTTGGAAAAAATTAAAACTGACCATCCGTCGTATTAAACCCGTGCAGATTCGTCAAATTTTCCACGGCGCTCTAGTGGAAAGTACGGCGTTCACGGGCCAATGGATTTTACACATAGAAAATACGAAAAAAAAAACTCCATTTTCGTTAAAACTAAAGAAAGTTGTAAATGATTAGTTGAGAATGTTCCAAACATTTTTTTAGCTCTATGCGACTTGAAGGGGCTGAATAAATTTGTTTAAAGAAGTCCTTACTTTGAGAAGCCAGGGATCAGCCCTCTACAGTCCCAAGATGCTAAAAATTTCGTTGGTGCTTTCTCTGAGTCCGAAAAGTTCGAATTGGACAAAAAAATTATTTTATACCACAATTGGGAGGACGTGTAGTGTTTGGATAAATTGAAAATCGCAATTTCATCAGAGGCGTCGTCAAGGGGGGCAGGGGGCCTGCCGCCCTCGCTTGGCCCTCCCAAAACTTATGTTGTATTTATAAATTTACATTACACTTACATCAGATAGGATTTTCAAAGTATTAAAACATGAAAAAATGTCTTTCTAGGGAATTAAAAATCCAATTTTTTCAACGCTTCGCCCTCGTTTCGCTCGGGCATGAACAAAATTACAATTCTATGATCTATCTGAGATGAAAGGGCAGAAGAAGGCTCCCTTTTTACCCCCTCCTCATTTTTAGCAGGTGAAAAAAGTCAGTCCCCACTCCCCCTCCCCTCCCTCTTTTCCATTTCGAAAAATCAAAAAAAGTTGTCCAGCACACGGCCCCTTTTGTGCCCCCCCCAATTTTTGATTCTGACGACGCCACTGAATTTCATGTCAGTTTTGGCGAAAATTGGACGTTTTACGCTACACTAATTTCACGATAGAGAGAATTCTCTACTTCCAATCGGGAAACTGACTCCGGCTTAACTCCGTAGTCAAGCCGGAGTCAGGAGTCAAGGTAACAGGTCGACTCCGGAGTCAAGCAGGAATCCGGAGTCAAGGTCTGAAATTGACTCCGGAGTCAGGTGTGAGTTTGATCCCGGAGTCGAGGTGGAGTCAGGACTCAGAGTGTGAGTTTGATTCCGGAGTCAATATGGAGTCAGGAGTCGAGGTCTGAAAGTGACTCCGGAGTCAAGGTGGAGTCAGAAGTCAACTTTTCCCCTTGACTCTGGGAGTTAAGTGGAGTCAGAAGTCAACTTTTCGTCTGATTTCTATTCCCTGGTCCAAAATCGGAGTCAAACTGACTCCAAGACTCCAGAGTCAGGAGTCAAGGTCATTCATTGACTCCGGGGTAAAGCGGAGTCAAGAGTCAAGGTCATAGATTGACTCCGGAGTCAAGTGGAGTGAAAGAGTCAAGGTCATAGATTGACTCCGGAGTCAAGTGGAGTGAAAGAGTCAAGGTCATAGATTGACTCCGGAGTCAAGGTAATTCTACGTTTCAATCGGAAAACTAATCGCAGTTTCGAGTTCAAGAGGGCCGAATTATATGTAAATGACACCAAATTTACCCTAACCCATTCATGTGAGAAAAGAGGGGTAAAACTCCCCTAAAACTCCCCCTCCCTCCACTCCTAAGGAAAGTTTTTGACGTCTCCACTTCTCGAAAATTTTCTTTTGGGTCATACTAAAATAAAAACCACATTTTAACCCGTGTTCAAAAAGTGCAGCATGCCCGAGCTAACCGCAGGGACTATATAATGTGTGTGATATTTTTTTATGCCACGTACACACGTAAATATTACCGATTGAATTATTTTAAATAGGTAGTCGAATTTTTCCCAATTCCGAGTCGCAGGCGGTAGTACAAATATAGAAAATGTATAAAAATGGGTGAATTTCGTTTCTCCCCTAACGACGTAAATATATCAAATAACAATCTCATCTGCGCTATCATTGTGGTACTATAAAGTAGATTTGAAAAGTTATGCAGTCGTTTAGTTACGCGCAATTTAGTTAAAATTTATTGCGTCGGAATTTGGTTTTTTATTTCTATCCAATCAATAAAGCATTTTTCATTGGTAATGTTTCCATTTTAATTTCAACTTTCGTTTTTTTTTCTCTTTCTCTGTCGAGGTATTAAGGAAATTACTTTTTTCCCTCCGGAGTCGATTTAAATTTTTTGGTAAGTTGAGGTATATTTTCGCGACTCTTCCGCGTTCTGCTTTTTAATGGATATAGAAATTATGATCGTAAAATTTAGTTACATTTGAGTTCGAAATGCGCAAAAAAGGTTCTTTGTAATTTTTTGCTTCTCGGTGGGGATTTTATTATAATCGAGGTACCATTACGAAGCCGTTAGTGATTTTTGATTTAGTTGACTTTTGAGCGCGAGATTTGAAGGGTTCGAAACTCGAGCACTGAAATTAGCTAACCCACGACAGGGTGTTTGAAATTATCACCAACAATGGCTTGAAGATTTTCAAACTACCTGCCCCTGGTTCCCTGGTATGTAATTTAGGTGTGACGTATGGCGTTATTATTTTTAAAATACGATGTTACCGTGGCTTGTCGACTGTCGTTAATTTATTCAGATCTGTAATCATGGTGCATGACATTGGCGCTAAATGCCGCACCGAAATAGCAGGGGAAAGTAGTACGGTTAACAATGGCTCGCATAAATTTCGCAAATTACCCATTTACTGTACTGAACCGACAACTTGAAGAAATTGTGGTGTTTGAGTCTTTCTGGAAGCCAAACCGTGGTTAATTTTTCGTCGTGTCACAGATGGGGGGGGTTTGATAGGACGAATAACGTATTTAAAAATTGCATGACTGTGGTATGAAGTATAATATGAGGTGGCCTTAGGTCGAGGTACCTACAATGTTAGGTTTTTCTAATTTAATTAAATCTGGACTACGTAATAGAAGATATTCGTAAAGGTTACAATGTTGTATACACGGAAAGTAGGTAACTAATCGTTAAATAATTAAAAATCGTTCGGTCATATGGCGAATGCGAATGCTGGCGATGAAAGGTAGAGTTGGGGGAGTTTAATAATAAGATTGAGATTATTTTGTCAATTTTTGTAATTTAATTTGGTTTATTGCAAGGTGCCATGATGTCATTAACAATCCCATGAGAGATTGAATTATTTTTTTCAAATTAGTTGGATGAAAATTGTGTGATTTTCAAGAAGTCAGTGGTTTCTGTAGGGTGCTCTCTCATTTTGAATCAGTGAAATGTCACTGATAAATATTAGTCAGAATCGCAGCACAGGAAAAATCAGTGAAATTCTTTGATTTTCAGCGAACTTTCACTGATTTTTCAGCAAATTTCACTGATATTTCAAAGAATTTCACTAATTTTCCAGCAAATTTCATATTTTTTTGACTTTTTAGTGAATTTTTACTGATTTTTCAACAATTTTTCTCACTGTTTGCTTTCAGTGAAATTGTTTTCACTGAATTATTACCTACTGTGCTGCAATTCTGGCTGTTTTCCAGTGATTTTCGATAATTTTCACTAATTTATGAATAAGAGAGTATACACTTTTTGGAAATGGAAACCCTGGGCAACTTGGAAAAGTCGAAGAGTTTTGAAAATTGGAAAAAATCAAAGAAATGGCAAGGGATTTCGGAATTTGTTTAAAATCCAAAGGAAGAATAAATCATCTAGAAAAGTGTTTTTGGCATGGAGAAGTATACCTATGTCTTAGGCCTGGGGGTTAATTTTTAAAAAGTGTGACTTTTTTTTGTAACGTAATGTAAAGTTTTTAAAGTTGATTGGACAAATGACATTTTGTTAGACTTGAAAGAACTTGGAGGAAATTTGGATGATCGCTGATATACTGACATTCTGTTGAACTCGAAAAAATTGAAATTTTCGCTATTTAACAATTTTTTGTCCCCCTCCCCCTTGGCGTCAGGAACGTAGGTGAAAAAATGCCCTCTTGGAGCATTAAAAATCAAATTTTCTCAAAGCTTCGCCCTCGCTTCGCTCGGGCATGAACAAAATCACAATTATATGAACTATTTGAATCAATTATGAAAAAACTGGCTCCCTTCTGATAGTCCAAGTCTCCATGCCCACTTTGCATCCTCTCAAAAATAGCTTCTAACGCCAATGCTTGGAATTGTTAGATATTTTTTTAGCATTTTTAAGGTCAAAATAATTAGTATGTAAGCTGTTCGTTCGAAAATTACATTTTCACCCGTTTTTTTCCTTTAAACATGCTACGCAAATCGCATGAGAACTTTATAAAGTTTGATGTAGGTAGTGTTTTTATAGTAAAAAAATGGGGGGGGGGAGTAAATTCAAAATTTCTCAAAAATTATGAAATTTCGGACCCCCTCCATGAAAAATTTCTGGCTACGCCACTGATGAATGAGGGTGGATGAAAAAAAAAAACAGATCCTGAATTTTGACGAAAATTGATAAGATGGTTTACTTTGAGTATGAAACTTTCCAGAAAATTTTCGAGCCCTCTTCCCTTCTTGCTCCGAGAAGAACGGATTTAATAGTTGGGAGACCTCAAAGTTTTGTCATTTAAAAAAAACAGGTTTATAAACTTCTGGAGAGTACCATCTGTTGGAAACATTAGGTCACCATTTAAAACATGCGATTCGAGTTTCTACTCTCTGCACACAATGGACTTTTAAAATTGGATACACTTTTTACTCTTTACTAGCTGGGTAGAAAATTGCAGATCTCAAATTTAACCCTCTTTGATTCTTACCAAATTCAAATTGCTCACTTGTACGAACCAAAAATTGCGAATCAAAAGTTTTTTTCGGTCGTTTAATATAATTTTTGATGAAATTTTCTAAAAATTTTCACGGCAGTTCTGCAAACTGGATTTTAATTTTTCGTAATTTTCAAAAAATTCACATTGTTCATTCAATCAGTGACGTACCGAAAGCATTTTCCAGGGGGGGGAAGAGGTGAAAATCCCAACTCAAATTCTCAAAATTCCCAACTACATATAGCCGATATCAGAATTCCGGAGGGGGGGGTGTAAAATTCAAATTTGCGAACCAATCCAATTTTTTTCAAACATTCCCGACTGATTTCTTAAAATTTACATGTAGGTACTGATTTTTTCCAAAATCGCGAAGTTTTTTGATTTTTTTTACTCGTTTTCGTCATTTTTGCGAACTTCTGAAGTTTTTACAACCCATTACTATAAGACCCTTTTTGAGATAAGAAATCTGAAGAAATTTTTCATTGGTTAGGTGCTCCAAACAATTTTTTTTAAACCTACAAGCAATGTCATTGTAGTTGAAAAAACATACGAAATAGTTTATTTGCCTTCAGCGAAGAAAAGGTGGAGTTTTGAAGAAAAATTATAATTTTACATCAATAAAATTTTGTAATTTTAATGTAAAGAATAGGGAGATGGATTTGGCCCGAGCGAAGCGAGGGCGAAAATTTTAGAAAACCTCAAATTGAATGTGCAATAAAATAATGTTTTGGAAAAATAAACTTTAATGAAAAATATATCATGGCCGAGCTTAGCGAGGCCGAAGCTTTTGAAAAATTGGATTTTCAAATATCAAAAATAAGTTTTAAGGAGAATAAGAACAATGAAATTAATTGGAATAATTTTGAAGAGAAAAGCGAAAAAATCTCTTTTAAATTACAAGTACAACTATAAAATTTTTTTGGTTGACGAGTGAAAATTTTCAAATTGCAAGGTAATTAATAATTTTTTTTCCAAAAAAGCATTTATTACAACGGTTTAATAATTATTCGCTGGGAAAATGATAAATTTTCAGTTGGAAAAGGTTGGGAAAATGACCAATTTTCCCAACTAAAAAGTAAAAATTTTGTTGATTTCCGACTGTTAAAATAGGTAACCATTTTATTTATTCATTTTTCATTAAAAAAATAAATACTAATCGTCCCAACTGACATTTTTACTCGTCACTTGGGAGAACGACCAATTTTGAGTTGGAAAAATAACCATTTTTGAGTTGTGAAAATTACCAATTTTGAATTGGGAAATTACCAATTTTGAGTTGGGAAATTACCAATTTTGAGTTGGGAAATTACCAATTTTGAGTTGGGAAATTTACCATTTTCGAGTTGGGAAATTTACCATTTTCGAGTTGGGAAAATTACCATTTTCGAGTTGGGAAAATTACCATTTTCGAGTTGGGAAAATTACCAATTTTGAGTTGGAACAAGTGAAACTTTTGTTGATTTCCAACTTTTGAAATAACTATTTTATTTATTATTTTTCATCAAAAAAATTAATCCCAACTGTCCAATTTTCCCAACTGATGTGTTGAAATGTTCAATTTTCCCAACTCACAAGTAAAAAATTTCCTCAGGGGGGGAAGCTCCCCCCTCCCCTCTATCGGTACGTCACTGCATTCAATGGTTTAAAAAGTGAACCAAAATTTTCTTTGTCATATTCTTTCTGAAATTTGTTGAAAAATTTCATAAAAAAATTTACTAAATGATTAAGAACATTTTGCTTTGATTTTGAACAGTTTTCTTGTACGTTGAAAGATGAATGTAATTTTTTGTGAAATAAGTGGTATCATTTAATTTTTCTCATTTTTTATTGCCCCACCTGAGATGTCATTTGCCAATTGCCCTCCTTCCAAACCGGACCTGGTGACTTACCCTTTTTTTGTTCAATTCCACTAATTTATCATCCGAATTTTCTAAGAAACTAATGGTATTTATTTATGATCAGTCAAAAATCACTTATTTTTAGTGAAAATGAAATTATGCATTTCACTGGTGGATAGTTACATTGAGTGCCATTTTAAGCATAATTTTTGTATTATTTCAAACATCGTACAACTTTCAATTTATTTTCAGTAATTTTTATGTCATTTTAGTACCTACATTTTATTCTTGATCAAAATTCTATTCAGTGTTCCGTTTTACTTCATCCTTTACCCCTCACTTTTTACCTCGCCTATCACCAAGAAAACTGGCATGATTATTGCAATACTTTCAGTAATATGAAACGACAACTACACTCCAGCTCGTATTTTTATTTAATTTTTAATAATAATTTTGGAAAAATTAATGTTCTAGTATCAAACACCTCGAGATCATTCACCTTTCGGACTCCTGCGACTAGATTCATATTACGCTGCGGACTGATGGCACTTTTGGTCCATAAAACGGTCATACGCGGACCAGAGATCATTTCGGAATAAGTAACTATTAGAAAAGGGCGACGCTTGCGGTAAAATTCAAAATGACGATCGTGTTTGGCGAATGCAACATCGTCGTTTTAAATTCCATTAGCGCGCTTTATTAACGCTTTACGATCCACTTTCGTGTAATAACCGTATTACCTTGATTGAAATATATTCTCATCTCGTACCCCAAGAATATTAAGCTACGAGCTCGACGTCGCTGCGATGGTCGACTGCTCGAAATTTCGCACATAATTTTTTTATAGCGACGCGATGCAAAAGAGGGAAAGGGTGAAAAGCGTCATTGCTGGTGGCGAAATACTGTAGGAAAGACCATGGCATGGGAGCAGGACCAGAATAGGATGAAAGCTCGATATCCGCGACGACGACGATAAAGTTGAAACATTGAGGGAAATTTATATTTATAAGGCAGTTTGTTGATTTTAGATTGGAGTCCATTTATTATCAATGAAGAATATTAATATTCGAAGCGCGCCACGAATTCTCGATAATAAGCTGAATACGACTTGGTGTTATTACATATTGCGCGTCACGTTCGTTGTTCGATGATTGCGACAACACTGATTTATTCCGGGGTTATAGTGGCGAATGTGCTACTAACATTAATGCCGACGATATTGCCATCATCTCCTTTAACGATCAGCTCGTATAAAATGAACTTTTCAAAGCTTCCAAACATTGTATTCGCGTGCTGTACGTATTTGCCGATAAATTGTTTTATGAAGTTGAACTTTTATCAGCATTCGTTCAGACGTGTTTACCTACCGAGATAGGATGATCTTTCATATTTTTTTTCTTTTTTCGTAAATCAGATACCTTGTGACGATTCGATGAATAAAGTTGAGTGGTTGATAAGTTGAGATCATAGGCGGATTTAGGGAAATGGATCTAGGGTGGCTAAGCCCCAGGTCACTTCAGATGTTAATAAGCAGCAAAAAAAGAAAAAACAGCAAAACAAAAGCACAAACAGAATGAAACAAGAACGACTTGGCCCAAACAAACCTACGAAATTTTATATGCTAATTTTGAGTCAGTGGAAATTGGAAAATCAAAGTTAAAAAATTGCCTAAAATTTCAACTGAAAACGATTTTTTGATGAAAAAATAATTGTGATCCAGGTAGTGGCGTCGGAAGCTTTTTTTGGGGGAGGGTGCAAAGTGAGTACAAAAACTTGGAATAACAGAAGGATTTTCGGGGGAGGGGGCAAAAAGGAACCTTTCTCGCACTGTTGACCCAAATAATGCATATAATTGTGATTTTGTCCATGCCCGAGCGAAGCGAGGGCGAAGCTTTGAAAAAATTGAGCGTTTAATGCCCAAAAAAGGCCTATTTTCATGTTTTAATGCTTCGAAAATCCCAATCTGATGCAATTTGGGAGGGGGGGGGGGGTGCAAATGATACTTTGCACCCCAGCCAGGATTTGGGGGGGTGCAATGCACCCACTGAACCCCACCTTCCGACGCTACTGGATCGAGGCTTTTTTGAGAAAAACAAATATTTAACTTCTAATTTCTTATCAATAACCTATCATTTTTTTCGAAAAAAATTGTTCAGTGAAATTATTTTCAAACACTAATAAAAACAATGCTTAATGGGCACAAAAACACAAAAAAAGTTTAGGAGGCCAATTTCATTTTTAGGAAGGCTAAGACCTCCCAACACCCACCCTAAATCTGTCTATGGCTGAAATGGAGGATGGACGCCAGAACACGTTCAATCAGTCCAAAAGTAAGCTCATCGTGAAACACAAACGAAGACGAGAAACATTTATGAACTTTTGAATTTTGGACCATTTTTGGTAAAGTTAGGAAATGAAAATGCCAGCGATATGCCCATGATTTTTCCAGAATTTTCCAACTTCTAAAAGTGACTGCTGGTGAGTTGATACGAGTTGATTCCCACTTTTTTTTCAAGTAGGTACATCCCTGCATTATTACCCCCCCCCCCCCCACAAAGAATTGGATTTTGGGTTTCTTGTTTCTCAAAATACGATATAAAATTGAAGAAATTTCCCATATTTTCAATAATAAACGATGTTTTAAAAAAGTAAATTTTCAAAAAGTCAAACAAAAAGGAGAGAAGCTCAATTTCTGAATTTTGGTAGGCAGACCTCCCAGAAGCATAATGAAATTATTTTCTTGGGACACCAAGTGAAAAAATTGTATGATTAAGTCATTCATTATGAAAAAATTGATTTTTTAAAGCTAATTTACACATTAGGACTCAAATACTCATTTTAAAAATTCTTTTCAAATTGGAAATCATTACATTCTTGAAAATTTTTTGGAAAAATTGAACCGTTTTCTCAATTATTATTATTCAAACTTTTTTTTGAACGTAAAAAAATTCAAATTTCTGAAAATTGCAAAAAATTTAAAAACAATGAAAAATAAATTAGGTACCAAAATTTCATATATCTAGGTAATATGAATATCTGAAAGCTTGATTTTTTAAAAAATTCTATTTGATATTTTTCAACATGAAATTTTTTTAATTTTTTTAAATCTAAGAGGTTCGAAATTAACTCGTACATAGTTGCCCCGAAAAAAAAGGAATCAATTCGAACATATCCCAACCCCAAAAAAAAGTCAAACGAAGAAGAATTCAACTACCTATTAGAAACGAGGTCAAGCATCAAATTAACATTAAATTATAAAAATAAAAATTGTAAAAAGCATGACAATTTTTTTAATATTTTTTCATTTACCTAATATACGAATTTAACCATATGTGAGCCTGGATATAGAAACCAAGCTTTGGTATCAAAAATTGGTTATTTAGTTGAGGTTCCCCCATGATCCTACTTATTCTGAAAAGTCCAAAATCAGTGTCAACTCAAAAACCAATTTTTGACACCTAAGGGCGGTTTCTATGTTCAAGCTCACATATGTGAACTTTTTAATTTTGAACCATTTTTGGTAAAAATGAAAATACCAGCGACTTCTATGATTTTTCCAGAATTTCTCAACTTTTAAAATTATGGGCCAAAATTCTGAAATTTAAGCTCATCGTGAAACACTAACGAAAACGAGTCTAACCATTTATAAACTAATAGCCCAGGAATTATAGCAAAATTTTTACGCGAACCTCGGAATCGTTGGGGGAAAGCTGAATTTTACATTATTTGTACATAACAGCCTACCAAACATACTCCTAAAAGTTGCACCCCCCCAACTCGCCGGCTACCCCCGCAAGAGGTCAATAACCTTTGCGAATATACGTCTTTTGACTGTAGCGCTGAAAGGAAGGGTCGGAGAGGGAAAAGTGGTGAAATAAAAAATGTTCTACGTGAAATTTCCTACAAACTTGACCGGTTCAGTTGTTCTCAAAATTGCAACATTCGACTTACAGTGGGGGTTAAACTTTTTCAACTTGGAAAAAAAATGTTGAAAAAATTGATTTTTTTTGTAATTTGAAGTTAGGAGGGGCTCAAAAATATATTGTCAAAAGTTTCATCCGGCAACTTGTGAGCCACCCCCGTATGAGGTCAATAACCCCTGCGGATATACGTTTTTTGACTGTAGCGCCAAAAGGAAGGGTCGGAGAGGGAAAAGTGGTGAAATAAAAAATGTTCTACGTGAAATTTCCTACAAACTTGACCGGTTCAGTTGTTCTCAAAATTGCGACATTTGACTTACAGTGGGGGATAAACTTTTCAACTTTGAAAAAATTGATAATTTCCCGTGTAATTTTAAATTAGAATGGGCTCAAAAATATAATGTCAAAAGTTGCACCCCGCATCTTACGAGCTTCCCCCGTATGAGGTCAATAACCCCTGCGGATATACGTTTTTTGACTGTAGCGCCAAAAGGAAGGGTCAGAAAGGGAAAAATGGTGAAATAAAAATTTTTCTATGTAAAATTTCCTACAAACCTGATCAGTTAAGTTGTTCTCAAAATTGCGACATTACACTTACAGTGAGGGTTTAACTTTTTCAACTTTGAAAAAACTTGAAAAAATTGATAATTTCTCGTGTAATTGCCGGGTGCAACTTTTGACATTATATTTTTGAGCCCATTCTAATTTAAAATTACACGGGAAATTATCAATTTTTTCAAATTTTTTCCAAGTTGAAAAAGTTTAACCCCCACTGTAAGTCGAATGTTGCAATTTTGAGAACAGCTGAACCGGTCAAGTTTGTAGGAAATTTCACGTAGAACATTTTTTATTTCACCACTTTTCCCTCTCCGACCCTTCCTTTCAGCGCTACAGTCAAAAGACGTATATTCGCAAAGGTTATTGACCTCTTGCGGGGGTAGCCGGCGAGTTGGGGGTGCAACTTTTAGGAGTATGTTTGGTAGGCTGTTATGTACAAATAATGTAAAATTCAGCTTTCCCCCAACGATTCCGAGGTTCGCGTAAAAATTTTGCTATAATTCCTGGGCTATAATGAATTTTGGACCATTTTTTGATAAAGTTACAAAAACTTTTCCCCCAAGCACCAATGATTTTTCCAAAATTTTTCAATCAATGCTCATAATTCTGGACCAAAATTCAAAAGTTTATACATGAGCGGAATCATCTTCATCTTCGCAGGAGGGGAGGCTCAGGCTGTAGAAAATTTTGAAACTTTCCAGCGCTGAAGGAAACCCCATGAAAAGGGTCTATATGATTTTTAGCACCTAAAATCTCGGATAACCCGTATTTTATGATTTATTTGCTCGATAAACACAATTTTCCAAAATTCGTACCTACCGAACGACCCTGATAGGAATAATTTCACCCTTTTTATCTGAGAAATATGAAAAATACAGGTATCTGAGAGAATTAAATTAAATTCCGACCCGTTGAGTCGATTTTTTGTTTTTTTTTTCTTCAAAGGTCATGCAACCCCCAGAGAAGAGGGGAGAACTGAAGTTTTCAATGAAATTATGTTTGGTATCGAAATCACAGTGTTTCGAGATTTTCGACCTACTGAGTCCATTTTCCACGCTATTTATTTCTTTGAAGGTCACGCGACCTTCAGAGAGGGAGAAACTGAAATTTTTTTCATAAAATCTCGTTTGATGTCGAAATCACATGCTTTTTTTTTCTTTTTCATCAGTTTAAAACAATACCATAGGAAATGTATATTCCTACTTTTAAAAAAAATCATTGTTCTCTCATCATTGTTTCCTCGATGTTGGCATATCTGTTCTCGTACACTTAATAAATTGTGTTTTTTTTAAGTACCTAAGTATAATATAGATTTCCTATGGTATTGTTTCAAACTTAATGGAAAAAAAATAAAAATTTAGTCATATGATTTCAACATTAAACAAGATTTTATGAAAAAAAATTGAATTTTCCCTCTCCCTGGAGGTCGTATGATCTTCAAAAAAATAAATCTGAAAAATCAACTCAGTTGGTCGAAATACTGTAATTTCGAAATCAAACACAATTTTATCGAACATTTTAATTTCTCCCCCCTCGAGGGGGTGCATCACCTTTAAAAAAATAGTGCGAATAATGGATTCTGTGCATCAGAAAATTCCCCATAACCCACGAATGTTAAATAGATACTGCAATTATTTAAGTATAATCCAATTGTTTGTCGTTTCACGAGGTCAAAAATAGAGTATACCTACCAACTTTCTTCCTTATTTGAGCTGAAGGACCTGGAAGTCAGCAATTTCGCCAATTTTCGTCGAAATCCGAAATTTAATATTTTTGATCCACCTCAATGAGTGCATATACGACAAGGCGTATTCTAAAAAAATTTTGAAGCTGCACAAACATAGTTCCATTGAGAATTTTTTTACGTTTTACTGCTCCCTGTCGAAAGAATCATTAGTGGGAACAACCTACGTATTACAAAAAAAACAAACTGGAACGCTTTTAACCTGGATACAGAAAATCTGTGTGTACTTGTTTATATGTTTGAAGCTTTGAACATGCCAGTATACTAGAGAAATGAGACCCACGTACCCGACGACCCTCCGTAATCGCTTGGCATAGGCGGAGATGGACTGTAACTGGGGGGGGGGGGCCTTCAGCCCCGGTTGAAAAGGAAAAAAACATTTTAAAAAATGTTTATTTTCAACCCTTTAAAATTTTTCCATCAGCAATACGTCATTTTAGTTAAATTTCGCTTTAAATATTCAATTTGCTGGGGTAAAAGGAAGAGGATTCTTACCATCATTTTGATAAAGAATTGTTGAAATTCATCGAGCCCGAGCGAAGCGAGGGCGAGAATTTTTGAAAAAAATAGCATCCAAAAGCTGAAATTTTTTCATTTTTAAAAATTTTTAATGCAAGAAGGCGAACAATTTTTTTGCTTCGTCTTCGCAATTTGAAAAGACAAGAGAAAACAACGTGTAAATCGAATTCAGAATGGGTTGCCTACTTATCTGGTTAAAGGGAAATACCTCAGCCATAACACCCTGTATTATAACTACTTGTATTAAACGTAGCCTGTGGCAAAAGCATAGCCATATTTAACCACTCTTTTAATAAGCAGATTTATATCCAACTTGTTGAAACAGAAGGGGAACCGTTGGCAGGAACGGTGCCACTGCCGGAATCGTAGGCAAATGAGTGGGTGGAAGGGTAACACTGGTGAAAATATAATAAAACACAAAAGTCTGCCATTCGTTATAAAATATTTTCCATTATGAATATTTATGAAAAAATGTAAATTGTATCAACATGAACGTGAGTCTAAACGTAATGCACGTATAACGTTTCGAATTCGCAGATAACATCGGCACAGCGCCATCGCATCGTTCTCCAGTCGTATACTACGTGGGAACGGTGACGAGAGGTGAAAAAGCTCCTGCTTCGGCAACTTTTAGTCGTAGTCTCGCTTTTTCATTATTTTATAGTGTATACTTTATACAGAGCTACGTCGCCATATGTCATCTTGGGCAACAGTTCCAAAGTATAAACTTTTATCTGTTATTTAAACTTTTTGCCAAGCTCGCAACCCATTAATACCTTTTCAATTCACTCAACGGGGTAAATTGGTTGGTAAGATTTGGCAGGTATGAGACGAAGAGCGAACTCGGGCTAGAAAAAAAAATCACTACGAGTCGAGTCGTCGTAACGAAATTTAAGGGAAAAAATGGACCGCATTTTCTCGAGAAAGATTTACTTTATACGAAGTCATTTAAAGAGTAGGGAAAGATTCAGAAACGTCGCGTCGGATAATTATGAAAATGTTCGCCGAGTTTTCGTATAACTAAATGGAATGTTGGCTGCGAATGTTTACAAAGAATTGTGATTTGAATTAAAATTCGAATAGGGAGAGTGTTATAATTTAGTTGTTTAGTTTTCATGTTTGTCGTAAATTTTCATTTGTTTTGGCGCGTTACTCGTTTCTCGTAATGGTGGTTGCGAGAGTGAAAAAAAAAGTAGCCGAGTAAAATTTTTTTATATTCGTTTTACGAGTAGAGTACTTCGAGGTTTCCGTTTTGAAATCTATTTTTGAAATGAGAAAAATTTCCAAACTCGTTGCTTGATTGGTGTAGTTATGTGAGAAGTGATGGTTTCGGAGGAGTAAGCGATGATGGTTACTACAGTTGCGAAATGGGATTCGTATTATGGCGAGATGAAAATGTATATTTGCAGATTTTCTATTAATTTTTCCCCCTTTTATTTCTATGATAAAAAATACTTCGTGGTAAAATTTATATTAAAGAGGAGAAAAAATACTCCAAATTCCATGTACATTTAAAATAATACCATGAATTGACGGTGTATTTGCATTTAAATCTAATACGACGTACATTCGTAATGATTCGTAAGAATAAAAATAATACACAAGAAAGTATACATCACATTAAGTTACAAAACCCTGTTAAAACGTTCGACCCGTTTGAAAATGTAATTTACATTGAGCATCAACACAAAACTATTAACTAAATTACCCTACGAAGTCGTCGGCTCGGCCGACTCGAAGAATTTCACTAGAAAGCTACCCGATTAAAAAATTAAATCGCGTAGACTTCATCGAAATCAATCGAAAAAGTCAATGTACAAAATGTTAATTAAACTACACGAACACATAGAGGAAGACTCGTCCATCAATCGATTTGTCTATTCATAGCTAAAGATAAATTCTTCCTTAAATTTTCGACGAAATTTTTATTAATAATACCAACGAATTCTGTTTTAGGTTCGTCGATTTGCAGCGGATCTGATTCTTCTGGTTCCTCTGATTCATCGTCAGCATCGGGGATAGTGATTTCTTCGATTACTTCTTCTTTTATTTCCAGCTCATAGTCGGAATCTTCTTCCTCGACATGAGGTTCTTCCTCTTTAGATGGTGCAGATTCAGATTCTACGACAGGTTCTTGTACACTGCCTACTTTCTCGTGTATACGAATATGTAAAAATAATACAAATGCTGAGGAGAAATCTTTGTTGCAGAATTTGCAAGAGTAAATGGTACGTTGGTCGGAGGTTGCGGTGTCTTTGGCATTTTCTTCTTCCTGTTCTTGGACTGCTTGAGTCAGTGGTATTTCTTCAGTTTCCGTCTCGGTCTCGGTCTCTGTCTCGATTTTTACTCGCTGAAGAAAGAAGTAGATTAGCACGAATGAGGTAGGATTGTGAAATGCTCAAGTATTCGTACCTTTTTAAGATGTCCGCCAACGGTGCCACCGATTTGATTGATTACATTTAACAAACGATCTTGACGGATTACTTTTCTTCGTTTTAGTATTCTCGCTCTGTGAGAATCACTTAACGAGTTGGTTTGCGATGCGTTTTCGCTGGACGTCTGTAATTTAACTCTGGTTTAGAATGATTGGTCGAGATTGAGGTTTAAAATAAGGAAATACTTGCCTGATTGTCAGTATTAGATTCGGCGTTTTGAACGAGACTTTTTTGCTTTTTATTTTTGGCTGTATTGCGAGGTATCACAGGTGTTTTCTTTTTTGGCTCTGGTTTCTAAATTATGAACTTGCGTGAGATTTTGGAGGTGAATGTAATGAACAAATGAATGATTATATACCTTTTTTGCCCTGGTTGGCTGCTTCTTAGTCGTTTGTAGGGCTTTGGAGGCTTGAATCGCCGCTGAACGAGATTTTCTAGGAGACATTGAAGTGTGTTTTTGATGTACTGAAAGTGAAAAAAATAGCGGTTATTATGGCCAATATTACCCTAGAATATTATCGTTAACTGATATTCTAATGGGAGAAAATGACGGGGTTTTTGATGTGTATCGTTGAACGGTCATTAAACGGGTACCATTCAAAGAGAACTTATCAATTTAGTTGCCGAAGATGATAATGTAATCAACGAAAATTGCTGTGGTAATCTGGCTGTACGAATGAAGAAAAACATTCATATTTTACGATTATTGAAGTTATAGTATATATTTATTTGGTTCTTACCTTCGAAGAATTTCACTGAGGAATTATTATTGGTACAATTTTTAGGATAATTCGAACTATTCTACGTCAAAATGATTATTTTTAATTTTCGATTGTTTATAATCTGTCCATTTTTGTTTTGTTTTACAAAATCAAACCGAAAAAGTCACCGTGAAAAAATGCGAAGTGTTGCCAGATACGTGAATCAATGTTGCCAATTATGAATGTGAAATTTAAAATTTTTCAACATGCTTGGGGCATTTAGCCAAACCCTCACACAGTAGAGCACCATCACTGAACGAACTGAACGCCTGTGCACGCATACGTATACGCGCATACACATATACGCGCGTGGGGGGGTAGTTTCATGCAGTTTAGTAGCATGTATACAGTGTTGAAACGCTATTTCTCAACTGGCCAGATGGTTGTAGGGATAGGATACTGGATTCACACCCTGGAGATACCAGGTTCAAATCCTCGCGCGGGCAGATTTTTTTGGAAATTTTTTTTTTCCCATTTTCTTTTTTTACAAGTTTTTTCTTTTTCCTGATTTTCTTTTTACAATTAAAAATTTCTTGAAACAAATAATTTCAGGTAGTTTTACTGTGTTAAGTAATTTTTAATTTTTATTGCATTTTTACAGTTTTCAAATAAATAGTGACGTCGAGTGACGTGAGCCCGTAGCCGACGCCGAGCGACGCGGGCCCGTAGCCGACGCCGAGCGAAGCGAGGCGTCGGCTACGGGCCCGCGTCGCTCGGCGTCGGCTACGGGCCCGCGTCGCTCGGCGTCGGCTACGGGCTCGCGTCGCTCGGCGTCGGCTACGGGCCCGCGTCGCTCGGCGTCGGCTACGGGCCCGCGTCGCTCGGCGTCGGCTACGGGCCCGCGTCGCTCGGCGTCGGCTACGGGCCCGCGTCGCTCGGCGTCGGCTACGGGCCCGCGTCGCTCGGCGTCGGCTACGGGCTCGCGTCGCTCGGCGTCGGCTACGGGCCCGCGCGCTTGATGTAGTGGTGTTCGTTCACATTAGAACGATATTTTCCATGCTTTTAGCTAGTTGGTGCTCTACTGTGTGAGGGTTTGGATCTATGCAATTTTGGGTTTTACTTGGTTTTACAATGGTAATTTCTTGCGTAATTACGGTATTATTTTTTCAGTGTGACGTAACCAAGTACATCGAGATTGCGGTAACCTCGGTAGGTAAACAAGTGCAAGTGTTCCTGGATTTCTACGCATGGCGTTGATTTACATTGTTGAAAAATTTTTATTTTCTGTGATGATGGCTGTCTCCTGAAGTGATAATATTTTAATAAAATGACGTTATTTTATTAAATTAAATAATTAAAATATTAAAATTTTATCTGAATGACTAGTGGATTCATCGATCTATTGATGTGCTCACGAGTAAGTTGTCAATTTACTTATTACATCATTATGGTTTCATAATTATTCTATGGTTTAGTGTAGCCGTACGTGATGATGGATTATTGACGAAGGATTATTTATTTAACGAATTTATCACCGATACCTGAACGTATAATGGAGTACTGATCGCGTTTAGTAGTAAACGATACCGATGGTAATGTAGTGTTTGGTGTTAGTATGTAGTATTCTACGCTAACGCGTTCGTTATTTCGTATTAAACTAGAAAAGTAGTTGATATTTAGAGAAGCATCAGGACGCTGCGTCGAAACGCAAGTTTCGTGATTCATTGCACTCTCAAAACATCCATTTTCTTCGGAAAGCTTCGATAGTTTATGAACCTAGCTATTATCACGGCTTGAACAGTACTCCATGATACGTTCGTAGGACGTCGCGTCGTTGAGCTGTAACCTCGCGCATTCGTATGTACAGCTTTATCGCTAATTTGGTACGATTTTTTAGGATATAATGCGCTAAAGATAATAATGCCAGAAACTGAAAACTCTGAAGATGTCTCGCCACCTCCGGACGTTCCGCCGGATGACGAACGACCTTTCGAGATTCCCGTACCCGTTGACGCCTCCGCATCGGAGAACATCGCGATGGAAGTTACAGCTGTGGAAGAAACGACCGCCGAAACAGTGACGGAAAAAAATACAACCGAAACAGTGATGGAAAAAACTCCAGAAACAGTTACAAATGAAACGACGACAGAAACAACTTCGAAAACCATAGAACCAACTTCAACGCCAGCGAAACCCGACCCTAATTCATACCTAAGCAGTATTGATAGAACAATAGCCATGGTTATCGAGGAATATTGCGATCGTCGCGAATCTTGCGATACCGGATATTCATCGTTGGAAAATGGCGAATGTAAACAAATCGAAGAAGGTAATTTTGACATAGCTATACGAGACGTGTTGAAAATCACTCCGAAATTTCCCGTCCCCGAAAGTGCACCTTCGGATAAAAAAATCGGCCGTGGTAGACCGCGTAAAAATACTAAAAAAGAGACTGCAAAGAATAACAAGAAACCCGTTAAGGCTAAATCTAACGCTACTGAAAACACTGATGATAGTAAAGAGAAAGAATCCGACGAGCCGAGACGTAGCACTAGGCTCAAGTCCAAAACCGATAATACCGTTAGAATGGAAGATTTACTTAATTCGATAAACATCAACGAAATTGTCAAAACTATCGAAGAAAATTCTCTCAAGAGTAATGGCTGTGATATACCCCCTGCTTTGTCGGATGCTTCTGTCAACGCTGCTGCTACTGCTGCTGCAACCTCGACCAATGAAAATAGTAATGCTAATTCGAGCGATTCTGCTGACTCGAGGCCGCCTTTTAAACAGATTTTGGAAAATGAGTATTTTACCGAAAGGTAAGCTGTTGATGAGTTAGTTAGAATACTTCAAAGTGGAAATATTAATTTTTCCAATCATTTTTGTAGGAGTTTTAGTAAAGATGCCGAAAGAATGATCTGTGATTGTGTCTTAACGAAAGAAGAAATTATCAGAGGGGAAAAAGGATGCGGCGATGATTGTTTAAATAGGCTTCTACTAATCGAATGGTGAGAATAATCGTGTTCAGGAGTAAAAATAACTCGAGGCTCGAGTAATTATAATGTATTTTTTCGTTACAGCTGTTCTAGATGTACATTAGGCGAACGTTGTTCCAATAAGAGATTCCAAAAACGAGAATATGCTAAATGTGAAACGTTCAATACTAAGAAAAAAGGATACGGATTGGAAGTATTAGAAGATATCCCTAGGTACGTATTTTACTCACTTTTCTCTTGCTTTCTTCGAGCTAGTACTGATTTCGAACGAAATTTCGCAGCGGTACGTTCATCATGGAATACGTAGGAGAAGTTATAGATTCAGATGAGTTTGAAACCAGAGCGATGAAATACGCGAGAGGCAAAATTCCTCATTTCTACTTCATGTCCTTGAAATCAGACTGTATAATTGACGCGACGGTTAAAGGAAATATTTCCAGATTTATTAACCACAGCTGCGAACCGAATGCTGAAACACAAAAGGTATCAAGTTATACTTCGGGTTTGAGAAATAGGTCGAGTAAATATTAATCTTTGTGTTTCGTTCATTAGTGGACTGTTCAAGGGGAACTTAGAATAGGATTTTTCAGCAAACGAGATATCAGCGCCGGGGAAGAAATCACGTTCGATTACCAACTCCAAAGATATGGGTAAAACAGAGAAATCTCTTTATTACGTATTTATTTAAAGATAGATAGTCATTTCGTTGACATTTTTGGTGCAGTAAACAAGCTCAGAGGTGTTATTGCGAAACTCCATCATGTTCCGGGTGGATAGGAGAAAATCCAGAGAAACAAACTACCGATGATAAGAAAAAGGAGAAAAAGAAGAAGAAAGCTAACGCTTATCAAGATGTAAGTGCAAATGTTGCAGAAACGAGATAATTCTCGATTTTAATTTCTATTTTTGTTATTCTATCGCTGCTAGGACTTCATTATCGTTTTTTATTTCGATTTTCTGGAAAAAATTGCTAATTTTTCGTGTTTTACGAGAAACGTGTTCAAATTTTCGCTTCAATTATTATTTCGGAATCGCGACTTCGTTAAAATATCAAAATAGAATCGTTGAAAAAAAAATCATTTTCATTAGTTGGATTTTCTTAGAATCAGTTTTGATATCGATTTGATGGCTAAAAGGAATGGAAAACTTGGGATTAAATCGTTGGAAAAGATTTGGTTTGATAATTTGGTTTCGATTTTTTTAGTCAACTTTGATGGCTAAAAAAGAACATTTTTTATCGTTATGATTTTGATTTTTCTAACGTTTTTACGTCAGTAAGTGCCAAGTGCCATGTTTTTGAATTGTCTCAGTCTATTAACGAAGGATTTTTTAATATTATTTTGGATCTTTTTGCAGTGGGAAACAGCTCTGGATGAAATTTGTCAAGTGGGTCTGATAAATCGACACCAGACGTTGAGTTTGAATCGACTTATGGTACATGCCAAAGATTTACCGGTCAGAATGCAGATCTTACAATTAATTGAAGAAGGACACCCGGCATGTCGAAGGTTATTCGTCGATTATCACGGTTTACCTATTATTTGGAGCTGGATGGTCGATTGTACTCCGGAACAAGACGAATTGAAGACGCAAGTAAGTGAATTTAGAATTAGAATCGTATTTTTTTTTTAGGCTGGGGTTTAATTTCGGGGCTAATTTTGTCGTACAGTTATTAAAGACACTATTCGCATTGCCAATTACCAATAAGACTGTGCTAATCGACTCGAAAGTGTTGCCTTTGGTTGAACAGTGGGCCTACGCTGTTGATCAGAAACCTCACAGGTAAAATTATCGTATTTTATCAACGTTAAAAAGCAGGTTATTTTATGAACAGATATCTAATAAACAAAATGCGTATGCAATAGTGAGCAACTATCTGCTCAGTCTGTGCTCGAATCAGTTGAAGATATCGCCTCGGCAGAAGAAACTCCGGTATCAGAAATGGCGCAGAAAGTTTTGGAAGTGTGGTCTTCTCTCAGAGAAATGTACAGGATTCCTAAAAAGGAACGTATTCAGCAAATGAAAGAACACGAACGCGAAGCTGGTGAGTGATTTTTATTTGTATGAATGTAATACCGCTTTCGACATGTTTATTAATGATTGTTTGTTTACGTTTGTACAGATCAGAACATTGTCAAACCTCGTACGAAACGAGTACCTTTGTACGTCGAGAACATGCGCGAGAGGTGAGATCATATTCTATTGTTGAAATTATCGGCCTAGTAATAGTAGTAGAAAGAATGAGGTAACGAATTGAATTCGCCTCGTTGTTTTTCCTCTCTCTTGAATCAAATTTTAAAACGTTTGAAAACTGGTTGCTTATCAGCTGGTGTGGAATTTATCGAGTATTGTCGTCGAACGATTCGCATTCCCTCCTTCCTTTCGGTTTGCGATTGATGATGAAATATTTCGTAGTGTGAAATTCGGATTCGTGTGTGGGTAGTTTTGATTAAATACCTACGTGATTATTTCGGCTGGGAGGGGGAGATTATTTTTTCAATTGATGTTCGCTAATTTTTACTTTCGGTGGTTTTGATTTTTGACTTTTTTTTTTGCTATTTTGAAATTTAATTTAGTTGACTAAAATAAATTTGAAAATTTTATTTTTGAAATTGAATTGTTCATACGATAAAGAAATCATTAATTATTCATCTAATTACGTAACATATCGTTCTGTTTTTTCAGTCGATTTTTGGACTTTTTTTTAGTTATAAATGAATTTTAGACAATGATACCTCCTAGTAATAAGGCTAGGAGACACTTCCAACCAATTTTTGAAAAAATAAAGAAAGGAGCTGTGCAAATTTTTTGGGGTAGGATTAGGCACTTATAAAAAAAATTTGTTCATTCAAATTTTTAGGAACTAAAAAATTTTTTTCAATTTTTTGGGTGATTTTTAATCAAGTTGGAAAGAGAGCGGAGAGTGGAGAGTTGAGATTTTTTCAATGACATATTTATTTTTATTTTTACTTGTATGTATTTTCTACCCATTTTCTAAACCGTTCCCCTCCTCCGAAACAGGTTACCCTACAGGTCGTGTAAAATCGAGCAAAAAAGTCGTACATTCGAAGCGATGGTCGTGAATTTTCCAAAACGCCGTTCATAAGTCGTGCAATGAGATCAAAGGTGCACTAATCGAAATTCTACCTAAACCCGTGAAATTATTCGTCTTAAGGATAATGGCGAAATTTGATGCATTATTTCAATTTTTTTGTTTTGAATTATGACCAATTTTTTCGTATTTGTGTCGTTGATGTTCCAATTTTTTTGCATTCGTTTCGTTATGTTTGAAAATTTTGTTCTGCCTGTTTTGTGGTGTGAAATTGTAATTGTTCTAGAGGAGGGAGCCTCGGTGGTTGATGAAAAATTGAGCTAAGCAGATAATGCTTCATGAAAATGGTTATATAGCTCGATTTTTTCAAATTTGAAGCCGTAGCAGCTCTCTCCCTTCTCCTCCATCCTTGATTGTTCAAAATTCTTTAATGTTTTTTGAAATTACTTAAATGTGTTGAATTTTTCACATTTGTACCGTTTGATGCTGCAATTTTTTCGTATTCGTTTCGTACAATTTTGATAATATTGTGTTATTGTGTGTTGGTGGGGGGGGGGGGGATGTTTAATTGAAACCGATCAGAAATGGATCTTATTCTGAAAAATTGATAGATAGCTCGGTTTTTTCAAATTCAAAGTTGTAGTTGCTCCTGCCCTCTCCCTCCCACTATATTTGTTCGAAATTCGATATATTACTTCGATGTTTTTATTTTGAATTGTGCCAAATTTTGGACATTCGTGTCATTTTTTCCGCATTCGTTTCGTATAATTTTATTACCTTATTTTGTATGTTGGGGGGGGGGGGGATTTAGTGATTGAAACTGATCAGAAATGGATCATCCTGAATGATTAATTGATAGTTAAATTTTTTCTGAATTGAAAGTCCTGGTGGCTCTTTCTCTTTGTCCTTTCCCATAATTGGTAGAGTTTTGAAAAATTTGAAAGTTGACAACTTGGTAGGTTTTCATTGATTTATTTGTAAATCTGCGGAAAGTGGTTGAAATGATAGTAAAATTTATACCTCATATCCACTCTTTGATATAATAAAATACCTTCAACTGGTTTCTGATTATCAAAGCTGGCGAAAGTGAGCACTAACCAAATTGCGAAAATTTGCCAGCCCCCTTTTCCTTCTGAAAATTTCAAAATCGAATTTTCCAACTCCTCCTCACGCACCATTTTTGAAAACTCCAGAATTGTACTATCAAATTTTATTGAATTTGTGAGGCGAAATTTTCTCAAAATTGGTTTTAGAACAAAAGTTTTTTAATCGTGAATATGTTTTAGAGATAACCCTTCATTACAATGCGAGATAAAAATCATTTTTTATTTTTTCAAATGAACCATTTTTTAGTGTAGAATTTTTCCCAGCTTTATATGTTTATTTAAGTGTAACCGTAATGAAATGTCTTCATGTCAGTGATGCTCAAAATGTGGTCCTCCATTTCATAAATTAACACGCCTCCCCTTTTCTTCATCCAAGCACTATTACATATTCATTTTAAATGGTTATCTCTGCCTGAGAATTAATTTTTTACTTTTCCAATACATTTTCCACATAAAATGTGAAACTAAATAAGTTTAATTGCGTTTCAGTTTCGACAATTTCTCCGAATTTTGAGAATTTTTATCAAATTGGGGCCAGATTTTTAAAATATGAAATTCAAAATTTTAAATGAACCAATTATTAATTTTAAAATAATATGCTTAAAATGTCGACAATTTTGCAAAATTTCAGTGAAGAATTCTGTCAATTTTTTCAACAATTTTCCGGGGTTTCAAAAAAATATTTACTTTCATAATTTTCATAATGTGAACAAATAATTTATTGCGTTCAGTTCCGCAGTTCTCGATTGAGATTCATATTGGCGATTTTACATTGAATTCAATTTAGACATATATTTAATAATATCTAAAATGTCGCATTTTGCAATTCAGTGAAAATTCGTCAATTTTCAACATTTTCCGGGTTCAAAAAAATTTCGATGTGCGATTTTTGAATTCCATTTGGAAAGATTATTTTTTTTGTTGAATTATTGAAATGTTTAGTCTTGATTAGGACTAAATTTAACATTCGTTGAATTTTCAAGAAACTTCATGTTTTGAGAACCCCTTACGGACTTCCCGCGGGTTTTTCGAAATAAAGCGAGCTCGATGCAAGTGCACCTTTCGCAACCCCTTTCCCCTCCTCTCGTTATAGTCCTGTTGGTTGTGACGTGTAAAAAGATAACTGCATAAAAATGAGAATTATCATCAAAATATATTTCATTAGAATTTTTATTGGATAAAGTAGGTAAGTTCTGCATTTTGTTAGCAGAACTGATATTTTTGGAATTTTTTCTTTATTATTTAACAATTCATAATTGATACGAAAAAGAATAGAAAAAAAAAGAAGAAATAATAGATAATCGAAAATCCAATGATATTGAAATAATTCTCCCTTCTCTCCTGTTATTTAACCTCCTGCCTGAATAGGTGGAGTTTCCATTTCTACTCGACATAAGTTAAATAATATATGTATTATGTACGTAATAAAATATATTGTAAACATTTGCGCAGGTATCACCGTAATCGCCATAGCAAAGATAAAGATTTCGATAAGATTTTCTTCGACCGAATGAAAGACTACGATAAGTCTGGCAACAACAACAACAACAATAACAATAACAGGAAACGAAAATCGTCGCCGGATCGACGAAATTTCGATCGCAATCAACGTAAATTTGATAAGTAAGTGTTCGAAAATCAATTTTAATAACGTTAGAAAAAAATGTGGCGTTATGTAGTTCGTAATTGATGATTTTTATCGCTTGAAATTCCAGTCAGCCGAATAAACTATCGAAAATGGAACATCGTTATTTGTTCGAGATGAAGTATCGTGAAAAAGAACGCAAAGAAGAACAACAATTCTGGTATCAAAATGCCAGCTTGTATTATGCTAATCAACAACAAGCTGCTGCTGCTGCTGCATCTCTATCAAATCTCCTCAATTCGGGTAAATTTTCGAATTCATGGCATCTTTGTCAGGTTTCGGTGGCTCGTTCGAAATTAATTTTTTCGAATTGTTTAAAAATATTCTAAATATTATGAAGCAGTTGTTCAATTTTGGTATTTTGAAAGGCAAAAAATTATTGTGGTTTGAAATTTCGAATGGTATTTATTTTGAATAATGTAAAATTTTCCTCGTTTATAGTGAAATTGATTGTTCTTACAAGGGAGGTACTCCAACTCGAAGTAAAATTTTGAGCCGAAATAAAAATAAATCGAAAATGCATCATGAAAGAACTCCATATCCAAAATTTCAAGTGCTAAAGTTTATTTCTCGAATTTTGGCGAATTTTTTAAATTTTGAAATTACCTCATCCATTGCTCTGGAAAATATAAAAAATTGATCTGATCAAGAAAAAAAGCTAAATTTTGGTATATACTCTATTTTTGACCTCCCGAATTGATCGGAAGCGTTTTCGAGACATGTCGGAGTCTCCAAATTTTTTTTGAATTTTCTATCAGTGGAAAAATGTCCATAAAAATGACCCATATGGATTTCAGCACCTATAATCGTGGATTACCCGTATTGGTGATCTATGTAATCGATTAGAGCACAAGTTTTCAAAATTCGTAACTTTGAGTTGAAATCCATCATTCTTGGCAGAAATTTCCTGTAAAATTTTAAAATTTTGCAAGGAAATTTCTGCCAAGAATTATGGATTTCAATTCGAATTATGAATTTCGAGAAAACTTGCTTTAATCGATCAAATACATTACCAATATGGGTAATCTTAGTTTTTTAAAGTGCTGAAGTTGATATGGACCATTTTTATGGGCTTTTCTCCGGTGCTGAAAAATTCCAAAATTTTCTGGAGGCTCCGAAACGTTTCGAAAACGCTTCCAATCAATTCGGGAGGTCGAAAATAGTGTATAATATACCAATATCAGAGCTGGTATGATCTAGATCATGTTTTATTTTTTGATCTTGATCTGATCTGGATCATTTTTTTTTAAATCAAAAATATCATTTTCTAATTTTTGTATTCCTTCGGGTGATTTTTATACCTAGTATTTTTCGTGTTGAGATCACGAGAAAAATAGTAAAAGAATTCGATCACCCAAGGATTTTGTTTCAATTTGAGTTTTTTTACTTTTTTTGATAACCTTCAACACTTGAAGCCAATTTTCTGAAAGAAGGAGGGGTTCTACGAGAAAAAATGAATAGAACATAAATTATAGAGCGTAAAATTTCCTTTCAGTAGAGTCCGATTAGCTTTTTCTTAGAAGCCTTACTTTTCGAGATATTTTATTTCAAAGTTCAACTTATTTTTTTGATTTGAAAATATCTTCAAAACCAAGCCTCATAAGAAAAAACGAATCAGACTTTACAGAAAGGAAATTTTACGCTCTACAATTCATGTTCCATTTATTTTTTTCGTAGGGCCCTTTCTTTCTCCAGAAAATCTATTTTTTGTAATAAATCGCATCCCTTGTTAGTGTGTCACGTTCTAAAAATAATATTCCAATTACATTTTTTGATATAGGCCTCTCTTCTCCTCAAAGGAAGTGATCAAATTTTTGATAAAATTACATAAAAATCGAACGAGTCATGAGGACATTTCAGTCTTCGAATTTGTTCAATTTCATCTGACCAAATACCAAAAATATCTATTAACGTGAATATTTTTTTCTGTCCTTCAGCTGCGGCTCAATACCTGACCTCGGTACCGCCACCCAACTACACTCCCGAAAGCGTCTACTCGCCTATATCCTCGGTGCCATCAGCCACGCCGACGAATAACTTCTTCAATACACCTCCTCCGAACATGTACCAAAACGTAGTACTGCCTCCGACTCATATCCCTCCTCCCTCACTACCGCCCTCATCGATGGTTCAATCTCAAGTAAGCGCATCGCCAGCTCCGGCGACCCCGTCTTACTACCCGAACCAGGTCCACGTACCGTCGTATCCTCCTCCGACTCCGGTCTCGTATCCGATACGTGCCACTGCCATTACACCGATGAACGACGTTAAACCAATACCAACCACATGCCAGTTACGTAGTCCGGCCATGAATTCCAACTACGGGTATCCAGGACTGACCATAGACGATATTCCAGTACCGGGAGCCGACTATTCCGAAATGGCCAGTCCGGCTGCGGCGTCCACTACGAGTAACACGAGCAGTACTCGGGCTACCTCGAACGGACCGGTCAAAGAAATAAATCCGGTTAATATCGATATCACGAAGCTAAAGTTGCCGCCGAAGTGGAAAACTGCTCGAGATGGCGAGGGCAGATTGTATTATTATCACAAGGAAACCAGAGTCTCGCAGTGGTATCCGCCGAAATGGGAAGAAGAAGAGGAGGAGGAAGAAGAAGAAATCGAAGTGACTGACGAAGAAAGTAGCTCCGATAATGATAGCACTGAAGAAGAAGAGGATGAGGATATAGCTACTCCGCTCAAAGATACCGACGAATATGAACAAGACGAAGAACAAGCCAAACTCGAAGCGGCCGTTATAGCTTTTGTTGATCAAAAGAAGGAAGTCGTTTCTGAAGTTAGTGTTATACTTGAGAAATAAACTCCAGCGATTCTGAAGTTTCTAATGAATTTTTTTGTGGTTTTAGTCAAGAGAAGAAAGAGAAGAGCAGTCAAAAGACACGAATGTTACCGATGAAATCGAAGATGTTGGAGCAGAAGCAGCAGCAGACGGAGATGAAGAAGCAGTATTACATGATACGAGTCAGCTCGAAGAAGAGTCTATTAACGATACACCTACCGGAATACCGCTAGTTACCGAACATATTATCAGCGTAAGTATTTTTTTATGAAGTTAAAACGATTGTAAGCGTTGGAGAATTTTATTTATACGAGATTTTGATTTGTTCACAGCCTAGAGAACCAATCGACGAAGAAGAAAGAATACGTAATAAGTTAAGAAGACGATACCTGAAAGAGAAGATGCGTAAACGTAAAAAGGAAAAAATGATAAAGAACGGTGTCCTCAACGGCCATAAAAATGGCTCTCGAAGCCGTAAACGTCGCGATCATCATATGAACGGCGACAGTAGCAGTAGCAAATCATCTAGCAGCGCTGCCGATACGTCTGAGGTGTCAGACGAGAAGAAAAAAGACTCGTTCCGATTCCATATGGCGAAATTTATCGTCACCTGTCTGAATCCGTATTTTCGCAGTGGCTGCACGAAAGCTAGGATAACGAACAACGATGATTTTAAACATTTGGCTAGAAAGGTAATAATATTTTTTGATATTGGGGTGCATTATTTTAGTCGAATGTCGTATCACATTCAATTGCCCTTATTTAGTAATAAAATTTAGAAAGAATCGTGTAATACATATGAAAGTTTGGGAAAAGTAGTTTCCATTTTTTGAGTTGTTTTCAAGAGGCTGGGATTGCAGAAGACCTGCCGTTTTTAATGGGTAAAAAATCTATTATATTTTTTGAATAATCGACCGTCAATTATTTCTAACCGAATAATCGATCGATTAATTGTACATATGTATGTACCTAATCCCAATAGAGCCAAAAAAATTACTATAAGCTTTTAAATCGTGGATATGTTTGAAAATAATTTTTTTTTATTAAATTATCGAGATGTTCAATTTTTTATCAGTTAACGACTTTATGTTGAAATATCGGATATTAATGGGGGTTTTCTTTTTTAATTTTCAAAATGGTCAAGAAGTTCGACAAAAAGTTGAAAAATTACGAAAATGTCGCCTTTTTCATACTTAACAATTTCGTATTTATTGAAATTGCTTGGCATATTTTCAAATTTAAAACAAAAAAGAGAAAAATACTAGAATATTTGACATTTTTACAAACAATCATCAATTATTGTAAAAATTAAATCTGACAAAATGACAAAAATATTACTGATCTGTCAAAATTGAATTTATTTTTCAAATAACTGAAATTGTTCAGCAATTTTGAAAATTAAGAGAAAAGTTTACTCAAATCAAACAAAACATGAATGTGTCTAATCAAGTCCCCTTTTCTAATTAAATGTAAAATATGTCTCCTCGAGTTTCCTTTTCTCAAAAAAAGTTTCAATACCCATCGTGGAATTTTTGTGGGTAATTTTTTGATATTTTTCCACAAAATCATTGTATTCTGTGGTCAAAATTTTATCAAGTTTTTTTTGAAGCCCAACTGAATATCATTATGTTGAAAGTTTGGAAAATTTGGCGAGTCAAATTTGATCCTAAAAAATTTAATCGTCCACTTCACCGGTTGACCTCCTGCATTTTGACATACCTATTCATGTTTAAAGGCATAATTTTGAGAACTTCGAAGGGGGGGGGGTGGAATTTTACATCTTGGAATTAGATTTAGGTGTTGAAATATCTCTTCCTTCCCACAGAAGGATTTTCTTCTGATATCTGAAATTGAAAAAGAAATGTAATTTTAGGATTTGATCATTCGAACATTTCTTTTCCAAACTTTTTCGCTCAATTATGATCCATATTTCAAAAGGCAACATGCAATTTTTTTTGTAGTCCTCTGACTCAACTTGTGTCCTTCCTTAATCGCACTTGAATTCTGCTCATGTTCAAAAAATTCTCTAAGTGTAAAAAAGAATTTTTTTGAAAAAATTTTACCAAAAATTGTCTTGGTATAGATGTCTTTACCTGAAAATATCATTGGTACTCTTGTTTTACTTTCGCCTCATTTTTTAGAGGTGTTCAAAATAGATCAATTTTGTTATATTTTCTCAAAGTTGAATAAAAAGTTGAAAAAAAATTATACAAGAAAATTTTTCTCGAGATATTGTTTTAGATATTTTTACTCCGAAAAATTCATCGTTGGCGATTTCCCACCATTATTCCTCAGTCTGACAATTTTTCTAAAAAAGATGAAATGCACTGAATTTTTTAATGAGAAAATCTGAAAAAATGATAGAATATTGCTACCGATGATTTTTTTAAATGAAAAAATCCGAAACAAATCTCGAAAAAAAAATTAATTTTTTTCAATTTTTTATCAAACAGTGGAAAACAAAAAAAAACTAATTTCTCTAAGTTATCCTAAAAATTGAGGCAATAGTAAAAAAAATCAGGGTTTCAAAAACTTTATGAAAACGAAAACGGAAAACAGAAAAAAACGTTATTTTCCAACACTTTACAAAAACGAAAAAAACAAAAATAAAATTTTACAAAAAACGTTAAACGAAAAAAACACAATTTTTTTCGTTTTCAATTGTTTTTTCGACATTTTGGTAGCGAAAAGGTGATTTAAATTGATTTTTGAATCTATACAGGCCTGTGGTGGGGTGATGGCGTATACATTTTTTAAATGAAATATTTAGGGTATAAAAAGCTCTAGATTTCTAGATTCCAACTCTCAAAAATCAAGTGAAAAGTAGTTAAAAGTCAATTACGATGGCGAAATCTTAAAAAATTGGATTTTTCAATCATGAAAAACTGAGATTTCATAGAGAAAGGAAAAACATAAAAATAAAAATTGAACCTGTCTTTATACTTATTTTTCGTTTCATGGGATAATAACTAGATGAAATAATGGCTGTTCATTTTTTATTCCAGTTTAATATGAAGAAATTCATTAAAAAACACATTTTTCCCATTTCTTGCTCTTCTGATAAAGTTTTCGACTTTTCATCGTTATATTTCATTATTAAGTATTCACATTTTTACTTTCAAAGAAAAATTCAAAAACGAAAAAAACGTTTTTAAAAAACTAAAACGATATTTTTTTATTAAGAACGAAAAGAGAAAAAACGAAAACCGAAATCGTAAAAACGAAAACAAAAATCCAAAAATTTAACGTTTTTGAAACCCTGAAAAAATGATTGCGATGGTATTTTGAGACTTGTGGTGAAATTTTCAAAATTTTTAAAACATGGGCCACTTCAAAGTGTGATTGAGGAGGGGTAATGGTTGAGTTAGGAGGATGAAATCTTCACCGTGTTATTTTGAGGTGTAGATACAATTTTGTTTCAGTAGCGTAGCGCACTCAAGAGGAGGAGGGTCTGGGGGCTATAGCCCCACTCCAAAATTTAGCAATTTTTGTTTTTTTGTTGAAATGGCAACTTTGGGACGTACTCAATCTGATGATAACATCATTTCTACCCAAAAAAGAAACGAATTCTTAAAATTAGACAAAAAAAGATGTTGGCGTGACTCCATATTCTAAAAATTTTGAAACTTTTTGGTCGTAACTCCATCAAATCGTCCCTCTAATACTAAAATGTCGTAACTTCAAAACGTTACTATTTCCTGGAGTGATAAAAGACTGTATTATTTATGATTTTTGAATTTTGTGAAGGAAGTAATGATTTTAATATGCTTTTTTAGTGTCAAGAATGAATTTCCAATTATTTTTTTTCAAAATACCGATTTTAAATTTGGCGTAACTCATCCATAAGTTTTCTGTGTTTAAGTATGAAAAGTCATAACTCCATTTTAAAAATTAAAAATCGGTATTTTTAAAAAAAAATATTGAAAATTCATTCTAAACCTAAAAAAAAAAAAACATAGTAAAATCAAATCCTCTCCACAAAATTCAAAAATCTTAAGTAAAACAGTTTTTCAGCTCTCCTGTAAAAAGTAAAGTTTTGGAGTTACGTCCTTATAGCATTCGAGGGACGAAATAACTCTCTAAATCCAAATCAGTCTCTGATAAAATTCTGCGTTTGAGATTCAGTGAAATGATTTTTCACGGATCTTTCCGTCAAAAATCGCTGATTTCTCAATCAATTTCCAATTTGCCAGGAAATCAATAATTTTTACTGCAAGATCAGTGAAAAATCGCCGATTTTCAATTAAATTCATTTCACTGATTCAAATAGGTACATTTTACTAATTCAGATTTAAAGAATGTATTGATTGTTTTTTCCAAAAAATTCCACAATTTTGAAAATTTTCTTCGCTCAAATCTGTTTATGTATTATCAGCTTACCGAAAATATTCCGACTACGCCAGCATCATTAAAACAACAGGTTACTCAATTTTTTCATTGTGAGTTCTTCCCCCCTCCCCGAGAGAAAATTATTGAAATTTGAAATGCATTTTCTATGAAATGTGGCTAAAATGAGAAGAAATTTTTTATAAAAGAGATAGAGGTCTGCGGTTTGCGGCGTTCGATTCAGCGTGAAATTTTCTATAAAATTGGTTCAAAAAACTTTTTTTTTCAAATTTTTCTTAAATTTGTGTGTACAGTTTTTGAAAAATCACATTTTTGGCCCCCCATCCCCCCAAGCAAACTTTGGAAGCCACGAATGCGCATATTGGTGTATTTTGATGTCTAGAATCAGAATTTGGCCATGAGAACTGAAACACAGAACTTTTTTTTTTGTTGACTTGTGTTATTTTCACAATACTCGACAAGCCTAGTTTGCAGTAATTTTATGACTGTTCGTAGTAAAGAGAAATACTTTATCGATTATATCATTTTAATTAGTTGAATAATATTCATAATTTTTTGAATTCTTTCTTTGTTTCACGCCACCTTCGACCATCAGCTAACCCATTTCGTAATGCTGAAAGAACTGAAGCACTGCCAGAACGTTACCGATTTAGCTTGCAATGCCAGCGTCAAGTACAAAGCGAAACAATACGTAGAAAAATACATGACCAAATTCGAAGAAGTTTACGTTCGATCCTTGGACGATAGTAACTATTGAATAAGCATTTCAATGGCTACTGCCAGTACAAGGGAGTTCACCTGTTCGTTAATAATTTGCTGCGTTGCTGGGTCACTGTTTCAAGCTGCAATGGTATTTTCAAACCGATAACCGTATCGTTTATTCCTACCTATCGTATCGATACGAGCGTATATCAAATTCTATGAATTAAAAGGGTATTTAAGTCTACATGGCCAAAGAAATCACTCAGGAGTTCGTCCTGCTAGCTGAAATTTCAAATCACGGTTAGAACTAGTACTCGATGTGTACATAATAATATTTATAGCGAACTTTTCACGACGATCGATCTCAAAGGTGTGAATGATGCTACCTTCTCCCATTGACCCCTATTTTCCCCTCAAGCACGTACCTCGTCTCTTTGTTCTGTTAATCATCGAACAAAGCTCGCACTTTATGTTTCGGTATTCCGAATTTCTAGTTTCGATTTACTCGTAGTCGTTGGACGATTACCAGATAAATATAGACACGGGGTGTCTAACTGTCTATTCTATATTTATGGTTATTTTATTATTGTCTCGTAAAGAGCCCTTTGATTGATCGAATTACACCGAAAATGGCAAATGTAATTGTAAATAAAAGATACGTAGTAGTATTAATAATCTCTGTATGAAAAGTATTGGGCTTAATTTTGATATCTGGGGTAGTTTTTTCTCATCTCGTAATTTTTTTCCATGTTTGTATAGAGTGTGTACGTTGTGTGCAGTATAAGTAGGTAATTTTTTCCATGTTTTATTTCTATTGTTTTCGTGTTGTAAAAATTTTACGTCTCGTTTCGTTTGGTCACCACTGTTTTTTTACACTTGGAAGAAAAGAGGATAGAGTGATGTTTTATTTAAACGGATATGAAAAGTGGAGTATGATAGAATGAAATGCTCTTTGCCCTCCCTTTTTTTGATTAATGTTTTCGCTGTTTATTTATTGGCATTTTATGTATAGAAAAATTATGTTGATTTTTACGTTTTCCCCTATCCTCCCCTATTTTTTTACGTGTATTAATTTTAATTCACTGTACGTTTAGTGTTTTTTTCCTGTTTTTTTTTCTCATATAGAGTGCGTTAGAACATGTAATTTTTTATTTCAGGTTTTGCCGATATTTTTTATATAAGTTGTGTTCATTACATGGAAAATAAATTGTTTTTGAAAAATAACGTTGCGATTGATTTATCTAAACTGTGATAATTGGATAGTAAAATGAGGAAGACTGTGATAAAGTGATAAAAGAAGATTTGATAAGCAAACATGTGTTGGTCAATATTGCCCGAAGTTTTCATTTCAAGAATTATGAAAAATAGATCAATAAAATTATTTTAAAATACTTCGTATTACATGTATTATTTTCCATTTCCAAAATATTTATGATCATTCAAATGAATTTTTGATTGTCGATTTCCCCAAAAATCAGACTTCTGAAATTCTGAATCCATTGAAATATCCCCTCTCTTCCTCTTCACGTTAGCATTTGTGATATACCTACCAGTTGAAATTTCGTGTAATTAAATCAAAAGCAATTATTTTTATAAACATGTTTGATCCTAATGGGTAGATATTTTTCAAGTATCAAAAATCTACAGAAGTAATCCTCTTTTTAATAAAAGAAACTTCAACACCAAATTTAAAAAATAAACCCCCTTTTCCAACCCCTTCCTAACACTGGACGTAAAAGTCTTAGCAATTAACAAGGCGGATCGGCAGTAGCCGATCACGAACAGGGTTTTTGCATTTTAATCAATTTTTTTAAAAAATTAAAAAAAATTATTCATTATTCTTTCAAAGCTTGTTGGGCAATTATCATTTTTTTTACCGAAAAATTCAGGGTTCCCACGGATCATCAAAAAAATGATCCGAATCACGGATCACGGATCAATACAAAATTTCTCGACGAATCACGGATCACGAATCACATTTTCAAAAAACGATTCGGATCACGGATCACGGATCATGATTCGTGATCCGTGATCCGCGGATCATTTTTGCGGATCATTTGACTAGAAACGCAGAAAATTTTGTTTTACAACAAAAATAAAGCATTTCAAATTTCAATCATTCAATATTTCAATTTTTACATGATTCGTGATCCGCGGATCATTTTTGCGGATCATTCAACTGAAAATTTTTGGTTTACAACAAAAATAAAGCATTTCAAGTTTCAATCATTCAATATTTCAATTTTTTTTTTTGATTGTCACATTTGCCCATCATTTGCCATAACAGGGGTGCATTCACTTTGGGTTTGAAATTATGTTTACACAATTTGAAATTGTGTATAAACATGATTTCCTCGTCGTTCCTGAATGATTTGAATCGATCATTTTGTCACCTTGCCGAAATTAAATGGCTATTTCATAGTAAATCAAATGACAAAAAAAGTGCTAACCAGCAGTTTCTGAATTCAAATGAACGAATTTGCACATGATAAAAGTTTATACACAATTTCAAATTGTGTAAACATAATTTCAAACCCAAAGTGAATGCACCCCAGCCAACAAAAAACAAAAAAAATGAAAATTGATGAATGATCCGCAAAAGTACGGATCATCCGAAAAAAGATTCGAATCACGGATCACGGATCACGGATCAAACTGAAGAAAAATGATCCGAATACGGATCACGGATCGCGAAAATTTGATCCGGATCATGATCCGTGATCCGTGTTCAAATGATCCGTGGGAACCCTGCCGAAAATAGTAAAGCTCATCACCGAAACTTTGTAATTTCATAGGCAAAGATGCTTAAATATTACAAAATCATGAAACAAATTTGAAAATTCAACGCCATCATAAAAAAAAAATCGTAATCAGTTGCATTTTCATATTAATTTAATACCACATCTAGCTCATAGAAATGCGGCTAGCTAATTGGCCGTTTCAGAATACTGGTCGCTGATTGGCTACAAATTGAGAAAAAAGAAGCAGAAGAAATAGAAGAAATAGAAGAAAAAACGTTCGCAATAGGGTTTTTCGCGCATCGCGCAAAAACCCTAAAAACGTCCAGTATAGCAAAATTTATTTAAAAAAAAAATTGTTCATACTTTAGCAGAAGGACGTTGTGATCACACAGTAAACCAAAAATATAAATTGATTTTTAAATGATTTTTTCACTTATACATTCATCTTGAGATATTTTCAATTCTTAAAATGAACGTGTTCCATAAAATGTTAATGTTTTTTTCTGTAGATTATAAGAGAAATCAAACTGAGAGACCAGACCACAGAAGTAGCTAAGTATTTTTCCAACGCAACGAAGGAACTTCGGTTTATGTATTATTCGTAAAGAATTGCGGAAATCTAATTTAAAATTCATTTCAAACACCTATAACCAATTTTGAATTTTTATTAGGTACCAAAAAATGGTCTCGAAATTTTTTTTTCATAGACTGGTAGCGGACACTCCCCTCACTCCATGTCAACTTTCTTGGCAAAATGCATAAAAATTTTAACAAATTGCTGAATTAAGAGCAATCGATCATAGTTTACTTTGATAGCTGAAGCGATGTACGAAAAAGCTGCATAAATTTTTTCGGCAAAGGATTAAATAAGTGCATATCGCCTCATACTGTAAATCGACTGACAAACTTTGGACATTATTTTTCGATACCTACTTTCTTTGATCATAATAAATTGAATAAGTACTTGATTTAAAATCGTTTGAAATAACGAAAATGATAATTTTTACTTTGGCGGATTTTATTTTACTTTGTTTCTTCAACTGTCGAATTTATTGCATTGCCCGTCTTTAAAACTGAATTGGCAAATTTTTTTTTTTTTAAAGTTCACAAATACCTATTTTTAAACAAACCAATTTCCATAACCTGATTTTTTGGCAAAAGGAAATTACCTAACATAAAAAAATTCTATAAATCAATTAGGTAATTCTCTGACTTCGGCTCAGCATCATAAAAATTTAAAGATCTAAATCATTCGACTTCGACATTGAGCTAATTTGAGAAATTTTTGAATCTTTTTTCCTTTGAATGACGATTGGTCTTATTATTTTGATGTGAGGTAGGTAAAAATCATCAGAAGAAAATTTGTTGCGTTTTTGAAGTAGGTACAATACATGTACCGTACCAATTCGATTAATTGATTTTTTTCCATAAATTTTTTCCCATCAATTTTCTTTGCACTCTTGTATTCAATTTTCAGGGTGAAAAAAATTACAATGGAATTTGTTGGTTTTTTGAGGTGAAATTCATTTTAATGATTGAAAAAGCGTGAAAAAATGAATTATTTTTCTCCGAAATAGCTGTAAGATCTTTAGGGCCGAGGTGATCTGAGCCCAATTGGTTGGAGGGGGTCTTCATTTTTAAAAATAACTAATAAGTAATATTTTTTCCAAACTTTTTCGTAAGCACCAAGAAAATTGGCAGGTAGGTACCTACTTTAATATTTTCCCTAAAAATTGGTGGTAAGTAGTAAGTTCCTATTACCTGAGGTAGTTTTTTTTTTTTTAGAAACAGGTACCAATCTCTCGACCTCATCATTATTCTTAATTTTTAGTCTCAAGTCCAAGGTATCCAGAAATGTGTTTTTTTCAAGAAATTTCATTCCTTGTTTATTTTCTCCAACAATCAAAGCAGAAAATTTGTAGAGAAAAACAAAAAAACCTACATAATTTCGGTTAGAGATCGCTCATAAAATGTTCTTTATCGATTTTTTCATACGAAGCATTCATAAATTAGGACCGGAACGAATGAGAGGAAAAATTATTTTTGAAAAAATCCATTATGGTTATCTTAGCTGATATGATAATTGAATGGTAAATGAGGAAGACGGTGATAATGGTGAAAATACGACTAAAAATCTAGTAATTAGCATGTACATAAGTATCTAATCTATCGATTTGAGCGTGAATGTCACTGAAACTGGTTTGGGAATTTGGGATTGTATTGAATACCAGAAAGGCTAATTTTATAAAGGATGACGCATAGCGATAAGTAAAGTAATATAGAAAATACAAGTAGACCAACTGCCAGACCGGCGGGGGTGTCGGTAACGTCGGAACGATAATGGTTCTATTTCCGGCCACATAACGCGCTGCATTCGCAGTCGTATCTGTTTTATTACGGCTTATTATGCATCGTTTCACTTTACATTAAAATAACTCAAAATTTTGAGTGAGCACATAGGTGTTTGAGGTAAGGAAAATGGTCTACGAGAAATTCTCTACAAAATGGGATAGGTTCGAAAGTTCTGCCGGCAAATGAGTGAAAGTTATAAAAGTTCGAATTCGTCAAAATACGTTTCCGATGTAAATACTAACGTTTTTTTCACTTTACATTAAAATAACTCAAAATTTTGAGTGAGCACATAGGTGTTTGAGGTAAGGAAAATGATCTACGTGAAATTCTCTACAAAATGGGATAGGTTTGAAAGTTCTGCCGGCTACCAAGCGAAAGTTATGAAAGTTCAAAGCTGTAAAAATACGTTTTCGTATGCATTTTTTTCACTTTAGATTAAAATAACTCAAAATTTTGAGTGAGCACATAGGTGTTTGAGGTAAGGAAAATGGTCTACGAGGAACTCTCTACAAAATGGGATAGGTTTGAAAGTTTTGCCGGTCACCGAGCGAAAGTTATTAAAGTTCAAAGCTGTCAAAATACGTTTTCGCTGTAATTACTAAGCGTTTTTTCTCTTTACATTAAAATAACTCAAAAATTTGAGTAAGCACATAGGTGTTTGAGGTAGGGAAAATGGTCTATGAGGAATTCTCTACAAAATGGGATAGGTTTGAAAGTTCTGCCAGTCACCGAGCGAAAGTTATTAAAGTTCAAAACTGTCAAAATACGTTTTCGTTGTAAATACTACGCGTTTCCGATTTGAAAAAATTCAACAGTTTTTCACAAATCGAAAAATTCATTAAAGATTTGTTGATTTTTTGAGAAATTAAAGAACTTTTCTGAAACTTGATTACTTTCATAAGAAATGAATAGGTACGTAATTTCCACAAACTGGGACCATTTTCAACATTTTCCAAATTTGAAAAAGCATTTTAGATTTCAGAAAAATGAAAAAAAATTCGGGCTTAAAGAAATTTTTAATGACATGAATTGGAAAAAATTTCAATTTGAAATTAATTTTTAATACCGAAATTTTTTCTTTCCAATCCTAACATTTTTTCAAAACTAGAACCAACGAAAACGTATTTTGACAACTTTGAACTTTTATAGCTTTCGCTCAGTTACTGGCAGAACTTTCGAACCTATCCAATTTTGCAGAGAATTTCTCGTAGATCATTTTCCTTACCTCAAACACCTATGTGCTCACTCAAAATTTTGAGTTATTTTAATGTAAAGAGAAAAAAACGTTAGTATTTGCATCGAAAACGTATTTTGACGAATTCGAACTTTTATAACTTTCACTCGTTTGCCGGCAGAACTTTCGAACCTATCCCATTCTGTAGAGAATTTCTCGTAGACCATTTTCCTTACCTCAAACACCTATGTGCTCACTCAAAATTTTGAGTTATTTTAATGTGAAGTGAAAAAAATGCATACGAATACGTATTTTTACAGCTTTGAACTTTAATAACTTTCGTTTGGTGGCCGGCAGAACTTTCAAACCTATCCAATTTTGTAGAGAATTTCACGTAGATCATTTTCCTTACCTCAAACACCTATGTGCTCACTCAAAATTTTGAGTTATTTTAATGTAAAGAGAAAAAAACGTTAGTATTTGCATCGAAAACGTATTTTGACGAATTCGAACTTTTATAACTTTCACTCGTTTGCCGGCAGAACTTTCGAACCTATCCCATTCTGTAGAGAATTTCTCGTAGACCATTTTCCTTACCTCAAACACCTATGTGCTCACTCAAAATTTTGAGTTATTTTAATGTGAAGTGAAAAAAATGCATACGAATACGTATTTTTACAGCTTTGAACTTTAATAACTTTCGTTTGGTGGCCGGCAGAACTTTCAAACCTATCCCATTTTGTAGAGAATTTCACGTAGATCATTTTCCTTACCTCAAACACCTATGTGCTCACTCAAAATTTTGAGTTATTTTAATGTAAAGTGAAAAAATCCATAATACGCAATAATAAAACAGATACAGCTGCGACACTAGCGCTGCAGTTGTTGAAAATACTAAACATTATCAGCGTAGGCATCGGAATTGGGGAGTTGGTCTACTTGTATTTTCTATATTACTTTAGCGATAAGATAAAAGAACAGAAAATGCTTCCAAAGTTCAAATGTTCCGTGGCGTACGGCGTAGTTCGTGTGGTTTTAAATCAGTAGCTGAGATATTTTTGTCTTTGTGTTGGTGTGTATGGTTTCAGTTGAGAATACGCGATTGGTCAGGAACGATGTGTGAGTTCGGTTTGAACGTTTGAACGCGCGCATCAGGATCGGTTTCTATTCTATCTATTTTCATACGAAATTCGGTTGTAGTTTTTGTAGTATAATCGTATACCTACTATAGTTTCCTTTTATTCCGTTCTTGCGTTTGTCCGTTTGTCGTCATTTGTTTTCACTTTTCAAGTTCCAAGTTGTTATTCGGGATGGTGTCTGGGCTGTGGTGTAGTGTCCTAATATGTGAATGGCTTCGAATGTGTTATTGTGTTCGATTGTGAAGTCTCGATCGTGAGTCATTTTAGTGAAATAATCATGAATGTTCGATCAAAAGCAAGCGGTTTTCATCCCCAACTACGTATACCTTTCAATTCGAATTCGCACATTCAAGTTCAACAGCTCAACTTTTAAAAATTATAGTTTTTCGTTCATTCCTTCGGAATTATAACGAATTTTCGTGTTTCCCTTGTGTGAAGTTATTCGATTTTCGAAGATACCAAGACCAACCGAATTCAACACTAAGGTAATTCTCATTCAAGAAATCATTCTGTTTTAATAATTCGATCGAAGAATGTCGAATAAGTATGGCCGACGATATGCTGTAGAAACAGAAAAGTGGCAAATTCGTGGTATACTGAAAATTAGTGTATTTTGCTACTGTATGTACCTAATACAAATTCGCCCGGTTACAGATTTCATGCTGCTTTTGGTGAATGCGGTGCGTTTTTCGGAATCATTTTTTCACTACCTATGTATTCGAATTTCGAATTACCTTTGTTCAATTCGTGATAGACGATGGATGCTCGTTTGCCAGTTCAAGATGTTGGCTAGTCAGTGTTGAATAGGTGAGTAGGTATTTCTGTGTTAAAATTTCATTTACTTATTTTTGAGCCTGGTTTATAAAATTGAATGTTATTGTCGCAGATTCGACGAGTAATGTTTGTTTTAATAGTCGATAGACAGGAGATGATAAAAGACTATGAATATCTACGAATTCCGATGGCGTCGAAGTTCGTGTTTACCAGTCGAACTCTCCCATTCAAAATGTTGAAATCAGAAATGCTGTTGATTCTGTTGTCCGTGATTCGATCGTTGGTGTAAATGTAAAGTTGTCCAGAAGTTTATCAATGATGTATGTGTGAAAATTCGCAATAACGAATGTAAGAATCGTTTATTTGATTCACTGAGTCGTATACTTATTGGATTGTAATAATTTAGTTGCGTCGGATTTGAAATATCAATTTTATTCGTTCATCATCGCCGAAGATACGATTCCGGTGACAAAATATAATCGTTAGTCGATGGGTATATCTGCTGTCGAGTTGCGTTGCCATTTTGCTCTTCAAGAGAACGATTCGAATAAACCCGAAACTGTATTTAGGTAAGTCGCCGTAAGTCTAAGTGTAGCTTTATTCCAACTAGACCTAGACCGTGTAGTATATAATGCTAATTTATGGTATCAATTTTTATTGTGTATCATTGCAGTTTGCTGTGATAGCCAAATTTCATCCTCGTATCGGTTCAGTTCTGCCAAAGTCACAAGGTCAGTGATGTTTTTATGTTTGGAAGGTAACATGGCGTATACGGTGACGGGCGCGATTTGGTTTCGTATTTAGTAATGAAGTTATATTTTCTATTCTAAGTCATCAATTGGTCACCATGTTCGTAATCTTTAATAACTTCGAGTTCAGTCTGAAAAACGTTGCGGAAAAAAGGATGAAAAAGCAGGGAAATGGTGTTGAGAAATGAATCATTTTTCGGGGTTATTTTGTTCAACGCGATAATGATTTTTCGATTTTGTTCAAGAACTAAATTCATTTCGTTACCGGTAGTTTCATGGTTTTGTTTTTTTAAAAACTTTTTGTTGTTTTTTTCAGTTGTAAACGACGTAAGGTTAAACGCAAATTTTCAATTTATTTCATGATTCAAATTCAAAACCAACGTGAAATCACATTATTGAAGCAAAAATATGAAATTATAGCTTGCAAGTTGAAAAATCAATACCAACACAACCTCTTGTACCGGTCCAGGCTATCGCGGGTTCCCCAAACCATGAAATTCGAATTCGGGTGAAATTTCTTTCTTTCAAACGCGATCTTTTTTTCAAAAATAACAGATTTTTTCGATTCCTATCATTCAAAGTATTGTTTGTTTTGTCCCATGTGTTAATTATTTTAAAAATATTTTGAATTTTTATTCCGGTGAAAAAGGAGAGAAAACACTTGGAAATAATCGAATTTAAAGTCACTTTTTGATATTATTTCATTGATGAAATACTTGCCATTTAGAGTGACGTTCTGGAAGGTTTTTCGGAAAGAATAGAGTAAAATCGATGCGAATTGTGATTTATGTTTCTTCAGTGTGTCCATTTTATCGAAAACCGGGAAAAGTCAGGGAATTTTGGTCTGGAGAAGTCGGGGAATTTTGAAGTTTTCTCTGGAATTTTTTGAAAATCCAAGAAAAAGATAATTTAAATCATTTAGAAAAGTGTTTCTTTGCTTATTTTTTAATTTTTCAAAAAATTTCGCCCTCGCTCCGCTTAGGCCGAATTGGAATTATTACATCTTTTATCCGATTTTTTTAGTCATCATTTTTTGTTGACCATAATGTTCAATAAAATTGCCCGGGATAATTTACCCTCTTTCTGCAGAATTTATTTAAAATCCAAGTTTTTTGGAAACTTACTTTTTATAAACTGTGAGATGCCCTTGACCATGTTGATAAAAAAATGGAGGAGATGAAACAGAATTCGAAATTATTAGCCATGTTTTGGAAAACTCGTATGAGGAAAAAATGGTTAATTATCTTGTGAAGATCTACCACGTGTTTCATGTGGTTTCATTTTTAGTAGGGGGAGGGGGAAGGGGGTAGGCCATAAAATTAGAAGAAATTTTTGAATTTTCAGCCCGGAGAAATTCGAATTTTCATTCGTTTGATTTGGTAGACACCCTGGCATCAGTAGCGTAACTGGACGTCCCTTCTGGGGGGGGGGGGGGGTTGAGATATAGTAGCGTCAGGAGCTTTTTTTGGGAGGGTAAAAATTGGGTATGGAGATTTGGAATACCAGAAGATTGGGGGGGGGGGGGGTAAAAGGGAGCCTTTTTTCGCACGTCGTCTTAAATAGATGATATAATTGTGATTCTGATCATGCCCGAGCGAAGCGAGGGCCAAGCTTTGAAAAAATTTGGTTTTTTATGTCCAAAAAAAGACATTTATTCGCGCTTTAATGCTTTGAAAATCCCTACGAGATGTAATTTGGGAGGAGGAAGTACATTTGATATTTTGTACCCTGGTCGCGATTTCGGGAGTACAACGTACTCCTCTAACTCCATTTTCCGACGCCACAGGTACATTTTTCAACGTTCAATTATCAGTTTTTATTACATAACAAAGAAAAGCAAAAGGGAGAGGGTCGTGAAAAACTGACATGAAAAGTTTTCTCACGTTGAATTCAAAAAATTGTTGTGAGAAAATGTTTCAAAAGTAGATAAATTGAGGTGATTTTGATTTTTAATGAAGTTAGGAAAGTAGCAAACTCAGAGAAAATCATTTCTGAAATATAGTAGACACCCTGTTCTTGATTCCAAACTATAACCTTAGATACACTTGATATTTAAGTTTCCGGTGTAAAGTAATCACAGCAATTTTTATTCTGCGTATGAAAATTCTTTTTGATTATGGTTTATTCGAGGTATTTATAAAAGGGTGTCATTTAACTGCACGACAGAAATAATGGTTTGCACGACAGAAAAAATTGAAATAACGACGACATTATATAACAAGCGACGAAACACATTAATCCACGGGGAAAAAAAGAATAAACGACAGTAAATAAAACGCACGTCAAAAAAATGTATTTGGGCGACGAAACAAAATAATCACCGGGAAAATAATTTAAAACACGGAAAAAAAATATTAAACGACAACTTGTGAACGACAATTAAAATCAAAGGAACGACAAAGTTCGATTTAAAAAAATTAAAAGTTTGAGCGACAAATTAAAATAAAAAATTGAAATTAAGCGAAAATTACAATAAAACGCACGACAATTACGACATATACTCCAATCTACTGCACCAACAAAGCCTTCCTGGCGTTTGATGGGTGTCCGCGCTTGCTTTTATATAAAGAAATTTCTCCTGAACATAATTTTAAAAAAAAACAGATAGAAAATTGGTCGAATAGTTTTGAAGAAAATGGGACAAAAACATGAAAAACCAACTTAACGAGAAAGAGCTTTTAAAAGAAAAAATTTCTATTTCCAAAAAAAGTTGAACTTTTTAAGCCTAAAAAACACCTTTTCATAATTTTTTCCAAATTTTTCATAAGTTCATAGATTTAGAAAAGATGGAAACTTCATTTTTGGGCAATCTCCAATTTTTCTGTACTGAAGTGAGTGAAAATTTGAAATTTAAATATCGTTACTAAAAATAAAAAAATGAATGCTCAGAGTTGTATAGAATTGTGGGCCAAAATTAAGGCAGTATTTAATAAAATTCAATTTCATACTGTCGTTCAATGATTTATTTCTTATCTTAAATATTGTCGTTCATTCATATTATTTCGTCGTTCATACTTTGTCGTGCAAATTTTACACTCTGTGTCGTGCATTCCCATTACTCTGTCGTGATTCGATTTTCCCATTTTCGTCATGCAAACCCTTTCTTTTGTCGTGCAGTTTTATATTCCCCTTTATAAAATACATCCTCAAAAGGTATCCGGAGAAAATTTAATTACGTGGTACTTGCAGAACATGACATTTTATGGAGCTAATAAATAAATTGTTCTTGGGTCGTAGATAATTTTGCTAAGTGCATGAATAGTAATTATTTTTAAAAAAATGAATACAAAAATACAAAAGGAGAAGAATAAAATGAAAAGTATTTTCTATTCAAAAAAAAAATTTCTAATAAAAAAAATCGCAATAGCATCAAAAAATTAAAAACGTAAAATAATATCAAAAAAATTTTAAAAATAAAAGAATTCACAATAAAATTAGAAAATTAGAAAATTACAATACATAATTAGTAAATGTATGACTTACTTGTCGAGCTACTTTTCTTTCCGTGTATAAAATCTCGTTTGTAAGTGTTTGTAAAATCGAGTACGTTGGGCTCATTTCCGGTATTATACTTGATTCTTTGCTCTATATGTTGTAATCTCAACGATTTCTGAAAAAGAGAGATAAGGAATGGTTGAAATCAGTTCCGGTGTCATAAGTATAAAAAAATTAAAATTAAAAAATACCTACTTACATACTTTTTTAAATCTCTAATGTCCATTGATTTCTTTGAGACGTTTTTTAAATTCGGGATCGAAGGATCATTAAGATCTGAAGGTTGAAAAGAATGTGAGATACCATTGCTGGCTGAATTGCTTTGCTCTCACTCTTCTCTGGTTAATCACTCTTTATGGCTAATCCTCTTCAAATGAGTTTGTAGAATTTTTTGAAGGAGCGCTCTCATTAGTTTTGAGATTTTAAATTGTTTTGCTCTTTGCTCTCACTCTCGTTCTGCCAGGAAGTATCACTCTTTTAGGCTTCCACTCCCGTTCACTCTCGGCTCTTTCATAACTGGTATTGACTCTCTGTGTACCGATTGTATGAGCACTCACACTTTTTTGTTTCGTGTTTTAGCAACACTGCATCGTTTTTTTCGAGTTTTTTCGGTTTTCTCGAAAAAAACTTGTTATGTTCTAATGTTCAGGGAATAGGAGTCGACTCCGGAGTCAAGCTGGAGTCAGGAGTCAAGGACTAAAATGGACTCCGGAGTCAAGGTGGAGTCAGGAGTCGAGGTGTTAAAGTGATTCCGGAGTCAAGGTGGAGTCTGGAGTCAACTTTCCCTCTTGACTCCGGGAGTTAGGCGGAGTTAGAAGTCAACTTTTTAGCTGATTTCTATTCTCTACTCCAAAACTGGAGTCAAACTGACTCCAAATTGACTCCGACTCCGGCTTAATTCCAGAGTCAAGCTAGAGTCAGGAGTTACGGTCACAGATTAACTCCGGAGTCAAACAGGAGTCAGGAAACAAGGTCTGGAATTGACTCCGGAGTCAAGGTGGAGTCAGGAATCAGGGTGTGAGTTTGACTCCGGAGTCAAGCCGGAGTCAGGAGTCAAGCCGGAGTCAGGAGTCAACTGGAGTCAGGAGTCAACTTTTCGGCTGACTCCTATTCCCTGGTCATGTTGGTCGGATTCCACCACTGGGATGTATAGTGTTCCACTTCAAAATCTTTAGTAAGAGTTGATGGAAAAATTCGGAAAAAATTTATGTTGTATTTTAAGGCTCAAATAACAATACAGCACATGAAATTTATATCAAAATGGTGAAAGTACTGAAGTCGGTGTGAAAGGGTTAAAACATACTTACTTACCTCATCGATAATGTTGATGACTTACTTGGAAAAAGCGCCTATGTTTATTCCTTCATGAAGTCGTGCGTCAATATTTGAACAAAACTCATTATAATCGATTTTTGGTGGACCGGTTCCCCTTTCCGCACCAAAAGGTACCTGAAAAAATGTCATGAGTGAGCACATATGTAGTATTAGTATTAACAACAGACAATAATATCAAATTGATTTATCATATTCTATAGTGTAGTGATCATTGAAGGTGCACTGACCTGTAAAAAAATATGTTTGTTATGTTCTTCGGTAATTTTTTTGGAGTTACTGTACTTTTGTATGGGGCCAATACAATGCAACCTACTTCTTGCTCTCTATCACAGAACGTTTTATTCTCATAATTAATACCTACTTACTATTGTAGAAGTACCATAAGTATAAAATTCCAAAATACCTCAATTCAATGTCCTTTTGCAAATCTACCAAACAAATTATTTTTGATAACAGTGCAATCGAGATATTCTTAAAAGATGCCGTCGAAAGGTATCCGGAGAAAATTTAATTACATACAGTTACGTGGTACTTGCAAAACATGATATTTTATGGAGGTAATAAATTGTTCTTGGGTCGTAGATAATTTTTCTAAGTGCCTGAATAGTATTACCTTTTAAAAAATTACAAAAGGAGAAGAATAAAATGAAAAGTATTTTCTATTCAAAAAAATTTTTTTAATAAAAAAAGTAACAGTCAATAACATCAAAAGATTAAAAATTTATAACAAAAAAAAAAGAAATCACAATAAAATTAAAAAATTAGAAAGTTACAAACTTACAATAGGTACCTAATTAGTAAAATGTATGACTTCCTTGTTGAGCAACTTTTCTTTCAATGCATAAAATCTTGTTTGTAAGTACATATTTGTAAAAATCGAGTACAATGCGCTCATCAGTGGCGTAACCAGAAATTTCTCAAGGAGGGGGTCCAAAATTTCATGATTCTTGAGAAATTGGAGAAATTGTAAGTTCACCTCCCCCCCCCACCCTCAAATTTCCGTTTACTATAAAAACACAAAATTCAAACTTTATTAAATTTTCATGCGATTTGCATAGCACTTTTAAGGAAAAAAACTGATGATAATGTAATCTTGGAACAAACAACTTACATAGGTACTAATTATTTTGGCCTTAAAAGCCAATACAAATACCTAATAAATCCAAGAATTGGCGTCAGAAGCTTTTTTGGGGAGGGTGCAAAGTGGGTATGGAGACTTGGAATATTAAAAGGGAACTATTTTTTGCATTGTTGATTCAAATAGTTTATAGAATTAGCAATTTCTTTCATGCCCGAGCGAAGCGAGGGCGAAATTTTGAGAAAATTTGATTTTTAATGCTTCAAAAAGTCATTTTTTACATAAATTCCTGACTATAATTATACATAATTATTAAATGTGATTTCTTTCATGCCCGAGCGAAGCGAGGGCGAAGCTTTGAGAAAATTAGATTTTTCATGCTTCAAAAAGGCACTTTTTCACGTAAGTTTCTGACGCCAAGGGGGGGTCCAGACCCCCTGGACCCCCCCTTGGGTACGCCACTGGCGCTCATTTCTGGTATATACTTGATCCTTTGTTCTACATGTTGCAATCTCAACGATTTCTGAAAAAGAAAGAAAAGGAATGGTTGAAATCAGTTGCGGTGTCATAAGTATAAAAAAATTAAAACAAAAAATTACCTACTTACATTGTATTTACTCCTTAAAACATTTTGTATTCTGTGATGTAGGGTTTTATCTTTAATTATTATATTAATTTAGTATGAAAGGATTAATTAATATTTTAATATTTAATTTATTAAATTTAGAATTTAATTAATTTATTTTAAGTAAATATAAAAACCCTACAATGCTGCTAAAGTGTCCATTGACTTTTTTGAGGCATTTTCGAAACTCCTTGGCACAGGATCACAGGAACATAGAGATCTGAAAGTTGAAAAGAATGTGAGATACCATTGCTGGCTGTTGCTCTGCTCTCACTCTTCTCTGGTTAATCACTCTTTATGGCGAATCCTGTTCAAACGAGTTTGTAAAATTTTTTGAAGGAGCGCTCATTAGTTTTGAGATTTTAAATTGTTTTGCTCCTTGCTCTCACTCTCGCTCTCTCAGGAAGTATCACTCTTTTAGGCTCCCACCCCCGCTCACTCTTTGCTCTTCCATCACTGAATTGACTCTCTGTACTGACTGTGAGCACTCACACTCTTTTGTTTCATGGTTAAACAACACTGCATCGTTTTTTCCGATAAAAAACATGTTATGCTGTATTCCGATGAAGTTCACGTAATTTGTTGCTGGTGAGAAAAACTTATTTTGGAGCCAGTTTTTGTTGATCTATAAGTGTCTGGCACCTTATCACCTTCAAGGTAATTTTTTTTGGAGTTACTGTACTTTTGTATGGAGCCAATACCATCACTGGATTGGAGCTTTTCACAGTATAAAAAATAAAAAAATGAATTCAGTGAGTGATGAAAATTTTAAAATTTTCATCTACATTCTTGCTAATACTATTAATTGATAGCATAATAGATAATTATTACTTACTATTGTAGAAGTGCTGTAAGGTTACGTATAAAATTTCAAAATATCTCTGTTCTTTAAATTGGTGATGTAGTCCTGATAGAAAGTTTTTACTTGAAGATGGGCGAGGGCGCATGGCTGATTTTGAAGTTTTAATGTGCAATCAAAATATAAAAATTTATTAAAACTAATTAATATTTCTTCATAAAATCCTAATTTAAAAATTGAATAATTAATTTGAATAAATCCTAAATTCAGGAAAATAAAAATTGACATTTTTAGTATAAATCTTCCAATCGGAAAGTTTTTTCCAATTTTCATTTTCACAATGAAAAGAAAATACTCTAAAAAAACAGAAGAAAATGTAAAAGAATGAAACAAAAATTATCCAACTTGGAAGAACCCAATCAATGGCCATTATTATTACCTAGGACTTTCACAAATCTAAAAAATTATATACTCGTAGATAATAATTGAATGGATTTGAATGCATCGTGGGAGTGGTATAAGTAATGCTATACATATTTTCAATTAACTTCCCATAGAAAAAAATTAGAGCATCCACTACATAGGTGGATATCTCAGATATCTGCACTTGAAAACATTTCCTTGCCCGATTAGAGAGGAGTATAATACAAATAAGTGCAGCATTTACATCCACCTCGGATTTTTCGAAAACTTGATTTAATGCCCCTAGGGAGCCGAAAAAACATTGAGATCTTCCAGTTTGACTCTGCAGTCCGGAAGCTGACTCCGGAGTAACTTTCAGACCTCGACTCCTGACTCCACCTCGACTCCGGAGTCAAACTCACGCCCCGATTCCTGACTCTACCTCGGGAGTTAATTTCAGACCTTGACTCCGGAGTCAATCTGTGACCATGACTCCAGACTCCGGCTTGACGCCGGAATCAAGCCGGAGTCGGAATCAATTTGGAGTCAGTTTGACTCCGATTTTGGAAAAAATGGAAATCAGCCAAAAAGTTGACTTCTGACTTCACCTAACTCTCGGAGCCAAGGGGGAAGTTGACTCCTGACTCCACCTTGACTCTGGAGTCAATCTTTGACCTCGACTCCCTGACTCCGGAGTCAATTTGGAGTCAGTTTGACTCCGACTCCGGAGTCGACTGCTATTCCCTGGTATTGCATGATTCAAAAAATATGGAATACCAGCAGCATAGGAAATTCTCGAGTCTTAAATTTTGTCGTGGTTTCTTCGCTTGTGGTAGTTTGGCTCTATCATTTGTCTACTTCAAACCCTCAACGATGCTTGTGTCATTTCACTAAATTCTATTTTGGATTTAAGTTTCTTAAAAAATATTTTGAAATAATGGGTTCATTCCACCGCTCTATTTATAATATTTAAAAAAATAAATTTAGTGATGAAAAATTTTCAATTTTTATCTACATTGGTGCGAGTACTAAAGCATATGAATTTCTTTTTTATTTTTATAAGTGGATAATACAAATGAAATTCGAATCAATTATACCATATGAAATTTGCGTTTCGAGTCGATTTTTTGAGACTTTTGAGAATCTAAAGAAGTACGGTATGCAGTTTAGGTTATTCCATTCGATTTATGGGAGGTTGAAAATCGATTTCATTAATCTAATTACGATTTGAAAAACTAGGCATGTATTTAAACGTAGGTTGACAGGGATTTGGTGGATCAATCAACACACCCATATGAAATTACATCAACACAACTTCCAAAATCGAATTTTTTTATTTGCTACAGTTCTAATTTTTTACGCAAAATAATCGAGTATTAAATACATAATGAGGTAGATTATATTCAATATCAACATCTGGTATAAACGGTGACTCTGTGTTCATTCGGGCAATTGGTATCTGAGGTTATTTTCAAAGTTGTTAATTTCTTTCCAACTCCACCTTCCTTTATTTCCACCGTTTCCTTGTAACATTTGCATTTTCGGTACAGATTCTCGACGTTGATACATGAAATAGGGCAGTAGGATTTCGAGCCATTTGACGGATATTTCACTTCGACTGACATTTTGCGGAAAAAACTCTTAGATTTGTTGAAAATTTCCGAGTACGCTTTCCTGTAAGCAATGGCATGACATCAGATGAGGATTTCAATTTAAGATTAACGTAAATAGACACATAACTGTTTAGAATCTGTGATTTCTAACAGGCGATAGAATAGATTGCATTTTGTTCGAATTTTGAAAAATTGTCATTTTTATTTTCTACATTAACATGTATTTTTGAAATTTTTCGGAGGGGAGATATTTTTTGAACTTCGTTGGAATGAAGAGAAAAAATATGATTTTTGCAATAAAAAATTTTGTCGAAGCATGATCGATTTTGAGCGGTCTCAAATTGTGATAAGAATTGAAATAAAAACGTAGAAAAAATTGAGATTTTTGTTTTGCATATTTTAAAGCCATTTCTGAGGAGGGAGGGAACCAATTTCTGAACATTGTTTAAAAAGCAGCTAATCTTTTTCAAGAAATATTTTTCTATGTAAAAAAATTATCCTGAGGTGAAGTCTCAAAGTGTGTTGTAATTGTAGTTTTCGATTACGAGATTCTGACGGTTTTTCGAAATCTGCCTACCTATTTAGGCACATTGAATTCTGAAAAAAGTGTACTTGTTCAAAAATTATAAATCAATGTGTGATAGATAGGCATCTACGAAAATTTAAGTGTTCACCACTTTAGATTGTACAATCCAAGGTTACGAAGGACATCATTTTTTGAATAATTCAGCGCTGTGCTTATTACATTTCAACATGTTGCCCATTTTTAAAATTCAAGACGCAAATGTTTTTGTTTCTTAAAAAATTGAACAAAAGTCTCATACAGTTGGTAAGAAAATTTGCTGTTGATGTTTTTTTAGGTTAATTTCAAAATCGAAAACAGGAAAAAAGTGGAGGGGGAGGGGTAAAAATTGAATATTTCCAACGTTGAATGCAATTTTTCGACTTGAAATGTTATTTCTCTAGAAAAAGTCATGCAAATTTCCTCGTATAAAAATACCATTTTGTGATTTATATGCCATGAGCTTACTCTCTTTGCCATCTCTGTTCAAATTCAGTCATAAGAAATAGTGATGCTTTGAAAACTTGACGAATTTTGATCTATTGATTTTTTTTGCCTAAAGTCGAATTTGGTGGGTGTGGATGATATTTGAAACAGTAGTGAACTTGAAAAATTCTGAGGTGTTCGCTTTGAAATGGTTCTTGACTCTCCCAATTGTATTTGCAGTTTCTTTGATCGTCAGGAAATAAATTTTAAAAATGATTTTTGAAGTTTCTACTACTCCCTTCAATGATACAGCGATGTCTTACTTGGCTTACATTTGGTGTTAAAAATTGACGAATCATCAGGGACAGATCTGTGAGTAGGTTTCGAAGAGACAGGAGAAAAACAAATTATTGGTCTCGATTTTTTAAAGATTTTCTTGAGAAGACAAATGGAGCATAAATAATTGACAATGGCGATGCCAAAAAATCTAAAGTATTAAGTTTAAAAAATCAAAAAATAATTTGAATTTTGAAAGAATTTTAAAAAAAAAACAGGGATACATTATTTTATCCCATCAAAGAAGTAAAATTGTCGAAAGTAAGAATTTTTCGAACGAGGTCCATCAGCCTAACTCGTTAAAAAATTGAAGAAGTGCTTTCTAAATCCGAATCAGTCAAATTTATTGATATTCTGTTGTTTTTTTTTTAAATCAATGAAATGAACTTGCTGAAAATCAGTGATTTCTTACTGATTTTCCAGTCAAAAATTATCAATTTTTCCAATGAAAAGCGAATTCCCTGAAAGATCGGTAAATGGTAATTCTTGACTGATAAATCAGAGAAAACTTACTGATTTTTTGCAAAATTGATTTCACTGATTCAAAAAGACAGAATTTTACTAAATTTGACTGCTTCTGATTTAGAGACTTCTTACGTTTGAACTTTGAAAAGCATGAAATGAATATTTACAAAAATTCAAAATTATTCCATCTGGAAAAAATTCTCCCCTCGTGTGGTTCCCCACCTAAATCATTTATGTTGCATTATTAATTTAAATAAATACCTATATACATGTATGACACAAAAGTCTTGTTAAATTGAAACTTTTCTCAATCGAAAAACGTTTGAAACAGGAGTTGTAGAGAATTGAAGACTGAAAATTTTACGTTCTGTAATTTTTTCTTCATCTTGCAATGGAAAGAAGTTATGGTACAAAGAACTTGAGTATAATTTTTTCTTTTTATGCCAAACTCTTCCTCATTGCTAGATGAAAAAAAATTATAGAACGTGAAATTTTCAGTCTTTAATTCTCTACAACTCTTGTTTCAAACTTTTTTCGATAACCGGTTATCGAATTGAAAAAAAAATCATCCAAAGAAACTACCGATTTCAACCAATTGGATATATCAAAAAAAGTGTGAAATAAAAGTTGTAAAGAATTGAAAACTGAATATTTTACGTTCTGTAATTTTTTTTTCATCCAACGATGGAAAAGAGTTATATGACTTGAAAAACAAAAAATTATACTAGAACCTTTTCTACGACAACTTCTTTCCATTTCAAGATGGAAAAACAGTTATGGAACAAAAAATTATTGTTTTTCAATTCTCTACAACTTTTGTTTCAAACTTTTTTTCCATATCTTTTTGGGATATTATTGACATTTGGTTCGAAACCGCTGAACCGGTTTCAAAAAAAAACATATCACATTTTAATCGCGCCAGTGCGTAGACTTTATTTCAATAAAAAAAAAACAGACCCTCATTTTTTGACCCAAACCGGTTAGTCAATTTGTGAGCATCCTATAAACCGGGCTGAAAGTTTAATTATCAGTCTTCAGTGTCTTCGACGCCTGGAACATATTACCGTTTGAACCGTCTTGATATCTCTTTTCACTTCTGAGATATTGAGAAATGTTTCAATTTACCAAGACTTTTGTGTCATACTGTATACATTTTCTTTCTTCCATTGAAAATTATTAATTGTACAAATGGTGGCAAAAATGGTAAATTTCATCCAAATTTCTTGAAGTAATACGAGTTCAAAAGTTGAGTAAAAAAATCAGTTTTGCCATTGTTAATTTTTTCTTTTTTTAACAATTCATCTATGAGGTCAATCGTGAGAGAGACGTCTAATTTTTGAGGAATGAATATATTGACGTTTTATACGAAAAAACTTCATTTAAAAACTAACAAAATATTTAATCCGAAAATTTTTAGGAGTTTGCATCTTTGATTTTTGAGTAACGGGCTGAATAGGCAAAATATATGGAGACCCAATTCGATCTGTAGCTTTCAAAAATTGTCTATGAAGCGTTTTGAAGAAATTTTTTCCTGAACAAAAAATGATAATCTGTACATCTATCAATTTATAATCAATATTTCGAAAATATCAAAAAGAAGCTTCAATTCAGTTTAAAACCTCCTTCTCCTTCATGCTCTATAACTAACCATCTGCTACATTATTTTATCCATAAATTTTAATAAATTTGAAAATGAACACTCACCAATCGCCTGGAATTCGTCTGCCATACGTGGTATTAGCATGGACACATTCTTGACCGCCACCAAATCCCAAGATAACATTCGACGGCTTGGGCACAGGTGGCTTACGAATCACCTCGGCCGAGTTGAACGGTGCTACAAACCCTTGCACAAAGCATCCGATCGCCAAAAGGAAAGGAACCAGAACCAGGACCAATTTCGATACCATTTTCACTTTTTTCAACACTCTTTCAGCAAAAAACAATAAAAAGATGGGTGCACTAAAACACGTCAAATCGACAGTTGACTCGAAATGCGAAAAAAATAATGATTCGTTTGCCTGAATTAATTTCTATTTAAAAGAAAGCTTCTTCCGGATGATTCATTGCCTGAAAATTGTATTTACTTAAGCTTTGTACTTACACGTTCCCAGAATTATCGTTGAAATTTTCTTTCCATTTGAAAGTAACAAAACAAACGTTTAGATAGTACTTGAAATTAGGTGTGTTTGATCAAATATGAAATTCGGTTGATAAAAGTTTTTCGAGAAGTGACGCTGTTGTTTAATTTAAAAACAATGATGTTTTTTTTCCTATTGAAAGTATATGAATTATTTGTGCTTTGGATAATCTCTATGTGGGTTGCTATGTACATCGTGTATAGTTGCTTGGACGTGTAATGAGAAGTGACTTCCTTCTTATGTGAAGGTTCTCGAGTTGGTTGGATTAAAAATTCAAAAATTACGGTTGAAATTTTCCAAAATGTTCTCGGTACAGAATATATGATTTTCCCACAATCAATTGTATTCAATTTGAATTTTTTTTATATTCGCCAGGTCGAATAAATTTTTCCAGAGTTCTATCGCTCTCTAGAAATATCTTTACAGGAGAAATAATGCTCAATTTTTCTTGAGCTGTGAATAAAAACATGAAATAAATTTGTGTTGAAATTTGAAACAGTAAATCATTTTATTTACTCTGCTATCTTCTTCAATTCATTCTTCTCGCGAAATTAATAAAAATTGTAAAATTATTTTCATTTCGTCATCAATATATAAAATTCTGCAATTTTTATTCTAAAAAATACCTAATCAAATTAAAATAATAAATTACTTACAAAATAGTAGGGCTGGCGATTATAATCGATTATTTTTTTCTTTATAATCGGCCAAAATTCTTAATCGGTTAATCGATTAATCGATTATTTTAATCGATTAATCGGCCGATTATTTTTAATCGTCTAATGGGTTGTTTTTTTGGAAGTCAAAAAAGTAGCTCAAAAAGCACGGATTTCTGTTTTTTGTTTTCAAAACATCTGGTTGGAAAATTTTCATTTAAAAAAAATGATGAGTCAGCAAATTTCTCTTTTTTAATAATATTAGTCGACAGATTTTTCATTTTCAACCCCGAGATTTTTGCCCAAACTGAAGATTTTCACGTGAAACAAAGAACTGAAATTGGATTGCAAATTTTTGTCCCAGGACGGGGAGGGGGAGGGGCGAAGGTAAATTAATTGGTCGATTTGAGAAAATCGGACGATTATTTTTAATCGATTAATCGGGCGTCGATTAATCGATTATTTTTGTAATCGATTAAAATTTGAATAATCGATTAATCGATTTTAATCAGCCCTACAAAATACTACTCTCTAATTACACAGGTTAACGTTTTTAAACGTTTGAAATGCTGTTTGAAGTTTAATGGGTTATTTTTATAGTATTTTTCACGCGGATCACTAAAAAATCACTGAAAAAATTTCATCACCCAAGGATTTTTCACAATTTGAATTTTCTTGAACAGTTTTTTTACTTTTTTTTTGATAACTTTTGACACTTGAAGTCGATTTTCTGAGAAAAGGAAGGGTTCTACGAAAAAAAATGAATAGAACATAAATTGTAGAAGTTTTTTCTTAGGAGGCTTAGCTTTCGAGATATTTTAAAATATAATTATTTCAAAGTTCAACTTTTTTTAAAATTGGAATTATCTCAAAAACTAAGCTTCCTATGAGAAAAACCAAATTGGACTCCACAGACAGGAAATTTGATGCTCTACAATTTATGTTCTATTCATATATTTTTTTGAAAGGTCGAGATTTTTTATAATGAACCACATTTTCGACATTTCTCATATTCTAACAATGGAAACAATCCAAAAGCCGGTAAATCAAAATTTTTTCCTCAGTAATCGAGTCTGATTGGTGATTCTGACCTATTTTCTAGTGCTGAGTTCGAATATGATTTCAGTTTTATTCCATCACGTCAGGATTTTTTATAATTGGAATTTTTTGTTGAAAATTCGTTTCGTGTTTTTTCATGTAAATTTTGACCTTTAAAGTCGATTTTCTGGCGAAAGAAAGGGCCCTACGAAAAAAATGAATAGAACCTAAATTGTAGAGCGTAAAATTTTCTATGTGTAGAATCCACTTAGTTTTTTCTCTGGAGGCTTAGTTTTTGAGATATTTCCAATTTTTGGAAAAAAAGTTGAACTTCAAACTTTGAACTAAAATATTTCGAAAGCTAATCCTGCAAAGAAAATACTAATGGGACTGTACTGATGGGAAATTTTACGCTCTGCAACTTATGTTCTATTAATCTTTTTCGTAGAACTCTTTCATTTCTCAGAAAATCGATTCTAAGTGTCAAAAGTTATCAAAAAAAGTGGAAAAACTGTTGAACAAAAAATTCAAATTGTGAAAAATCCTTGAGCGATGGAATTTTTTCATTATTTTTCTCGTGATCAGCAAGAAAAATATTATAAAAATCACCCATCAAACTTCAGACAGCATTTTCGACGTCGCGTCGATCTGTGTTATGATTATGAGTGAGATAAAGAAGAATAAAATGTTTCAATTTTAACATAATAGGTAATTATTCAATTTGAAAAATACAAGTAAAAATTTTCCTCAACTTCAGTTTAACCAAACACATTTTAATAATGACGTAATAAACTCTATCGGCACTACCAGAAATTAAATTACATAAATTTTTTTGTCACTGAAATACAGGCTCACTTAAAAGATGTGAGCCATTAAATTTTGTTAATTACTTGGTCTTCTTCATAAATAATCGTATAGAAAATTAACATAAAAAAATGAAATTTTTTTTTTAAAAATAATTCCCAGTTTATCGGTTGGCACAAAATTATTATCGCGAGATAGTGGAATAATTTCGCTTAAAAACGTGCACTTCAAAAAAAATTAAAAAAATGAGATACTTCCTTGTCTGATAATTGTGGTATAAAAGAGCATTTTTATTAAAATTATGAAAGAAAAACTTACTTACTCTATACATCGCACCTCCAAACAACACATCTCAAAAAAAATTAACCATATGTTTTGTATGAGATGTGTTGTTATTGCACTAGGGGTGCGACATATTCTATGTATTTTTTTGTCTTTATAAGCCCAATTTCAGATGAAATTTGCCGGCAATTTTTTTACTTGGTTTTCAGTTTTTTAGTAATCTTTTATTCTATCTACGAACAACGGCAAAACCAAAAGTGAATCTACCAAAAAATAATTTTTCTAGGGTAGTTGTCATTTGATATAAAAAAATTCTGGGGAAAAAATAGACCTATACTCCCTCAGTTGAAATTATGGCCATTTTACTACATTATTTTCAAAAAAAAAAAGATTTCAACAGAAACATGTATACTTGATGGAAAAGGATTTATAATTTTTTCATCAATTTTGGTGAGCTCTTTCAAGGTTTTTACGATTATCTGAAGTTTTTAAACGTGAAAAAACACCATATAAGCGAGAAACCACTGCCCTAGAAAATTTTCTGAAAAATAATTTTTTGGTAGAATCATTTTTGGTTTTGCCGTTGTTTTTTTTAGGAAGAGAGGCCAAAAATTACAAAAACCCTTACAGAAATGTTGTTATTTTGGCTAATTTTTCAAATCTTTAACATTTTATACGGAAAGAAATGGCCAAATGAAGAAACTAACGTCGGGCTCGTGTTAAGCAGGTCAAAATACCCCGACAAACACCCTTTTCGCGATCATTTTACTTTAAATGTCGAAATTCACTTTTTTCATTGATGATTTGGCATGACAATAAAATTAAAATTTAGAGATTTAAAGTAAAATGATCGCGAAAATGGTGTTTATCGGGGTATTTTGACCTGCTGAACACGAATACGGGACTGGGTTTTTCAATTGATCATTTCTTTCCGTATAAAATGCTCAAAACTTGAAAAAATCCTGCCGAAAGAACAACATTTTTTACGATTTTTTGCAATTTTCGGCCATTGCGCCACCTCAATCGCCAAAACTGAATAAGTACCACCTATCTTAACCGAGTATATCCTTTGCCTCAAAATGTTTTCAAATAATTAGGGTAACACCAGATGACAAAACAAGCTTTCTGACATTTTTCAAATACCTACAAATATAAATTTTCGAAAGAAAACCATATAAAAACTTACTTTTCATCAGAATTGTATTAATCTGCTCTCTAATTATGGAATTTTCTTCTTCAAAAATGTTTGGATCGGAGGAAACTGTTAATTTGTTTAGTGTGCCTTCGATATGTACAAAATCAATAATCTTCGACATCTTGTGTTTGTAAATTTCTACTCGCTTGAAAGTTAGGTGAAATAACGTCATCGCTGTTTGGTTATAAGTAATGATAATTTCTATTAAATTTTGTGTGGTTAATCCGACTATTATATATCCATCTTGAGATTCCATAATGGATGAGTGTCGGTCGGAGTAATCAAAAAAATTTCTCAAGTATGTAATAATTGGCTCAAGTGCTGCGTTTGCAAATTCATTTGCCCATGCATAAATTAATTCTTCCATTCTACGTCGTATTATACGAGGTTCATTAATCCTTCTGTTGACTGAATTTCCCTAAAATTAAAAAAAAAACAAACAAAAAAACTGGTTACTTACTTGATATTTATGTATTGATTATTTTACATATGATTTTTATTTTTTAAACTTACAACTGCTGAACTGCAGTTATTGCAGATACCTGATGAAACTCTATTTAGTACCTACATGGCCATAATGTAATCTACATGTGTATAGCTTAATAATTGACGAAACCATGTGCAAAGAAAGTATATATATATATATATCAAAATATAATGAAAAAATTCACAGAAGATATCTAAAATGCCCATATGATGTAATGAATGAATTCGTTATCAAATATAATAGTACATAAGTATGTACTACCTATATATTTTTTACCCACAAAATTCAAACAAACACAATTGTCCAATTTAATATACCAACACCTGCATAGGTGATTACAGTCTTCGATTGATGATAAAATTATATTTTTGAATGAGATATCATTCATTTTTCTACTTCAATTAGTAAGGGAGTTATGGGCTTGGAGGGGTTATTTAAAACTCAACCTTGATATCCTGTAGGTACCTACTTAAATAGTTTTTAAAATTAAAGTATAAACTGAAATACTAACCTTGAAGAGTTGTATAGGTTCATCTCAGTTCCTATTTTGTAATTGTAACCGTTCAGATTGTTTATCGCCAAATACGTGTTCACATCAGTGATGGTGCTGTAAGAATTTCCTATACAAGAATCTTTAAAAGTCTGGTTGAATATTTGCACAATCTCGTCACTTAAAACTGTGCCAAACGATATCTGTTGAAATATGTTTTGAAACAACTTATTAGTACCCGCTACACTGCTGGTTTTAAATATTGTTTAAATTGAAAGAAAAATTTGCTGATTAATAACTTTTAAAATCATTCAAAACTGTACGTAATTGTTAACATCTACGAGAGGTGAAGTTATTTATTAAACCTCAAAAGATAATTTTGTAAAAAAAAGCATAGGTGGAGATAAAGGTCATGGGGGGGGGGGCTTGAGTCCCCCAAATGTTTAATTAGCCCCTCCAAATCATTTACGTGTACATGTTTCGTAAGGCCGCAAGCTTGAAGTGTTCTTCTGTAATGAACGATGCCAGTCTAGTAGCCAAACTTCCATGAAGCCCTGATGTAAACGAGTAGCCTGCGGTCGACAGGGTGTTGTTCTGGATCGCCTGGGTCTTCTCCGGGATCAAGAGCCCTGTCGTCAGTCATATCTAACATATTCAAATTTCATCAAATTTTATTCAGTAGTTTCAGAGAATTCTTGAAAAAACCGTCATCAAATCTTGCATTTTTTTTCAAAGTTTTATTAAAATAGTTATCGTGGCAATTGAAACTTTTCAATACTTTTATTGTCTTCTTTTTATATTCTAAAATCATATTCGGCCATTTAGTCCCTGCGGTTAGCATGAAAAAACGGGGTATACTGCACTTTTTGAATACGAGTTGAAACGTGGTTTTTATTTTAGTATGACCCAAAAGAAAATTTTTGAGAAGTGGAGACGTCAAAAATTTCCCTTAGGAGTGGAGGGAGGGGGAGTTTTAGGGGAGGTTTTACCCCCATTTTTCCATATGAAGGGGTTGGGGTAAATTTGGTGTCATTTTCATATAATACGACCCCCCTGAACCCGAATCTGCTATTAGTTTTCCGATCTGAAGCGTAGAATTCACACAATCGCATGATTTGTGTCGCAAAAAGAGGCCAATTTTGAGGAAAAAGAGGTAAATTTGCGATTTTTTTTTCATCTTGAGACGAGTAATGTGGATCAAGTAAGGTTTGAAACCAGTTTTAAATACATTTCGAACCTTCTGAATTCGAATTTGTTATTGGTTTCTCGATAGGAAGTGAAATGGATTCTTTATCGTCGCTTTTTGGTAGTGAAAAACAGCCAATTTTCGATAAAATCGACTCGAATTCCCAATTTCCCATCTTCTCAACCCAATACCTCGAACCAATCCTGGTATGAAACCATTTTTATACGTAATTCGAACCTCCTAAACACGGGTTTTCGATTAGTTTCCCGATTGGATGTAGAGAATTCTCTCAATCGTGAAATTAGTGTAGCGAGAAACAGTCAAATTTCGCCAAAACTGACAGGCCCGTGAACGCCGTACTTTCCACGAGAGCGCCGTGGAAAATTTGATGCATCTGCACGGGTTTAATACGACGAGTGGTCAGTTTCAATTTTTTCCAACAATGAAACAATAAAATATATCTGTTAATGGATAGGTAATATAAAGAAATTTATCAAGAAAATATTCAAAAACTAGATGGAATAGATTTGAAAGTTGTTCTGGCAACCCGTCAAAAGTTAATGAAGTTCAAAGTTACAAAAATGAGATTTTCTTGAAAAATTTACATTGAAAAAATTTGAAGTTCAAAAAATTTACAGGAAAAAATTCAGAATTTGAGAATTTACGTTGAAAAAATGCAGAGGTAAACTTATCTTTTATGTACCACGGATGTCGTGAAACTCCGTGAGTAAATCTTCTTGTGCCTACTAGCTAGGTAAAGGTTTATTAACGTAAAGCAGGTGTCGAGAGACATAAGCCCTCTCTTGATCACAGAGGCTTCTCTCACCCTGTCAAAAGTATCTAGTACTTACCCGTATATGTAAGAAAATTCCAATTGAAAACATTTGAGAAAACTCAAATTAAAAACAAATTTAAGGGTGTACTTTAGTAGGTAAATTGAGTAGGTAAAAATGACAATTTTTCAAACCATATTCTGAAGACCAGAATGAACGGATTTATTTCGTGTTTGGATTATTTTGTTCAGAAAGGTTACAGTTTGGCCGCTGCGAGGTTATTTTTCAAAAAATTAATTATCTGACTTCATTATCTTACTCTGAAGTTGGCAAATTTACGTAATTTTCACTGTAACATTACGCAGTTGGAAATATGTATGTGAAAAAAATAAGTTCACAGCGGCCTTCATAACGATCTTAAAAATCAATGTACAAAATTTGAAACAGAATTATCCATTATGGCCAGAGTACTAACGTTTGAAAAAATTTACACTTACGTACAAAATTGTAAGTCTATGTGATAACATCCATGGTGGCCAATGATTTCTCAAGTTTGTATTGATCAATATCGTTCAATTTATCAATTTCGAATCACTTTATTCGTCAAGTTACACACCATTTTTTTGACCTAAAATTTGTTGACTTTTTTTTGTTTGAATAAAAGTGAATGGAAAAATGTTTGAAAATTCAATTTATTCTGAAAATTTACTGCTAAAAAGCAGGAATTGGTCAATTATTATAAGATTACCTGTTTTTCGATTAATGAACGACATAATTGTTTATTGAAATAACAAGGTCGAGAATTTAACTGAAATCTGCAACCATTTATGTTTACAAATTTTTGAATTACCTATTTTCTCATATTTTTGGAAGCTATACTCTGTCCAACTTAAGAATACCCGTCAATCAAAGAGACATCCACACTTCGAATGCGAGTAATGTCTTGAAGATTCATTTTTAAAACAGTAATATTTCAAATAAATCAATGGTTTTTTGATAATGATACGATAAATATAATAATAATTTATTAAAAAAAGAAAAAGAATCAATTTTGTTCAGTTGAGTGTTACAATTCATCTGCCGCGTTATGCTGTGCTATGTGAATCGACGTTTTTTCCTTTCCCCTCGGTATACCGAATTGTCTACTGGATTTTGATTGACGGGTATTCTTAAGTTGGACAGAGTATAAATTACACCCTTAAGAAAACATTTTTTTTAAAAAAATTCAAATTCAAGAAAAAAAGAGAAAATTTGATTTTTTAAAAATCCGAATTAATAAAGTATTTAGTACTTACCCGTATATGTAAGAAAATTCCAATTGAAAACATTTGAGAAAACTCAAATTAAACAAAAATTGAGAAAGTCGAAATTCAAGAAAAATTTCAATTGAATTTTATTTCAAGAATTTGAATTGAAGAATTTATCAGAAATCTAATTTTTCAAATCGTAGAATATTTTTGCAATCAAAAATTTTTTGGCTCACTTTTTGAGCAAGTTTTCAAATAATCGATCTGAATAAAAAATATAGCAATAAAAAAACAAACGTTGGAATATTGAGAAAATTCAAATTTAAAAAAATTAAAAAGATTTTGAGAAAATTGAAACTGCAAGAAATTTTAAGTAAAAAATTTTGTGCAAACGTATATTTTAGATAACTTGAAAAAATTGAATTGAAAAAATGAATTATAAAAACAAATTTAAGAAAACTTGGATTGAAGGAAATTTTTTGAGTTAAATGGACGCATTCAATTTATAGAATATGATCTGAAGTTCAGATAGGTACCTAGATAGTAATGTGAAAGCATGGTTAAATTTTCAATTTCTAAGAAAGAAAAAATTCCGGGAAATATTCATCTATGGCAAGAATTATTTTTCGAAATATGAAAACAGATAGTTAAATTAGTCACGTATTTAAAAAAAAATCAAGGACTCAATCCGTTTATAATTTTTTCATTTATTCATCTAATATGTAGAAAACATACAATAGGTATATATAAGTATATAGGTTTTATTAAATACATTTTTTTGAAGTTTTTTTAAAAAAAATACATTCTTTGATGTTTAAAAAAAATTACATTTTTTGAATACATATAATGCAGTAAGTACCTAGTGTAACAATATGCTACCAAAAAATTTCAAGATGACAAATTTATTGTCAAAATTTCAGAAAAAAAAAATAGAAATGGAGTTCAAGAAGAAAAATGCTTGTTAATTTTTCAAGTCATCTAATTATGTTCCAGTAGATCTAATAAATTCGAAGCTAATAATTTAGGCGGCTATAGGGTATATTACCAAAAAATTTTAAAATCTTTCATTTTGTTTTCAAAAATCCAAAAAATTATTCGAAAACAGGTTGATAAAATTATTAAAACAGAAAAATTTAATTGGTATTGATTCGTTAATTGATTTTTATATTTCTTATAGCGGGTCAAGATTTGTTATAACGTAGGTATTGGTTGAGTGGGAGCAATAATAGGCACCATAATAATACTCCATGGTTTTACCTCTAAATTAGGTAAATTTGCAGGAGTGGTCATATCTTTTGTCATGAAACGAGCACAATTTTTCGATTTAATATACGGGACAACCACAACCTCGTTAAACTCATTTTTAATGAAAACGTGTGCAATTTTTTCAAGTCTGTTTGGTAAACAGACTCTTAATATATTACCGAAAGCTACTTGCTCACGTGTCATGAACCAGTATGGAATGAATTTGAGTAATACTATGGTGAAATCATCATCCGGGTGGTTTTCGGCATAACCCCGCATTGTATTAACCACACTGTGGTGCCCACTACACATCATTCTGAAACTAAATGCCATGTAGGCAGCAAACCTTACATGTATATCTCGGTCTTCTGCAGGTAGAGCATTGTAGAACTGAGTATTATCATCATAAAAAGATTTCAGCTGTTTTCGAATTAGCCTGATCCAGTTTGGTAGTAGTAGGATTGCTTGGTCTTCATATGGTTTTTTTAAAATTCCATACCATGTAATAAATGAATCTCTGATCGCCTCATGGAGCGGCAGCGGCGCCGACGTGGGTGGGTTTACTTTAGTGGGTTTCTTCATTTCCGTAGAACTGCTTAATTCCCCAGGGAGCAAAGGTTTCCCCCCTTGTGTAGAACTGGGTTTATATTTCAGCTCTTCATCCGTCTCCTTGAACTTGCTTATCCAACCTTCATTTTTTTCAATTACCGTCAGGATATCCGAAGGGATTGCCAAATTTTTATTATCTTTCCAGAATTGATCTGATTTTGTACATACATTTTCGCCGCTTTGATAAGCGATTTGCAACAAAGCTTTAAAAGAATTAAAAGCGCAATCGAAGTCATTCAAAAACTGCAACATTGTACGTTAAAAACGAGGTATTTATTACAAATGTTCAGAAGGGAATCAGAATTAGTGATTTGAATTTCACTCACATTTTTACTTTCAGCGCTATTGTGTCCTATGACATACCCTGAGGAGTTTCCTTTGGCGAAACCTGTGGCGTGACCTGTGGCGAAACCTGTGGCGAGTATTTTCTTAAACACTTTTCGATACCTCATTTTCTTTTGGTGTTTTTCCATCGCATTACTGATCGCATTCAATTCCTCTTGGATAACAGAGCCGTAATCTATTGGGAAATTAAGTTTAAAAGTATTGGTTATACGTAGTGAGGAATTTTAAGAATTTGAGTCGGGATTTTCTCTTGTTACAGGCCTTATTTGTGTTAAACAAATTATTATAGCCTCAAAGACAGTCGGGCATCTGGTGCTCTCATTGGTTCTCGGCGTTCGTTCGTACGCGTATACATGTACGCGCGCGCGGGGGGAGGGGTAGTTTTCCGTATAGAGCATTTTCGAAAGCTAAGGTAAGAGCCGAGAGCAAGAGCGGGAGCGAACACAGAAAAATTTGAAGAGCAAGCCAGGAGCGAAGAGCAGGGTCATTTTAAAAAACATAAGGGATAATTTGGAGATTTTCGAGCATTGAAATTCGCTGGAGCCTGGAGGCTCCAGAACGGGAAGGTCCAAAATAGGGTACCGAATAAATATCAGACCTCCATTGCTTATTTTACTCAATTATGTAGTTGAAAACCCTATTTTTGATCATGTAATTTATACACATTCCACTTAAATTTCACATTCAAAAATTTTCCAAAAATCAGTGGCAGAATTTCGCATTACAAATTTTGGCTTTATCAATCTGTCTTGATCACGTCTCAAAATTTTTCAATTTTTTATACCCGTAGTGAAAATTGAAAAATCCCTAAATTTTTTGAAGTAGGTATTTCAAAAGCTCAGAAATCAGTGAGGTTGATAACCTTGATGTCAAATTGATGTTGATATCCAATAGACACTTACCCTATTGACAAAGAAAAACGCTAAACGCTGTAAAAAGCGCTATTGACAGGCGTTTTTTTGAGAAAATAGCGCTGCGCCAACGCTATTTACATCCAAAAAATAGATGGTTCTGTGTTCGTTTGTTTATTTTCTCTAATTGAAGACTTTTGTTTTCAATCATTTGGTAATTTCTGATAAAGGTGAAAAATTGGTTGATTCAATTATTACTCGTTCGTTTTAAATAAAGAATTTATTTAGCATTGATCTAGAACAAGATTCAAGCCATTAACGTTGATTTATTCAGTTTTTTCGTATAATAATGCTTATGGTGCTTTTGGTTTTTGAAGTAAATTTCTAAAAACAATGGCGCTTTTTTTTGCGTTTGGCGCTTTAAAAACGCGATTTCTACTGCGCATACGTTCTGCACAGGCGTTTGGCGTGCGCTATTTTCTCAGAAAAGCGCTATTTCAAAAACGCGATATTGTCAATAGGGTACCAAAGGTCACTTGATCAGGAATATCAATATCCGGGATATCAGCAGTTGCCTTACTGTGTGGCCGAAGAGTAAAATATGCAAGAAGAAGCAGGAAAGGAAAGACATTCCTCAACATGGTTCCTCCGCAATTCTGAAACGCAATGATTAATGAACAATGAATATGTAAACATGTCGTCAGTCTGGTTGCAAAAATGAAACAAAAAAACATTTTAGCCGGATTTTCGGTTTTCTACACAAAAAGCCTAGCCGTTACACGCCGTCGTTCTGCTGAATATAAAAATTTGATATAATCTACAATAAAAAAACAATGAAAGCGGTTTCAAGACGTTTTGGAGCTTCAAGACAATTTTGGAATTTTTCAATGCAGAAGAAAAGTACATAAAAATGGTTCATCTGAAACTTCACCACCTATAATCACGGATAACGAATTTGGTGAATTATTCAATTGATTAAAGCAGAATTTTCCGAAATCTGTGATGTTGAATTCAAATTTATATTTTTTGAAAAACATTAAAATGTGCTCACAAAAAAACCTGAAAGTCCGTATTTTTTGGCTGAAAATTCTCCTGGAAAAAATTAATTTTTTTGCAAAACAAAAAAAAGGAATTTGAACACAAAGTAGCGAATTTTGGAAAATCCTTCTTTAATTAATCAAATAATTCACCAACATTGGTTACCTATTCATGAGTATAGTGCTAAAGTTTCTAATTATGGATTATTTTTATGGGCTTCTCTACAGCACTTAGAGGCACCAAAACATGAAGTAAATTTGAAATTTCAATCATTCAACAAAATTCAAGAAATTAATTTTAAACCCTGGGATTCTACTTCACGTTAGGATACCTTTCTTTATTAAGGGTTGATTGGTTGGTATAGACAGGGTTAAGACCTGGAAAAATATGAAATATAGCTAGCTTAGTGTAGAACTTTCAAAACATTAAAATTTCAAATTCTGAAAAATGATTTAAATTTTTTTTATGAGATGCGGTTTTTATGGCGTTTTTTTTAATGTATGCGACTTTTATCACGGTTTTTATGGCGTTTTTTTTGCGTATGCGGTTTTTAAGGCGGTTTAAATCACGAACGCGTTTTTTTCCTCTCAACTTTTTCAACCGCTATATAAACCACTATAAAAACGCAATGCAAAATTACGAATAGCGATAATTTGTGCGTTTTTTACAGCGACTGCGGTTTTTATCACGATTTTTATCGCGTATTGCGTTTTTTTTAGCGGTTCCCTTGCCAATAGGGCAGTAGTTCAACATGGCTGCTGTTTGTTTAAGAATTTATTAAACATGAAATAAAACGTCTGATACGATCAAAAAGCTACTAAACGATCAAAAAACATTCCCTTATCAATTTAAGATCAACATCTGGGCCGCGATTTTGCTGGATACACTAACGATGCGCCACTTTCTGCCAATCCACCAATCAGAAGCGCCGGTCGCGGAGATTCGTATGATCGCTACTTTAACATTCAATTTTTCATCCTGCGCAAATATATTCTCTTCGCGGTCTTCGCGGGTATTCCAAGTTTACATTTCTAAAATTTTCCACTTTTGTAATAACATATTTCGTTGAAATAAAAATAAATAACTTAGATCAAAAAAGGATTAAATGAAAGCATTCATTTATTTCAAATTTCAACAGACCAAACATTTATGACAAATTTAAAAAAAAACAATCAAGTAACTCAAAACCATTAATATCATTAATGAGTGCATTTTATGCAAAAAACTAAATTATTATCGCAGGGTTTCAAAAACTTTATAAAAATCAAAACAAAAAATGAAAAAAAATGAAAAAAACGAATTTTTTCTTAGAAATAACGTTAAAAAAGTTTTTAAAAAATATAAAAATGAAAACGAAAACTTGAAAATTTAATGTTTTTGAAACCCTATATTGTGATTTACGATGGTGGGAGAGATAAATCTTCCTGTACACAGATCATAAGGCGGTGAGGGGCCTTTCTCACTCGTTTTGAAAGAGCATTGTATTTATGATCAGACTCTCGAATACTTTTAGGTGGTTTACCCCTTTGGATTGGCGCCGATCCTCCCACCCGAACAGTACGACGTATAGTACCCCCGTTAATCGCGGTCTCGCCCTTTTTTTATTGCAAGAGGATGAGGATCCTTTCCCAAATAGATGCAAGGCAGACGCGAAGCTTGAATCTGTTTTTAAATTTGAAGCACTCTTAAGGAATTCCTGGCAAGCAATATGCCCATCCGTGGAGTCGACGAATTTTACAAATCGTTCACAGAATGAACGAATGTTTTCTTGTAGATTGGAGGGACTAGAGGATAGCTCAGTACTCTCCATTTCTTGAGCATTGTCTTCGCTGTTAATATTTTCCTTTCGCTGCTGTTCAATACTTTCTTCCGGCTCAACCAACTGTCGAGTATCTGTTGCCGAAGGTTCTACCATTGTAGTATCAGTTTGTTGATGAATATCTTGATACCATCCTTTCGGAATGTTTTTAGAATGGCCAAACGCTAATTCGTGAATCATAGTACGTTGCTCTTCGGAGTGGGTGAAAAAATTATTTGTTTGGCGACCAATCTTCTTGATAATTACCGCCTGGTGTTTACACGGAGCACCATTACTGCCAATAAAACACGTACTGAGTTCTAAATTACAATCAACGACATATTCTTTATTTTTTGTTATATTTTTAACAATATAAATACTACAATCATCCATATTGAACAATTTTTTGACGCTGAATTCTTCATTTTTCTTCGGTTTCAAAGAATACCTCATTTGCATAAAATTGTCTTTGCCAGTAGAAAAATTAACCAACTTTCTCTCATAGTACGAGTCAATTTTCGAAAGCAGGTAATCGCAGAGCTGTACGACGTTATAGGAACATTTTCGATCAAATATCTTATCTTTTAGAATTCTCATAGATGCTTCTGAATAGTTGTTTGTATTATTACCTCGCGACATTTTCGAAATTATTTTCCGGTAACATAGCGCCCAATCATGACGTAATCGCCACAAATCGCTAAAATATTTTATAACAGTAACGTATTTCTTTGTTACATCATTTTCCATGATGTACAAATATTGAGCATTTAGCTCGCTTTCAGTTCCGCTGTAAATCAGTTTTTTGAATTCGTGATACAGTTCGTTTCGATGGTTTTTTTCGATTTTATTTTCGTTTTTACGAAGAAAGCGCCAAACCGCTTGCAAGATATGAAACAAACATAGGTACAGCGTTGACTCGGGAAAAATGTTTCTCAATGCAAGACGTTCAGATGAACTATTATCAGTCATGATGATTTTTGGTCCTGAATTTTGATGGTAAAACGCCACATCCCCTAGCAATTCTAAAATCAATCGAATGCCACATTCCAGCGCTGCCGATTTTTCTGTGGTGGTTATTATGATACCAAGAGGCAAACCACCCATAAAACTATGAGTCATGATGGTAAATACGCGATGTTGTAATCGATCAAAATTACCAGTAGAATCTACAAATACCATTTCACCACTGTAAGGCCACTTATCATGGACCCTTCTCATAAATTCTGTTACGATAGCCACGACTGGTTTCTCTTCAAATAAGGCATGCTTCATGCAATTTGGGAATTGCACTTGTAAATTGAGCAGATATTTCTCCAAATCAGATTGGTGCGCATCACCGTATTCGTTTTCTCTTATGGAATGAAATAATCTAAATACACACAAGCAAAAAACAACCAAAAATATTGATTCGCATTCAATACAGAATAAATTAATTTCATTTTCATGGAAATGCAAAATAATAATATACCTGTAACACCACAAAATATCCGGACATTTTGAACGATCCGAGAAAACTATGAAATAATTATCGCCAAATTGTTGCTGCAAATCCATTTTATGGAAATCCAAGGCGGTATATGGCGAATGACCGTTCATATACAATTGTTTGAACTTTTCTTTAATTTCTTTTGATACGTCTCGATATTTTACAACGTCAGCAACACAAATATCATGATTGTGTTCATTTATAAATTTAATTATCGTTGGAAATTCGGGTAAATGTTTATCTTTAGACCTGCGAAAGAAATCACATTGCAGTTGAAAGCAACACACTTCGAAAATGATAAATTGAAAGATACTTTGAATTGAAATTGTAATTATTCAACTCACCGACACCGATGTACAATTCTTTTGATGGTAATTGTCATGACTGCTGGACATTCTACATGTTCAACATGGGGGTGTTCCACCCTCACATTTTTATTGGAATGTTGGCAATGATATTGCTTATAAAATACGTTTTTTTGTCCGGCGGACATATTATTCGGAAATGTTCGTGTTACTCTCCATGGGACCACATTGTTGTTCATATGCGACAGAATGTTCGATTCGATTTCATCTTCACAGGAATACTTTGCCCGGACGATAATAGTGTTATTCTTTATTGAACACACGTGTACCCCAGGTGGTAATTTAAGACGAGTCTGGTTGGAAACAATTGCAGAAAATCATCAATAGTATGGATATCGGGTTGAGAAAATTTGGAAAAATAAATGGAAAATAATATACTTATGGCAACAACTTCGCCTTCTTTTTCAGACACACAGCTTGAATCAGCCATCATTATTTATTTTATTATTGGCATATAAGAAATAAACCCTTTCAATAAGTAATTGAACAGGTGCACTAGTAAAATAGGGCATGACGGGATTCGCGGGTTGCATACACACGCCTACCGCGTTGGCGGATGAATTATCATTCACCAATGTAATATAATTATTACGTTGCATTTCTTTAAACCTTAATAACTTTTTTTTAATTAACACTACCACTTTCAAACTTACATAATATTGTAGATAATTTAACATAGATTATTTTCCTTACTTCAAACACGTATTTGTTCACTAAAATTTTTGAGATATTTTAATGTGAAGTGAAAAAAACGTGAAAAAATCATTGCATTTTGCAAGTAGAATGTAATTCTGCACAACTTTGGACTTTTATAACTTTTGTTCGGTTGGCGGGATAAGTTTCAAACCTACCCCATTTTGTAGAGAATTTTACGCAGATTAATTTCCTTATCTTAAACACCTATGTGCTCACTCAAAATTTTGAGGTATTTTAATGTGAAGCGAAAAAAATACGTTCTCATTGCAAATTGTACTATATTCTTTTCCGCTTCACATTAAAATAACATAAAATTTTGAGTGAGCACATAGGTGTTTAAGATAAGGAAATTAATCTACGTGAAATTCTCTACAAGATGAAATAGATTTGAAAGTTGTGACGGCAACCAAACGAAAGTTATGAAAGTTTGAAGTTGCAAAAATACGTTTTCATTGTAAATGATTATGTATTTTTTTTGCACTTCACATTAAGATAACTCGAAATTTTGAGTGAGCACAAACGTGTTTAAAGTAGGGAAAATAATCTACGCGAAATTCTCTACAAGTTGGGATACATTTAAAAGTTGTGACGGCAACCAAACGAAAGTTATGAAAGTTTGAAGTTGCAAAAATACGTTTTCATTGTAAATGATATATGTATTTTTTACAACTTTGAACTTTTATAACTTTCGTTTGGTTGCCGGCACAACTTTCGAACTTATCCCATCTTATAGAGAATTTTACGTAGATTAATTTCCTTATCTTAAACACCTATGTGCTCACTCAAAATTTTGAGTTATTTTAATGTGAAACGGAAAAGAATATAGATACAATTTGCAATGAGAACGTATTTTTTTCGCTTCACATTAAAATATCTCAAAATTTTGAGTGAGCACATAGGTGTTTAAGATAAGGAAATAAATCTACGTAAAATTCTCTACAAGATGGGATAGGTTTGAAATTTGTGCCGCCAACCAAACGAAAGTTATAGAAGTTCAAAGTTGTAAAAATACGTTTTCGTTGCAAATGATTATGTATTTTTTTTATACTTCACATTAAGATAACTCGAAATTTTGAGTGAGCACAAAGGTGTTTAAAGTAAGGACAATAATCTACGTGAAATTCTCTACAAGTTGGGATACATCTGAAAGTTGTGACGGCAACCAAACGAAAGTTATGAAAGTTTGAAGTTGCAAAAATACGTTTTCATTGTAAATGATATATGTATTTTTTACAACTTTGAACTTTTATAACTTTCGTTTGGTTGCCGGTACAACTTTCAAACTTATCCCATCTTGTAGAGAATTTCACGTAGATTATTTTCCTTACCTTAAACACCTTTGTGCTCACTCAAAATTTTGAGTTATTTTAATGAGGAGTAATAAAGACGAGTATCTATCTCATCGCAAGTTATTAGTTATCTTATCACAATTTTACCCTGGTATCCGCCAACGCAGTCGGGGAATCAACTTATGCAACCACTCGTACACCGTGTGACGTCAACCCGTCATGCCCTATACACAATTGCATATTTGTAATGCCTAACCGAAAATGTGCGCTACGCAAAATACAGCCCGCTGATTGGCTGTTTATATCGCCCTCACCGCTACCACACTGGCCGCTGTGATATTTTATTTCTTATCAACTGTTCCGAAATTCGCAAATTCGCAATGCATTTATACATTCCACGCTATGAAATTTAACATTTAACCATCATAAGTACACCCTAAATCTAGAAAGCCTTCCGGCCGCCTTTAATCACCAAATCTGTAAATAAATAACGCCGCACATCTCTTTCAATATAATAATGTAATCCAAAATCCAATAGCAACATTAACGAGCGATTAGTTCATAATTATACGAAAACATTTGGTACAACGCATCCGGTAACGAATATTATAATTAAGGAACCGAAGCTTTGGCACCGAAAGGCAAAAAGGTAACCTTTTTTTAAACTCTAAAAATAAAATCGCAGGTAACGCGTAAGTTTCATTGATCATGATTTTGGTCTGTACCAAATACTTCAGATAATTTTATGAACGTGAGGTATCAAGAGTGATAGCGGCAGAGATGTAAGGTATTTTATTCACGTATAATACAGCTGTATAATACGCGTATAATACCGTATTATACAAAAATAAAATACCGTATTATACCGTATTATACCTTATAATACATATTTTATTAAATTTTGATCAAAATCGCTTAAAAACCAGTGTGTGCTCGAAGAAATTTTGAAAAATTAAACATTTTATGTAAGTTTGAGACATTTTTAATGATAATTTTGTAATTTTCGGTATTTTACCCCATTATTATGCGCTCATTTGCTCTGCGCATGCGCACAGTGGGAAAATAGGGTTGGAGTGGGAGTTTGAGTTAGAATAAATTACCATTAAAATACCGTATTATACGGTATTATACGTATAATACCGCCGTATAATACCGAAAAAATAAAATACCGTATTTTTACATCTCTGGATAGCGGCGAATTTGCCGAGTTCACGTTCATAAAATTATCTGAAGTATTTGGTACAGACCAAAATCATGAGCAATGAAACTTACGCGTTACCTGCGATTTTATTTTTAGAGTTTAAAAAAAGGTTACCTTTTTGCCTTTCGGTGCCAAAGCTTCGGTTCCTTAATTATAATATTCGTTACCGGACGGATGCGTTGTACCAACTGATTTCGTATAATTATGAACTAATCGCTCGTTAATATTGTTATTGGATTTTGGATTACATTATTGCATTGAAAGAGATCAGAGATGCGCGGCGTTATTTATTTACAAATTTGGTGATAAGCTAATAATGGGCGGAGCGAAACAGCCAATCAGAAGGCTGTATTTTGCGTAGTGCACATTTTCGGTTAGGCATTACAAATATGCTACACAATTACGCGAAATGCTCTCAAAGTCGTAATCATTAATTTGGATTTGATAATGATAAACAGAACGTATCTGCGCGGTCTTAACCGCGATTCAGCGTTCACAGGGTTGTGCCGAATCACGTTCATTTTGATTCGAATCACGAATCACGAATCATCAACATGATTCGTATAAATCACGAATCACGAATCCTTTCCTGAGAAATGATTCGAATCAATGATTCGAATCATTTTCCAAAAAATGATTCGTGATTCGTAATTTTCGAATCATTTTTCGAATCATCTAATTCATTTGAAATTGTTCAGTTTCTCCGATATCTGGACATTTTTTGACTTCTTTTTTTGGATATTTTGCTACTACACAATATAAACACACAAAAAACGCCACTTTTGGGCTAAGAAACGACGTTCCATCACACTGTCATGTTTCTGGATTTTTTACAAAAAAAAATTTCAATTTTCGAGACTGAAATTCATCCTTTTTTTAAGCAAATTTCTAATTTTCTGACACTTTTTGTGTATTGATACCATGCTGGTGAAATATCCAAAAATTTACGCCCAAAAATTTGTAAATTTTAGAGACACAAAAAAAATTTTAAAAAAATGAAATGATTCGTGAAATAATAGGAAAAGTACAAAAATTTTCGAATCGCGAATCACGAATCATCGGAATGATTCGAACGAATCACGAATCACGAATCATTTTCTCTCAAATGATTCGAATCATTTTTCGAATCATAAAATAAGTGATTCGAATCATGATTCGAATCAAAAATGATTCGAATCGGCACAACCCTGAGCGTTCAAGTGGCGCATCGTTAGTGTATCGAGCAAAATCGCATCTGGGCCCAAACTTAATTCAAAATAATTTTATTTCGTGTTCTCCATTACCCAAGTGTAATTTTCAATTTCAGGGTAATTGGGAACAGTGTGATTTTTACATGCGGTAACGCTGGTTTTCAAAATAAACATCAAGGGTTGCGTTCAGCTTGAGCTCGAAAACGCGTTTTTGCAAATTGAAATAGTGTGTAAACAAAGAATAGCCAATCAGATTTTTTCGTTTCTGATAGATTCAGTTCGTTTATATTGAATTTTAAATTTTCTCACTTCACAAAAATTTACTGGCTACTGCAGGTTTGTACGTTTACAAAAATGTACAATTTTATTTCTTTGGAAATGATTGGAAATAATACGAGATACCGTTTAAATTTTTGATCTGAACATGAGGTAGAAATTAATTTCGAAGTCGATATTATTCATTTATTTTGATCTAATTACCTACATGTGTCGAAAAGTCGAAATAAAGATCTTTATTACTTCGAATTTCGAATACCTACATTTTTCAAAATTATACCACCATAGAATTACATCAGTATAATTTCCTTTTATTCGGGGAGATGTCTCTCTGCCAAAAAAATTTCACTATCATCTTCCTCTTCATCATTATCCAATGAAATAAAAAAAAGTTGCAAACTAGCTTACAGCCTGCTCAAATTTATATTTATTTCTTGATTATTGTGCATTATAATTATGTAATTACGAAAATAAAATATGAAAATACAAAACTCACAAGCGGTGATAATGATAGAAGTAATGTGATAATTTTTCATGTTCGAATTTCAAATCGCAACCAGTAAACTTTGTATTTTCAGAACCAAAATGAAAATGAACGAATTTGCACATGTTCATGATTTGAACTTGTGTAAACATAATTTCAAACTCAAGCTGAACGCACCCAAAACATCCCAAAAATATTGATAACTATTCTTCCGAATATCAAAATTTTGAAAACTTGGTTCCGAAATGATGTTTATTGTAAAAAAATACATAATTTTCATTTATTTGCCTATCATTCACCTATGTCATCAAAATTCAGTGATGTAAGAGCCGGGAGCGAGCCGGAACGGGAGCCTAAAAGAGCCGTACTTTTTGAGAGAGCGAGAGCGGAGCGAAGAGCTAAAAATTTAAAATCTTGGAACTAACGAGAGCGCTCCCATAAAAAATTCCACGACACTCATTTGAAGAGCGTTACCAAAGAGTGCGCTTGAATCTGAGAAGAGCCAGAGCCGGAGCCAGAGCCAGAAAATTCCTTTGGCTCTCGCTCTTTTTCAAATTTTTTTGGTGCCACTTTCTGTATCGTACAGCGCTACCCTCAGACTCCAATTTCATGTTATTTTCTCTGTGCTCGTGAAAATGATGAAATAAAATGTAAAAATTTTGTCAATAATGAAGTAGAAAATGGTTGCAAGGAAAACCATGTCATGATTACTTAAGAAAAAAGTGTAAAATAATATTTAATATGCCCATTTTAATGTAATTTAATCAATAGGTAATAGTTAGCATTAAATACCTCTGGTTTTTACGACTTTGTGACATGGATAATTGGTGTTCATCTCAAAAACTTGCAAAAAAATTTTCAATTTTGAAGAGTCAGGAGCGAGAGCCGGAGCGGGAGTGAGAGTGAAGAAATTCAAAGAGCGAGCCAAGAGCCAAGAGCGAGAATTGTTTTTAAAATTGAAGAGTTGAAGAACGATAATTTTGGTGATCGAAATTTTCAAAAGAGCGAATGAAGAGCCGGAGCCTAAAATAATGAAGAGCCTCGTGCGGGAGCGAGAGTGGGAGCCCTCAAATCGAGGCTCTTACATCACTGTCAAAATTCAATTTTTCTCTAATGGTGGGTTGAAAAAATTAATAAATTACTGTTTTCCTTATCTCTTTTTTACTCAACTGAGTTCATTTTGCCGTTTTGTTGAAAAAAAAAAGGTGTTCCCAATTACCCAGGTAGAACCGGGGTAATGACGAATCCTGAAGGGGTAATAGGGAACAGTTGATAAAAAGAAGACGGTTCAAGATATCCGATTTCTTTTTTTCATAAATTGTAGCTAAAAGAATGCCCTTTCTGCCGATATATAGAAATTTCATTCAAATTAATGTGCAGGTCATTTTATGGACTCTCGAAAATAATTTTGTTGTAAATTTTTGCCAAGTGTTCCTCATTACCCCGCTTGACCTTACATAAAAGATGAAAAAAATAACAAAAAAAAACAAAAAAAACAAAAATGACTAAGAACTTCCAAAAATAACACAATAAAATTATCAACATGGTAATAGAATTACAATAAAATAATCACAGTGAATAGAATGGCAAAAAAAACAGCTGAGTTTGAAATCAAAGTTTGGCTCACTACTAGTGCGTCTATACGTCTTACCTTTCGGATTCTTGCCAAACAATGAACAGGACAGGAACTCTTTCAATTAGCTGGAAATGAAAAAGATCGTGTGTAAAGTTAGTGAGTTGCTTATGGTATGTAGAAATTTAACATCAACAAAATGTTTACCTGTCGTGTAAATGTTTATTTTTTTTAAAAAACGACGTCTTGTCCACCTTGTCGGGTGTCATGCGATTGGTCCTTGTTGCTAGTAAATCTCCGGCATCGGAAAACAGCCGCTCCGATGAGACCGAAGTTGGCGTTATCACCAGATAGCGATATGCTAACTTCTTCAGGTTTGGATCGGGATTCGGGAATTCGGGATAACTCCGCCAGAAATCTAACGGATTCTCCTTCCCCTTATCAGAGCGTATTCATTTAAATATTTTGACACCGCCATCTGCGGCTCAAGCTGTAGCGCATTCTCCGGCGCCGACTCGTTGATGTAGGAGAGCAAGCTGCCAGGGTCATGATATTCCGTGAAGGGTGGCACTATTATTTCTCCGTCCGCCATCATCTGGTCACTTAGCTTGCGGGTGAGCAAGCTGATCGTCGATCCTTTGACAGCAGCACAGCGAAATGAATGTTGCTTGAATCGAGGATCGAGCAAGGCCACAAGTTTGAAGTGCTCTTCTGTAATGAACGGTACCAGTCTAGTAGCCAAACTTTCATGAAGCCCTGATGTAAACGAGTAGCCTGCGGTCGACAGGGTGTTGTTCTGGATCGCCTGGGTCTTCTCCGGGATCAAGACCATCAAGAGCCCTGTCGTCAGTCATATCTAACATATTCAAATTTCATAAAATTTTATTTAGTAGTTTCAGAGAATTCTTGAAAAAACCGTCATCAAATCTTGCATTTTTTTTCAAAGTTTTATTAAAATAGTTATCGTGGCAATTGAAACTTTTCAATACTTTTATTGTCTTCTTTTTACGTTCTAAAATCATATTCGGCCATTGTTTCATCATTACCCCTTTATAATTCAAAAAAACACGGAAATTCACGGTTCGCCTTGTGGGTTGAAGATGAGCTAGAATTAATTCATCAATATAAAAATTGAAAAAATTTTAATATTACCTATTAAACCTTTAAATTAAATTAATGATTTAAAAAAAAAACTAGATCTTACCCAATTTATTCCTCATTTGTAACTTTTTTAATCATAACTTCATCATTTTGAGTTTGTACTAAAAATTTAAATAAAAATCTCTCAAAAATTCAATTAAAATAGGTCTACTTATATTTAAATTTAATAAGTAAAAAAAAAATTAAAATCGAACAAAAATTATCTTCCATAAAATCATTTCTTTCAATTAAAATGAAAGTACGATTATGAAATCGTCATGAAGCTCCCATGTAGAGAGAAGATGAAATATTTTTGAAAAAATTGTAAATTGTACCTATCAAAAAGCCAAAATTCGACTATAAAATGGCAAATTATATTCATGCTGCTTTTCTTTCGACTGTAAGAATCTTCTATTGTTGAAAAACAATTCAAATAACAATTTTTTTACCCGATTACAGTGTAATTTTACTAGTAAAAAATTTCAAGCACTTACTACGTATATTTGAAGTAACGTACGGAAAGCCAAACTTACTCTTCAAAAAAAAACCAGAAAGAAATAAGACACTGGCGTGTCTGAAATGATTGTGCTGAAAAATAATTTTTGTGAAAATTAATTAGTAATGATAAGAAAAATCTTACTCTGTGGAGAATTTTCAAAAATTCACCTTACTAATGAAAAAATGTTGCTCTGCAGAGAATTTTCAAAAATTCACCTTACTGATAATTTCAAAGAGGAAGAATGTTACATTCTGCTCACTTCTTGAGCTTGTACCAATCGATTCCTTTTAATTTTTGAAAAATGTTCTCATTTAAATAGAAATTAAGGTAGTAGTTACATTTAATACCAATATGCGCATCTGCGTATCAAGGTCAGACTATCCTCTGGATCCAATATAAGTAATATGTCAAGCGGTCTTGTAAAATGTTCTGGATCATTCTTTTACTCCCTTTATTATGAAAAAATCGTTTAAGTGAGCTGGATTATTATAATATTGCGATATGTACGTAGTACGTACTACGTACCTATGTAAATGTACCTATTTCACGAGTTACTCGGCACGTGTCTAAAAAGGGGAGAAAATTTGAAAAATTCACAGATTTTTGGTAAAATTCTCATAAAAGTCGCAAAATTGAGTTGAAAAAAGTTTATAAATGGTTTTAAGCAATACTCGAGAATAGGGATGACTTTTTAACTTCCAAATTCCACAAAATTTTCATATTCAGGGGGTGGGACGCAGGGGAGCATCAACAAACTCAGGCATATGGAGATATGGACATGTGATACATCAAAATATACGTTTTCTAGATCGTGGAACTCGATGACAATATTTCTCTCATTGGGGGGTGAAAGGGTGGTACCCGTTCTCATGAAACATAGACAAATTCACAAATTTACATTCAAGAACGTAATTAAACGCGTCCATTACAATAAAATTGAAAAAAAAACATGGTAAAGAAAATGTGAGCGACATGAGTTAAATAAAAAAATGAAAAGCAAAATCTGAAAAAAATTATGTAGGTAAAAGAAATAGAAATTGGAATAAATATAAAAAAGAGAATGTTGCGACATTGGTACTTATGGTAAAGTAAAAGAATGAAAAAACGAACAAAATAATCAAAATTTCGCGGTTTTTTAAATGAAAATTTGTGAATTTGTCTATGTTTCATGAGAGGGGGTACCACCCCTTCACCGCCCAATGAAAGAAATATTGTCATAATCGAGTTCTACGACCTAGAAAACGTGTATTTTGATGTATCACATGCCCATATGCCTGAGTTTGTTGATGCTCCCCTACGCCCCCCTAAATATGAAAATTTTGTGGAATTCGGAAGTTGAAAAGTCATCCCTATTCATGAGCATTGCTTAGAACCATTTATAAACCTCGTTCAACTCAATTTTGCGACTTTTATGGAAATTTTACCAAGAATCTTGTGAATTTTCCATGAACCGGGCAACATCAGCGCAAAAATCCCTTTTTTTTCGTTTCGTTTCGTTGCATCGTCGTAACAAAAGCTAAAATATGAAAAAAAACGACCAACGACACCTCGATAAGATTACAAGTTTGATGTAAAGAATGAGGCATCTTACCGAACATGCATGCAAAAGTGTGAAATAATGAGAATATCAATTTGTCAAACAGGGATTTTTACGTTGACTTTGCCCGGTTCATTTATAGACCCTGTAGACCACGAAATCCACGAATGGATCCGAGTTCTTATGATATGAAACAACCTAAAATTATACCTATACCTACCAAATTGAAGAAAATGCTTTTTATTATTTATGAAGCGCTTATAAAAAAAAAACTCAAATCAAATATCAAAAATTCTACATAATTTGTCCAGATGTCCACATGGGTATTTATACAGATCCTGAAATAAATCAATAAAGTTTTTTATAGGTTCAAATTTTCCATTTAAAAATTATATATTTAAAAATTTTAATTGAATTAAATTAATAATCGATATTTCATGTACGTACAAGTAGTATGAGGGCTCGTACAATACAATACAGTACAATACGGATCCTCATACTCTAATAAGGCCATACGTTATACTACATATGCGAATGTAAATATTTACTTGATTGGATAATCCGGAAGAGAAAATGAATTCCGGTATTCTGAGACCAAGGACCAAGGCATGTAATAATTGAACTAAACTCTAATAACGGACCTGACCAATCTAAAATAGTCGAAATTGAACGTACTAAATTGGTACAAAATAAATGTAAAATGGTCGAAAATGAACGTAAAATGGTCTCTGAAATAAGTTTAAGTTTTTTCAACCATGGAAACTGAGATACCATTCTTGAAATTTTTCATATATTTATTACTGTTCATATCTGTCAATTTGAATTTCCTGTTCAACTTCTCCTTCTTCTAACTCACTTTCTGAGTCGTCTGAGTCGTAGTCTTTGTCTCGAATTTCGAGATTTTTTAAGTAACGAGATAGATCTTCTGCGACGCAGCCTTCAACAACTTGCTTAAACAACTCGCGGTTGTTTATTCTATGACGGTCATAACATTCGCATGCGAAGCTAAAAAAATGAAAAAAATCAAAATTTTGCAAAGCAAAAAAAAGTGAAATAAGATTAATTGAAAACTTTACCTGGGAGTTTTAACGACAGTACACATACAAATTTTACAGTCGCCACCTCCGCATATACAACCATTGCATTTGACTACCTTGGGGAACGAAACAAGGGCCATCAAACTGCCTTTTTTGTGTTCTTTTCAAACCATCAAAAGTGAAAAGAAGGGTAGAGTTCTTGAATATTTTAAAGGTTTGCTCCGGTGCCTCGATCAAAAATTTGGAAATTCTTTCTAAATTATGAGAAAATTTAAGTTTCATTTATAACCCTAGTTTTTTTTTGAAATTTTCAAAATAATTCAAAATAATCATTACAAAAATCAAAATTTTTCAATTCGAGTTGAAATTTTTGAAAAAAATACCCTTCTTGTCCGCGAGTAAAATTTTTCAATTTTATCAAGTAGTGAAGTCTAAATCTACATTTTTTTGACCCCTAAATTTGTTTTCAGGATTGTTTTGACCTTAAAGTAATTATTCTGAAAAAGGTAGGTCCAAAATTGAAAATTATTCGATCAAAAAAATTTTAGATAATTTTAACTATTTCTTTATAAGAACTTGTTTTTTCATAGTTATTATTTTGAATTTTTTTGAAATTTTCAATATAATCACTATAAAAAATTGAATTTTCTGTCACAATGCATTGACCTGGTAGAGCTGTTCGGATCTGATTGTCCAAATATAACTGAACTCCAGTGTAAGGCGCTCGCTCCCTCTTCACCTTCTTTTCTCTTCACCATGTTAGTAGTTATGGTGAAGACTTTTCTTTCAGGTAGTCCCTAATTGTATAGTCCCAAAAATCAGTACCTACATGTAAATTTTAAGAAATCAGTCGGGAAAGTTTGAAAAAAATTGGATTGGTTCGCAAATTTGAATTTTACACCCCCCCCCCTCCGGAATTCTGATATCGGCTATATGTAGTTGGGAATTTTGAGAATTTGAGTTGGGATTTTCAGCTCTTCTCCCCTCCCCCCTGGAAAATGCCTTCGTTACGTCACTGATCTTGTGTTTGTAAATTTCCCTATTGGCAAGGAAACCGCTATAAAAAACGCACAACGCCATAAAAAACACTATAAAAGTCGCAGAAGCTTTAAAAAACGCACTGCGCCATAAAAAAACGCTCTAAAAGTCGCAGACGCTTTAAAAAACACTCTAAAAGTCGCAGACGCTTTAAAAAACGCCCAAAAAAACGCCTAAAATTCAGTGCAACAAAAATTTTTTAAATTGTTTTACACACTGTTAGAAAAGAAACTTTAATGTTTTTTTGAAAGTTCTGAAATTTTATGAAGTTTTACCCCTCTCTACCCAACCATTCATCCCTTATAAGACAGGTATCCCAACTCAAAGTAAAATTTTGAATCCAAATAAAAATAAATTGAAAGTACATACTTATGTCATAAAAACCCCTATATACTTCATCCTAATTCCAGCTGTTGAAGTTCTATTCTTAAATTTTTGAAATTTCAAAATCACCTCATTGCCCTGCAAAATATGAAAAATATGATCTTATCAATGAAAAAAGTCTATAAGAATGGTCCATATGTAGACATCAGCACCTATAAGTAATCGTGAATAACCAATATCGTTGACCTATTTGATTTAAGAATGATTTTCCAAATTCGCAAATTTGTGTTCTTGGCTAAAAAATTGAAAATTGAATTTTTTCCAGAAAAATTGTCTACCAAAAATACCTATAAATTTGAACTCAAAACAGAGAATTTCAGAAAATTCTGCTGTAAAATCGATCAAATAGGTCACCAATTTTGATTATCCGTGATCGTAGGTATGTTCTGAAATTCATGTAGACCATTTTTACTAGCTTTCCTCCAGCACTGGGAAATTCCAAAATTTCTTGGAACCTTCAAAACTTATTGAAACCGCATCCATTTGATTTGGGAGGTCGGAAACAAGGCATAGATATTAGGGTGGGCCGAAAAACCAAAAATTTTGATTTTTGAAAAGTTACCCCCGCCAAAGTTGTTGGCTGGATAGACTGGAAAAATTAAATGAAGAATTTCAAAATCGATTCATATCTTCCGATCGCGCAAGAGCCTACAATTCTTCAAAAATTGCCAAAAATTCAAAATTTCAAGAATGTCGAAAAAATTTAAAATTGACTAAAATTAATTTTAGAGCTTCTGTAGTGACTATCTAGACCAAAAAACACATTTTTTTTGAAAAAATCAGTGTTTTATAACTTTTCAATTTTTTTCAGAGGTAAAGAAATATGAGAAATTAAAAAAAACTATAAAACATAGATTTTTTCAAAACAGTTGTACATTTTGCTCTAAATAGGTCCTAAATATGCTCGAAAATTGATTTTAATGAATTTTGATTTTTTTATAAATTTTTCAAAATTTCTGAAGATGTTGAATTTATGACAATTTTCGAAGAATTGAAGGCTCTTGCACGATCGGAAGATACGAATCGATTTTGAAATTTTTTATTTCATTTTTCTAGTCTATCCAGCTAACAGCTTTTGCCGGGGGTAACTTTTCAAAAATCAAAATTTTTGGTTTTTCGACCCACCCTAATAGATATACCAAAGTAATATACTTTGAGATATACCAACTAAATTTCACATTTTTTCGTTGATTATATTTATTACATTTTCACACTTCACAGAGAAAATGAGGTAAAATTTTGAAATTTTAAAAAATTGTAAAATGCAAGAAATGAACTCCAGCACCTGAAATTTTAGATACAAATTTGTTTATGGTTGAATTTTGATTTATTTTTATTTGAAGTTGGGATACCTCCCAAGTAAGAAAAACTAAGTACCAAATTCATTTTTCACTCCCTCCCCTCAAAAATACAGATTTTGATGTATTATTACTCCAGAAAATTTCAAATTCTTTCATATTGTCAAATTCAAATCATAAGTACACCCTTGAAAATATAGAATTTCAAGCATTCCGTTGAAAAAAAAAACATTGTCTTCATTTTTCCAAAATTTATTTTTCATTTCTTCTTAAATTTATGGTGAATTTCGAGTTTCCAGCCCCTAAGGAGTAAAATATGAAACCTCTAAATGTGCCCTAAAATTTTATTTTCCCTATTCAATAACAATAAACAAAAAATTTCCTTGATTTCATCAAAATTGAGAAAAAAAAATTTCACTGACACTTAGGTTTAAGTATCACATTTTATTCCTAAACTTCCGCCTGATGTGGTGGCGAGCTCCTCTAAACCAGCGAACGCGGATCGAGTAAGTATAATACATGTAATACTAGGTAGCATTACACACTAACCATGCGTAAGACGCATGAAAAAGCGCCTTAAAAACCGCAGGGCGCTATATCTGGACTTTCGCAAAAAAAAACGCAGGTAGGGCGGGTTTTTTTACTTCTTTAATGGCGTTTTTTACTGCTGTTATTTCCGCTTCAACAAACTGTTAAAAGCGCTATAAAATACTCTTAGGCGTTTTTTATAGCGTTTTTTACAGGTTGTTGAAGCTGAAATAACAGCAGTAAAAAACGCCATCAAACAAGTAAAAAAAAACGCACAAGGCGCGTTTTTTTTTTCACGAAAGTCCAGATTTGACGCGGTGCGTTTTTTTAAGTGGATTCCTTGCCAATAGGGTTCTACTCGCTTGAAAGTTAGGCGAAATGATGTCATCACTGTTTGGTTATAAGTAATGATAATTTCTATTGAATTTTGTGCGGTTAATCTGACTATTATATATCTATCTTGGGATTCCATAATGGATGAGTGTCAGTCGGAGTAATCAAAAAAAATTCTCAAGTATGTAATTATTGGCTCAAGTGTGGTGTTTGCAAATTCATTTGCCCATGCATAAATTAATTCTTCCATTCTACGTCGTATTATACGAGGTTCATTAATCCTTCTGTTGACTGAATTTCTGAAATTAAAAAAAAAAAAAAAAAACAAAAAAACGGGTTACTTACTTGATATTTATGTATTGATTATTTTACATATGATATTTATTTTTTAAACTTACAACTGTTGAACTGCAGTTATTGCAGATACCTGATGAAACTCTATTTAGTACCTACATAACCAATGTAATCTACCTGTGTATAGCTTAATAGTAGTATTAGGGCTTATATGGAACACCATGTATTTTGAGTGTACGAAATAACTGTGGGCTGATATAGAACAAATGGAACTTTGTACCATAGATAATGCCGAGATTTATCATTCAGCATTATTTTTTAATTGTTGGGCTTCTATTCGGAAATTTTTCCTTGAAAGAATGATTAATCGTCGGACTTTATCAAACGATAATTCTCATTTTTTTAAGCGTGAATTTTGTTATCATATTTAAAATGGTAAGTAATTGGTGTACTATAAAAAGTACACAGGCATAGAAAATATTACTTTCGTTGAAGAGATAATGACGTAGAAAAATAAATTGCAAAGCAATCAAGAAGGTGTTTTATCAGTTTCATTCACAATATTATTCTTCGACTTTATTCACCTTTATCATTTCCTGGTGCAGCAGAGTAATACATACATAATCTTCAACATATCTGGTTTGCAGAGTAGCACATACACGATCTTCGACATATCTGGTTTACAAATTTACTTTGGCTCAAACACTTCACATTCACCAATCCTCTACAAAAGTTTAATTAAAAATTATTTCTGTTCTAAAAATTTATAATTTTGTTCAAACACTTCAAGGCATAAAAATAAGTCTACTTCATTCTACGTTACTTTATTCAGCACTATATACATGGTTAGATTCACCAGTACTACTAATATGCTCAAAGAATTGATAAGTAAATATGACAACCAAATTGCAATTTTTAAAATAATATATTGTGAGAAGAGTAAATTTGGTAATATAATTTGATAAGTATGAGTAAAATAATATAATAAATTGATAACAAGGATAATAAATGTGAATAAAGATAATAGGTTTGAAGTTAAAATAAAAATACACATAAAATAATTTTCAAATAAACTAAAATATTAAGAACGTCCACTAGGTATTTGGTGAAGTTTTTTAGAATGGTCATTGGAAATTCCGATTTGTCGATTATAATACTATAATAAATGCTGTTTAAATTGAATGTTGACCTAAAAAAACATAAAATGATTAGTTTCAAAATAAATACCAAAATTGGTGGTTAAACTCTATGATACTTACAAAAAATTAAATGCGCTTAAATCCTGGTAGCAATCAGATAATACGACGAAGGTAATGGGAATTCCTGGTACGTGAGTTTTTATTTCAGTTAATTCGGAGTGATAACGTTGAACATCAATACCAATAGCATAGCGAAATATTATTATCACATCAGGGATTAACAAGTTGATAGAAGAGTATTCTGTTACCTCTTCATTACACACATGTACAAAAGTTGACTGGTAGCCGAAGAAATCCACAACTCTGGCTTCAGAGACATGTTGTAGGTGATTGTCATCCATGTTATAAGATATCGAGACTATTGCTTTATCATCATGAGTACCTTGAATAACAGCACCTATTGCCAAAATGTCCTATAAAATCAGAAAAAAACATTATTAGGCTAAGACAAATAGAATAAATTGAATTTTGATTTCTTACCTATTCCATATTATGTAGTTCAGTATACCTAATGGGACTCTATAATATAAAAAATACAATATAAAATAAAAAATAATCGCTACAAACCAAAAAATTAAAATTAGGCATTATCTTCTTCGTTCGAAACATCTATTATTCGCAATTTCTCCCTATTATCTTCCGGTTCTAAGTTGGGAAATGATACGAGTATCATATCCCCTTTGGTGGTTTTCTTAGTCCCATCGACCCTATATGTTTTCGCAGTTTTAGTGAACACCTCGAACTGTTTGGGGTGCTCCTCAGTGAAATAAGTATAGAAACGTCTAGGTAAGGCAGTTCTGAACGAATCATTATCTAAATATAACTGTATAGCTGGATATTGGTAGTTCTAATTTTAAAAATTGTAAAAATTTTATCCTTTTCAAGTTTTGACACGCTCTTAAACTCGGGTAGCGACCCAGCTCCTGGTACCCATTCTCATGAAACATAAACAAATTCACAAATTTCCATTCAAGAACGTACAGTGCCGTGCAAATTAACGTGGACAAGCTGTTTTGGCGCATATGCAGTCGCGACTTTAAACACTCATTACTCCGGCCAAAATCAACGGTTTGGGCTCGTTTTGGTCTCATTCGATTCGTTGGACTCTCTACTACAAAATAAGACCAGAACGACCGCTCAATATTATTTTACTCCGGAGTAATTCGCGATTAAGTTGAAAAAAACGTGAAAATGAGTAGTTTCACAGAAATTCGTGTAGTTTTGAACGAAAATAAAATCGAGCGGTCGTTTTCACCTAGTTTTGTAGTAGACAGTCTAACGAATCGAATGAGATCAAAACGAGCCAAAACCGTTCATTTTGACCGGAGGTACACTTGCTAGAAGTTGGAGTAATATACACTAATTAACGTGGACAAGATAGTGAGTTTTTTCGCGTTTTTTTCAACTTAATCGCGAATTACTCCCGGAGTAAAATAATATTGAGCGGTCATTCTGGTCTTATTTTGTAGTAGAGAGTCCAACGAATCGAATGAGACCAAAACGAGCCTAAACCGGTGATTTTGGCCGGAGTAACGAGTGTTTAAAGTCGCGACTGCATATGCACCAAAACAGTTTGTCCACGTTAATTAGCGTATATTACTCCAACTTCTAGCGAGTGTACCTCCGGTCAAAATGAACGGTTTTGGCTCGTTTTGGTCTCATTCGATTCGTTGGACTGTCTACTACAAAGCTAGGTGAAAACGACCGCTCGATTTTATTTTCGTTCAAAACTACACGAATTTCCGTGAAATTACTCATTTTCACGTTTTTTTCAACTTAATCGCAAATTACTCCGGAGTAAAATAATATTGAGCGGTCGTTCTGGTCTTAATTTGTAGTAGAGAGTTAAACGAATCGAATGAGACCAAAACGAGCCTAAACCGTTGATTTTGGCCGGAGTAACGAGTGTTTAAAGTCGTGACTGCATATGCGCGAAAACAGCTTGTCCACGTTAATTTGCACGGCACTGTAATTAAACGCGTCCATTACAATAAAATTGAAAAAAAAAACATGGTAAAGAAAATGTGAGCGACATGAGTTAAATAAAAAAATGAAAAGCAAAATCTGAAAAAAATTATGTAGGTAAAAGAAATAGAAATTGGAATAAATATAAAAAAGAGAATGTTTGGTATGGTAAAGTAAAAGAATGAAAAAACGAACAAAATAATCAAAATTTCGCGGTTTTTTAAATGAAAATTTGTGAATTTGTCTATGTTTCATGAGAGGGGGTACCACCCCTTCACCGCCCAATGAAAGAAATATTGTCATAATCGAGTTCTACGACCTAGAAAACGTGTATTTTGATGTATCACATGCCCATATGCCTGAGTTTGTTGATGCTCCCCTACGCCCCCCTAAATATGAAAATTTTGTGGAATTCGGAAGTTGAAAAGTCATCCCTATTCAATATTCATGAGCATTGCTTAGAACCATTTATAAACCTCGTTCAACTCAATTTTGTGACTTTTATGGGAATTTTACTAAGAATCTGTGAATTTTCCATGAACCGGGCAACATTAGCGCAAAAATCCCTTTTTTTTTCGTTTCGTTTCGTCGCATCGTAACAAAAGCTAAAATATGAAAAAAAAACGACCAACGACACCTTGATAAGATTACAAGTTTGATGTAAGGAATGAGTCATCTTACCGAACATGCATGCAAAAGTGTGAAATAATGGGAATATTAATTTGTCAAACAGGGATTTTTACGTTGACTTTGCCCGGTTCATTTATAGACCCTGTAAACCATGAAATCCTAAGATGAAATCCATGAATGGATCTGAGTTCTTATGATATGAAACAACCTAAAATTATACCTATACCTACCAAATTGAAAAAAGTGCTTTTTATTATTTATGAAGCGCTTAAAAAAAAACTCAAATCAAATATCAAAAATTCTACATAATTTGTCCAGATGTCCACATGGGTATTTATACAGATCCTGAAATAAATCAATAAAGTTTTTTATAGGTTCAAATTTTCCATTTAAAAATTATATACAGGGTGGCTCGGTTAAGGTGTGAAATATTGAAACCTCATATTCTACTTATCAATACGAACAAAAAATGTCATATTCAACATGGGCCCAAAACGCTTTCTTTCTGAGATATTGCCGAGTAAAGAACTGCAAATTCGGCAACGTTGCGCATCGCGACGCCCGTAAAATGTTGCGTTTAACGAGACGAGCGTCGGGGTTACTTACGCGGAAGTTGATTACAGCGTTGCCACAAAATAAATTATGCTGAGATACTCTCCATTTTTTTGATTTTTTAGAAAAAATTTTTAGGCGAAATTTTTTTTATAATAATGAGGAATCATGAGAAATCATTAAATTCGATTTTTATTGTAATTTTGTGGGATGGTCGAAATTTGATAAATTGATTACTCAGCATTCAATATATAAAAAAAAACAGAAATTTGGGTTAATAGGTGTTAAATAAGTAGTACTACCCCTAAAAGTGAATAAAATTTCAAAAAAATGATTTTTTGTTCTTGTTCGACCATTTTTCTGGTACAGAAACACATTTTTTACTTTAAAACACTTACTTATGAACCAAAAAAAAAAAAAAAATTGGTATACGTTTCTATGGACCTCCTTTCACTTTTTCCACCACCTACCCCCGAAAATTTTCACTGCTAGAGCGAAAATTGCCAATTTTAGGTGAAATCTGGGCCCCCTTTAAAGGCGAATAACTCAGTAATGAAGCGTTTATGACTCATCATGTATATAACATTTTTTACTCCAAATGATAAGTAAAATACGTGGTTTTAATATTTCACATCTTAACTGAGCCACCCTGTATTTAAAAATTTTAATTGAATTAAATTAATAATCGATATTTCATGTACGTACAAGTAGTATGAGGGCTCGTACAATACAATACAGTACAATACGGATCCTCATACTCTAATAAGGCCATACGTCATACTACATATGCGAATGTAAATATTTACTTGATTGGACTATTTCCTGTTCATCTTCTCCTTCTTCTAACTCACTCTCTGAGTCGTCTGAGTCGTAGTCTTTGTCTCGAATTTCGGGATTTTTAAAGTAGCGAGATAGATCTTCTGCGACGCAGTCTTCAACAATTTGCTTAAGCAACTCGCGGTTGTTTATTCTATGACGGTCATAACAATCGCATGTGAAGCTAAAAAAATGAAAAAATCAAAATTTTGCAAAGCAAAAAAAAGTGAAATAAGATTAATTGAAAACTTTACCTGGGAGTTTTAACGACAGTACACATACAAATTTTACAGTCACCACCTCCGCATATATAACCATTGCATTTGACTACCCCGGGGAATGAAACAAGGGCCATCAATCTGCCTTTTTGTGTTCTTTTCAAACCATCAAAAGTGAAAAGAAGGGTAGAGTTCTTGAATATTTTAAAGGTTTGCTCCAGTGCCTCGATCAAAAATTTGGAAATTCTTTCTAAATTATGAGAAAATTTCAGTTTCATTTATAACCCTAGTTTTTTTTTTGAAATTTTCAAAATAATTCAATATAATCATTACAAAAATCAATATTTTTCAATTCGAGTTGAAAATTTTGAAAAAAGTACCCTTCTTGTCCGCGAGTAAAAATTTTCAATTTCATCAAGTAGTGTGAAGTCTAAATCTACATTTTTTTGACCCCTAAATTTGTTTTCAGGATTGTTTTGAACTTAAAGTACATAATTATTCTGAAAAAGGTAGGTCGAAAATTGAAAATTATTCGATCAAAAAATTTTTAGATAATTTTGACTATTTCTTTATAAAAACGTGTTTTTTCATAGTTATTATTTTGAATTATTTTGAAATTTTCAATATAATCACTACAAAAAATTAAATTTTCTGTGACAATGCATTTACCTGGTAGAGCTGTTCGGATCTGATTGTCCAAATATAACTGAACTCCAGTGTAAGGCGCTCGCTCCCTCTTCACCTTCTTTTCTCTTCACCATGTTTGTAGTTATGGTGAAGATTTTTCTTTCAGGTATCTTTGTTAGATTAATGAAAGGTGGTAAATCTCTAGGATCCGGAGAGAGGGGGCCTGGTCCCTCCGGCTCCTCCTCCCCCTTCCAAACACAAATCAGGTGTCACAGAATTTTTCCCCTCCACCAACCTCCTCAGAAGGCTTGAGGTACCGTATGTCCCTGTGGTATAGTAAATTGACCCTGTGTGTCCCAGTGGTAGAGAAATTAGCAATGACTATTCAACAATTCCATCATCGTTGTTGTTGTTGTTGAATGTTGATAACCGGCAATAATGCCGATTTGTTTAAGGCCTGTTCCTCTTGATTGAATATTTCTGATTTTGACAGTGACCACAGCTTTGGGGGGGGGGGGCTTGAGCCCCAGGTAAAAAAAACACATAACAGAAATGTTGATTTTTGACCCTCCGAAAGTTTTTCTACCTTAACCATTTCACGTCATATTTGCTCAACTTTTCATAAATATGAAGAATCGATGAAAGGAAAAAAGGTTTATAGTCATACCTACCGTCATTTCGAGAATGAATTGTTTAAAATCGAGCCCGAACGAAGCGAGGGCAAAAAATTTTTGAAGAAAAATGAATCCAAAAGCTAAATATTTCTTCACTTTTTTAAAACAATATTTTGGTATTGAAATGGAGGCGTAATCTTCAATCCTTTACACTTGAATATATTTTCTTGATCTGCCCGAGCGATGCGAGGGCGAAGATTTGAAATATTGGTGATTTTTGGAAAGAAAATAATAAGTTTTTTAATGAGTGTGTTTGAAAAAATTCCATTACTTTGGCGTGAAAATGCCATGATTTTCGAAGTTTTTCACAAAATTTTGGTTTCTTTTCGTGTTTTTATGCTACATTGTAAAAATTTGTATTTTTTTGTGCAATTTTTCTGGAAAATTTTGAAAACAAGTCAGCAAATTTCGTTATAAATCGGTATACACGGTATCATCAGCCAACTCCTAATTATTTTCATCATTGAAGGGCGATTTTAGTTGCTTGGAAAAAAGAAATTCGTCACATATTGATAGTTTATCTCTAAAAAATTAAGTATTTGCAGATTTTTTTTGAGTGAAATGTACGTACCTATACACACGAAAATGATTTGGGGGGCTAACTCACCATTTGGGGGGCTCAAGCCCCCCCCACGCCCCCTTATCTCCGCCTAGGTCTTCAGAAACTACATGTATCACTCCGACAGTTTTTGAATTATCAACTTCGTATGAATCAAATTTAAATTCGCACTTTGAATGATTACTATTAGGGCTAGAACACTCCAACTCGATCAAAATTCGATTAACACAGATGACATCATTTTTTTCAAAATAAAATTTCGCGAGGAGCACTTTCCCTTTTAGTTCAAACTTTTCGCATAGATACTTATACTGCGGGTATGACATACGAATTGCAAGTTTCTAAATGCATCATATTATATGCAGCCAATTTGTGGGTGTAGTTCAGAGATTCCTATGAGAATGCATAAATAATATGGTTTGGGCAAAAAAAAAAAGTTGTAGTTCAAAGAAATTCCTATGAGAATGTATAAATAATATGGTTCGGCAAAAATTCCGTTATTAAAAAAACGAGATGAAGCGGTTAAAAAAACATAAATGTTAATGTTATCAAGTTTGATACATCTCCATCCGAGAAACGGAAAGTTGAAATGTTTCCGAACGTAATCAGATGTGGGATTTTTGGTCCCAGTGGGGTGGGAAAATCAAATATTTTACTGACAATGTTGGTTCATATTCACTAATTTTGTGCATTGTATCTTTGTTCGAAAACCGTTACTCAAGACAAGTATCAATTTCTTAAAAATTTGATAAACGACTACAACAGAAAAAAAAAAGTTGGAAAAATTATGTTCCACAGTATAACTAATACGACTCCCTTTCAGACCCCGAAAAAATAGAAAGGGGCTCAGTGGTAATATTTGATGACATTTTAACAGAAAATCAAACCAAAATAGCCAATTTTTTTCTAAGAGGTCGACATAAAGAAATCTCTTGTTTTTACTTGAGCCAAGCTTATGTGAAAATACCAAAGAAAAGCGGTATACGAGAAAATTTTAATTATCCGGAGGATTGAAGTATAAAAGAATCATTTGACCAATGCTGGTGAAAAGTTGCTCAAAGATAGGTATGAACCATCCATAGCTAATGAACTGAGTAGTACCGACCTACCTGTCATAGATGCAGCTTACAGGGGTGAGGGGATCAAAAAAATTGTTACAAATGCCCCTGTAGAATATGTGTATTGGAACAATTTGGATGAGCTTTTGGAACGTTTATACATAGTTTATGGTGAACTTAAATCTGGTAATTCAAATCCGCTATTACATAACAAACTTGTTAATATTTTACAAGAAATTAGAAAGAGCGGAAAAAGTCTTATATCACAAATTACTTTCCGAAACCTGTTGTTGGTAAAGGTCTCATCAACAGCTTGATAAATACAGGGTCTTTCTTATTTAGCGCTCCAGTTTTAAAAAATCTTACAAAAATTACATTTTATTTTTACGCCGTTTTCTTGGCTGCACTGAGTGCCCAGAAGCGGGGTACTTTTTGTACTTGACATGCCGCGGTACCAGGGAACTCTCACTCGGCTCTATAATTGAATTAGTAAAAGCTATTACTTTGAACATTTTCGAAAAAACGTACTTGGGGGGCTTGATTTTTGAAAACAAGTTTTTGGAATTTTATGAAACACTTCACTGGTCTAGTTTTTAGTTTAGATGAGAAAAATTTTCATTAACCCCCTCCCTTCCCCCTCAAGTTTATCAGTAGCTCAAATTTAGTAATCCTAGTAAATTGAAAATGAATTTTCAAGTATCCGGAAAACCTGGAAGTCGAGAAAAATTATATCCGTTTCTCGAAGAACGAACTTGAATACGAACGTAGTGACCAATTTAATTTAGTTTGCCATGTTTTTGTACTCATATTTTTAATACGTAGAATTGAAAAATTACTAAAATTAGTTTGCTTAAGTTACTTTTATTTCATCATTGTAAAATGATTTCGCTACTTGGAAAAAATTTTCAAGTGATTAATTTTAATGAATGGCTCGGTTCATTTCATTTCTTCAACTTTGAACGAGAATCGGAAACAAACAGATATTATATGTACCTACTCGAATTCGTTTCGATAATGAATCAGTATTTCAATAATTACTTTTTTGAGTACCTATTTACCCACGTAAGCTCTGTACCGATATCAAATGATACATTAATTATTGGGTTATTTTTACCTATTATATTATCAATAATAATTATCGAGATAAGTTTGTTGAAAACTTTCGTTTAAAATTACCAATAATCTCAAGTGTTTTTTTTTTCATCGATTTTTCTTGAATGAATTAAATACTGGTCTCGTTTATTTTTCAAATTTTATTTTTTCAGTAATAATTAAACATCACAACGATCAAAACAATTATATATCTACAAAATGCGGCTCAAGTGGAGAAAAAAATTGGCAGATAATTAAAATGTTCGATTCAACCAAAAAAAAAAAGGTAATATTTACAACGATAACTTCTGAAGAAGATCTGACGTGGGTACAAAATCATAAATAATAATAAAGTATTCGTAAATGACTAGTCGAAAAAATACTCCCGTCTTCGAATCAATTCGTCCCAATTAATCTCAAACTCGTAATACATTGTTAGTACATGTGATGTAAATCATCAAACAGGTAAAAAATGCTACAAATTTCACTAAAATAACAACTCTAGGCAATTAAAAAATAGAAAAAATTCTCATAGTCCAGGCAAATGAGAGAAAAAATGTACCAAAAAACCCCCCAAAATTGAAGCCTGATTTTTTTTTTCGAGTTTCACGTTCGTAATGGTCCACTACACCACATACTAAAATGGACACCCCACAACCTTCCGCTACCCCCAGGAGAGGGGTAAACGTCCGCTAAAAACCGGTTTTTCGTGAATATCTCCTAAAATAAGCCTCAAAATTGAAAAGTAGTTATGAACAATCTTGTTCTACGCGTAATTTACTATCGGAAGGGTTTTTTCTTTTTCAAAAACACTCATTTCCTTGACCAAAAATTAAGGGTAAAAAAACACCTATTTTTCAACAATTTACAGCATTTTTGGAGAAAATCGAAACTTTTGAGAATAACTCCTCAAAAAATCCTCAAAATGGAAAAATGGTTATGAACAATCATGTTCTACGTGTAATTTCCTATCAGACAGGTTCGTTTTTTTTTTCGAAAACGCCCGCTTCTTTGCCCAAAAATTAAGGGTGAAAAACGCCTATTTTTCCTATATTTTCAGTATTTTTGGAAATGATGGAAATACGAAGCTAAAAGTACCCAAAATGAGTATTTTTTTATACATGCTGGTAGGGTATTCCAAAAAAAGTCATCCCAAAAATTTCAATCCCATTTTCATGTTTGGTGTCAAAAATTAGGTTTTTTGGCATGCCATTACAATTTTGAGATGGTTTTTAAGGAAAAATTAAAAGGAGTTGTGGTCTTAGTGTTGTGTTATTTCATTCTATCACTTTATTTTACTTGGAAGAAATTTTTGGATGTCTTTTACAATATTAAATTTCAACATATAAAAATATTACGTTGAAAAAAAAATTAAATGAAGTTGGAACAAAAAAATTACAAAAATTTTGAATTGTCCTCTTCGAGCCACCAAAAATTACGAACCAAAATTATGCAAATCGAAATTGTGACTTTTGCCTATGCTTTTCGGAGGCTTCTTTTGATTTGTCATAAAAAACAATCTCAAAATTGTAATTGGCAAGCCAAAAAACCTAATTTTTGACACCAAACATGAAAATTTTCAAAATTTTGAATTTCACCCCTCACCCCTTGATCCCTATGACTGACATATCGTTTTTGAATCCTTACGACGCAAAGAAATGTTTCGTATTACCAATAATCAGCAACAACATCGCGTTTATAGTACTTTTTCTTTCTACCACCTCGATTTTCTAAATGCAGTGTTCAATAATCTTCCTTATATAATTAACGGTATAGGGGTTGAAATTTTTGGGGTGACTTTTTTTGGAATACCATAAAAAAATACTCATTTTGGGTACTTTTAGCTTCGTATTTCCATCATTTCCAAAAATACTGTAAATATTGGAAAAGCAGGCGTTTTTCACCCTTAATTTTTGGGCAAAGAAGCGGGTGTTTTCGAAAAAAAACGAACCTGTCTGACAGGAAATCACACGTAGAACATGATTGTTCATAACCATTTTTCATTTTGAGGGGTTTTTGAGGAGATATTCCCAAAAGTTTCGATTTTTTCCAAAAATGCTGTAAATTATTGAAAAATGGGTGTTTTTTACCATTAATTTTCGGTCAAGGAAGTGAGTGTTTTTGAAATAGAAAAAAACCCTTCCGATAGTAAATTACGCGTAGAACAAGATTGTTCATAACTACTTTTTAATTTTGAGGCTTATTTGAGGAGATATACGCGAAAACCCGGTTTTCAGCGGTCGTTTACCCCTCTCCTGTGTGTAGCGGAGGGTTGTGGGGGTATCCATTATAAAATGTTGTGCAGTTGACCATTACGAACGTGAAACGCGAAAAAAAAAATCAGGCTTTAATTTTTGGAGGGTCAACTCGTAAAATGCCTAGACTATCAGTATTCGGTTGGATTATAACTCCACTACATAAGCGATAGATCTCAAATTTCAGTCTTTAATACTGGAATCTTCGCAACTGTGCTTTGGTGATTTCTAAAATTATACAGAAGCTTCCAGGAAGTCGTTGGGATTGGACTAGGGCTCTATTCGTCTTTTTTCTTTTCTTCTTTTATAGCTTTGGTGGGTTTGAGTTTATTTAGAGATGTTTTGTATAAGTTATTCAGGTCGAAGACGGTTTTAATATTGTCCTGTGAAATAAAAATGAGATCAGAGGTACAAATATGGAATATTTAAGAAGGTAAGTGATGAGGTAAATGCTTACAGCGGTGAAGAAGAACTTGGTGACTTTTCCTTTGGCATCTAGGCAGGGTCTTCGCATTACTTCTTCTCCATTTTTAAACAGAATCAACGTAGGGAGCTGTTTGCTCGTCGGAGCGTCCGAAATGCCATATTTATCAGCTGCGTCGCGATAACGACCTATGTCAATTTTGCCAAATTTCAGGTTATCCAAGCCGTACCTAGAAATGAGTCGAATTAGTGTGCTTATCGCCAGTAATGTTGATTTCAGGGCTGTTCTGTGGCTTACTCGTGCGAAAGCTGGGAAAATACCGGAGTTAGATTGACGCAAGATGGATTCCAAACGGTGTAGAAGCACACGAGCCAGGTGAGATTGTTATTTTTAGATAATTCGTCTTCCAAGCTGGTTGTTGTTCGGAAGTAAACGACGTTCGAGGGGCCTTCGTAGGTCGGTTCCGGTATCCAAATTGCCAAAACTGCGGAATATCGATATTTAGAGTCAAATTGGTGCACAATTTTTAATATTAATTGTATTTTTAATGTAAATTTTACAGAAAAGGTTATCTTTGGAGATAAACGAACCTAGGAACAAGACTCCATACAAGATACCGGTCCGAATATCGGCATAGGTCCATAATATTAATGAGGCCACTTTACAGTACATGAAACTGGACGTCAGATAATTTATCATCGATACACTGCCCGATTTCCTGGACCGGATCATCACCACGATCATCATAAATAGCAGAATATCCGACTCACGCTGAAATCAAGGAAATATTTGGGTAAGAAACACTCGTAATCTGCGGCTAACACCGATACAATGTAGAGTACAACTCACCGAGTCGAATTCGCATGGTGCCTCGAAATTGGAGTACATGTAAGTGCACAGTATTGGCGTCTTTTTGCATATTATGTAAGAGAAACTCATCAAAATATTGATCCAGTAGTACGGTTTGAGTAAAGTTCTGAAATCCGCTAGCAGCGACATTTTTAACTCGATATTTCGCACTGACCGATAACTAGTTCACAGAGGTTTGAACATAATACGAGGTACGCGAGAACTAATCAGTGACAGGATAAGTGACAGGAAACGCGAATAAATGACATTTTTCTAAATTAAAATTAACTCTGTGCTGTTTTGTATCACTATTTGTACAGCAATTAGCAAAGTTGATAGTGCAATGATTTCTTCATTGTTTAGGCGTACTGGATAGAGATGCTGGGGTTAGGTTAGCTTCGCGTTCGCGTAGCCGCGGCAGGGTTGTGCCGAATCACGTTCATTTTGATTCGAATCACGAATCACGAATCATCAACATGATTCGTATAAATCACGAATCACGAATCCTTTCCTGAGAAATGATTCGAATCAATGATTCGAATCATTTTCCAAAAAATGATTCGTGATTCGTAATTTTCGAATCATTTTTCGAATCATCTAATTCATTTGAAATTGTTCAGTTTCTCCGATATCTGGACATTTTTTGACTTCTTTTTTTGGATATTTTACTACTACACAATATAAACACACAAAAAACGCCACTTTTGGGCTAAGAAACTACGTTCCATCACACTGTCATGTTTCTGGATTTTTTGCAAAAAAAAATTTCAATTTTCGAGACTGAAATTTATCCTTTTTTAAAGCAAATTTCTAATTTTCTGACACTTTTTGTGTATTGATACCATGATGGTGAAATATCCAAAAATTTACGCCCAAAAATTTGTAAATTTTAGAGACACAAAGAAAATTTTAAAAAAATGAAATGATTCGAATCGCGAATCACGAATCATCGGAATGATTCGAACGAATCACGAATCACGAATCATTTTCTCTCAAATGATTCGAATCATATCTTACGAATCATAAATGATAGATGATTTCTTCATGTTTAGCGATACTAAAAATGATCTCGATAGGTAGCTCGCTCGTAGCCGCGGACAACTCACGCGAAGCCGCGAATTCGTTGCCAGTGTTGTAGTTTCGGCGAGAACGAAATTCTTTTACTCGAGAAAATTCAATTTCAATATCAGCCTTAGGGATCAGCAATTTGTTTTTCTCGTCTTTGTGTTAAATAATTTGAAAAACTAAAACCACAGTGAAGTATTTTCGATTTCGATTTTTTTTTCTGGAGTTTAAATTTTTTTCCAGCGCCATCCTTTCATTGTTCGACTTGTGAAGTTTTGAAGTTGAACTTCAAAATTTTCATTGTTTTCAGTATTTCAGTAGCTGCTCCTAATTATTTTTACCTCCAACGGGATTTTAACTAACGATCTAAGTCCAAATTTATTTTAGGTATATACTTTCAAGTTTCAATTTCTTTGATTCCAAATTTTTTCAAAACTGGATCCAATTTCAAAATATTTTTTATTTTTTTTAATAATAAAATAAACATACTTACATTTTTTTCTAATTTTTGATTTTATCGAATTTTTTCAATTTCTTCCAATTATTTAGTTGGTTAGAAGAAATTTCGAAACTCATGAAGTTAGAATTTTTTAAATTCAAAGTTGAAAGAAATTGACTGAGGAAAAATTTCGAATCAGAAGAAAAGAAATTGAAAAAAGAAATAAATTTGAAAGAATTCCAAGGTGGAAAAATTTCGAGAAAAAATTGGGGAAAGTTTTAGTAGATAATTTTTCAACTTTTTTCTGTTTAATCAGCTCTGATAGGTGATCCTGATTCTGAAAATTCTTCATATTATGCAGTGAAAAAAAATTCATAGTTGTCTCTGCAATTTTGAAGTTATTTTAATACAATGCAAAGTGGAACGTGATTGATCATTGATGTGAGATGTGCTGGTATTGAAATATAATCTTCTTGAGTTGGGAAAACGGTAATAACGTGCGATAAAAATGGAAAATATTCTACATTTACTTATTTACAACACTCAATAATTACACAGGTCCAGGTCGACATTTTCGAACTTTTGAAATGCTGTTTGAAGTTTAATGGGCGATTTTTAGTATTTTTCACGCTGATCACGAAAAAAGCAGTGAAGAAATTCCATCACCAAAGGATTTTTCACAATTTGAATTTTTTGTTGAACATTTTTTCTTCTTTTTTTGAAAAATTTTTACACTTGAAGTCGATTTTTTGAAAAAAGAAAAGATTTTACGAAAAAAATGAATAGTACATAAATTGTAGAGCGTAAAATTTCCTTTGTGTAGAGTCCGATTAGTTTTTTCTTGGAAGGCTTAGCTTTCGAAATATTTTAGTTGAAAGTTGAAAGTTCAACTTTTTTTTTGAATTGAAAATATCTCAAAAACTAAGCAACCTAAGAAAAAAATTAATTGAACTACTACACTGAAAGAAAATTTTACGCTCTACCATTTATGTTCTATAAATTTTTTTGTATGACTTTTTCTTTCGCTAGAAAATCTATTTTTTGTAATGAACCACATTTGTAACATTTCCCATTTGCAACAATTAGACTATCAAAGGGCGTAAAAATCGACAATTTTCTTTCTACTTAATTGATTCTGATTGGTGTTTCTGATCTACTTTTTAGTGCGGAGTTAGAATATGATTTCAGTTTAACCCCATCGCATCAGGATTTTTTATAATTGGCATTTTTTGTTGAAAATTCGCTTTACATTTTTTTATGAAAATTTTGATCATTAAAGCAGATTTTCTGGCAAAAGAAAGGGCCCTATGAAAAAAATCAATAGAACATAAATTGTAGAGCGTAACATTTCCTTTCAGTAGAGTCCAATTAGTTTTTCTTAGGTGGCTAAGTTTATGAGATATTTTTAATTTAAAAAAAAAAAGTTGAACTTTCAACTAAAATATCTCTGAAGCTAAGCCTTCTAAGAAAAAACTAATCGGACTCTACAGAAAGCAAATTTTACGCTCTACAATTTATGTTTCATTCATTTTTTTCATAGAACCTTTTCTTTTTTCAGAAAATCGACTTTAGTAGAAAAACTGTTCAACAAAAAATTCAAATTCTGTAAAATCCTTAGGTGATGGAATTTTTTCACTATTTTTCTCATGATAAGCGCGAGAAATGCTATAAAAATAACCCATTAAACTTCAAACAGCATTTTCCATGTCGACCTGTGTTACCTATTAGATTTAAAACAAAATCATTTGGTGTTGAATAAGGTTAATGAATTAAAATTCAATCCGTGCGAAGCTCGCGTACAAATACGTTTTTTTTTGGTATGTTCTGCAACCTCAGTGGCTCCCTCTACTTTATATGTATTAAATGCTCACTGATTTCATTAGAAATAATTACTTTCCAAACATAGAGACTGCGCTCAGACCCTGTAAAATTAATAATACCTGTTATTTATGTTGCCTACATTCGAGGACTTTCATAAAATTTAATTCCCAATTTTCTCGAATTTAAAGCATTACTTGCTCACGCAGGAATTTCTTTTTCAGAATACATATTACCCAATTTTTCCATATAATTATCAAATATAATTAAAAATAGTTTTTCAATTACGTTTCTAAAAAAAATTTATAAATTTTTGAAACAATCGAAATTTTTCTCCCCTCCACTTGAAAAATTCCCACGTGCGAACTTTCACAACCCTGTTCTTAATTAAAATTACAATAAAGCGAATATTTTCCCGTTAAATTTCAAATCACACGAATGTTTTTTTATGTATTACCTACTATTTCGCCGTAAATTTGAAAAACCAAACTTCAAGTACTAAATACAGCTTGGAAACCCGTTTACGAACACGAATATCAAATAACACTCCGGTGAAATATAAAACGCGAATGAAATAGTCTTGAAAAGAAAAGCTTTTGCGATTTCTATAATGACATTATTATTAGCGTTGATAACATGTCCACCACGAGTCGACCAGTGAACCAAACACATTTCCACCGAACACCTTTCACAAAACAATTACTCCGAATGACTGAAAACTGAACTAGGTAACTGAAATTGTGAACGTGAGCAGCTGATCACACAGACACAAATCTTATTAAAACTATAAATCGCGAAAAAAAATGAAAATGTTCAAATTCTGGAATCAAAGACGCAGTCAAGAGGGAAGTGGTGGCTACCAGCCTAAAGCCCCCAAAATGCTATGATTTTTTTTTAAATTTGTAATGTTTCGAATTTTTTATAATGTACCTCTAACTATCAAATCAGGGGTCTTTTATTACAATTTGCTAGAACTTTCTATAAATTTGACATCTACGATCTTATTTACTCCAAAATTCAGATAATGAATGGAGAAATGCTTTGAACGAAAGAAGTTAAATTTCTCGAGTCGAGAAAATTTTTTAATGATTTGCGGGTGAGTGATAATTCAGAAAATTATAATACAGTTCATTGAGACATTCATCATTCGATAATCATGAACAAGATTCATTAATAATGCAAAAATTTCCATATCAAATGATGTTTCTCTTCATCATAAATATGTATTACCTTATTGTTCTTTTTTTTCGGTTCTTCAATTAATTAAGACAGTAGCTAGGTCGTATACCTACCAAATTTTTCACGTTAAAAAGTACGAGTAATGATTCAGTCGATTAAAAATTCATCGGGTATTGAAAATTTGAAAACCATTGCAGAAACTTTTTCTATAAATACCTAACGGTGAACAATTCTGAAAAAATTTGGAATAAAAATATTCTCGTATTTATGCGCTATTTACATCAGTGTTCACCATGTATGTTGTGTCTGTGTTAGTGTGTGTTGGTGTCGCCGTTGTACAGTTGCTACAGGTACTTAATTGATTACTTTTTTTTCATAATTTTTCATTTGAAGAGTTCTGCAGATTCGTCACTAGGATTCATAGGCGCACCCAGAAATTGTGTAAGGGAGGGGCTCAGATTTTGACAACAAATGGGGGGGGGTGTCAAAATTCAATAAAAAAATGAAGTAACCTGTTATTTCAGCGGGGCTGGAGTAGTTGGGGTATTTTCAGTGGGCAAATAATATATGCCTGCAGATTTGAGCGAAGGAAAATTGAAAAACGACGAGATTTAATGATTTTTTTTAGTCAAAATTACTGATTTTTTTTGATAAATGGGACATTGATTGAGAAATTAGTAATTTTTGACCGAAAATTCAGTGAAAAATCACTAATTTTCAATGAAGATTATTTTACTGATTAAAAAAGACAGAATTTTTGCCAATTCAACTGATTCAAATTTAAAGACTCTTCTTTGACATTTTTATGATAAAAAAATCTCCTTACCGAACTCGGGGAGGGGGTCGAACCCCCTGAGCCCCCCTTGGGCGCGCCCTACTAGGATCTCAATTTAGGGCTATTCCATACCAACTCGAACCAAAAATGAAGTCGGGTCTTCCGATTTCGCTAATTTTTTTTACGAGTTCCCCTTGATGGTCTATTCGCATAACACGATCATTTCCCTTCTAACATAAGTTCTTACCCTCAAGGAAACTGGGGGTAATTTTTATGCAATTGCGATTTTTTGCCAAATTACCAAACTTTGAAGGAAGATATTTCAAGATCGGTTGTACTTGCGGGGGAAAGCTGTTTGCGGAGTTTGTAAGAGAATTTATAGGAGATTCGAAAACGATAATTACATTTTGAAAAGCTCAAAGTTGAACTTTGGTAATGTTAGCTCAACTTTCATGATAAGTACAAAATATGAAAGCTACATTTAAAAATGCGAAAAAATTACAGTAAGTGGCCCCTTTCACCCTCAACTAACAAATTTTCAAGATGGGACCCCAACACCTCTGGGGTTTACACCGGTCCAAAATTTTGACCAAAATTATTTTAAAAAAAAAGAAAAAGTGAAGTAATACATCGATTTCTACTATTTCAAAGGCGCTGAGTTCGAATATGTAAGGGAAGATTCAATTTCCCATCGATTGATGTATTTGGTTGGCACTTTCCTCTATATTTTCTTCCCAGTGCAGTGCGCTAAAGAAACGTAGTGCAGGTGGGCATAAGCGCACCCAAGAGGGGGGGCTCAGGGGGCTCGAGCCCCTCCCTTAAGCTCGGACAAGAGATTTTTTTATTGGAAAAATGTAAAAAAAATGAATTTTTTTGCTCTTGAAACATGATTTTTCAAAAAAAAATCGCCCTCGCTTCGCTCGGGTAGTATTTTAATCCTTCCATTTTCAAAATTGATGATTTTTCACTGATCTTTTGGTTAAAAATCACTGATTTCTCAATCAATTCCCAGTTTGTCAGAAACAAATCAATAATTTTGACTAAAAAATCAGCAAAAGATAACTGAAATTCCGTAATTTTTTAATTTTACTTGACTCAAATCCGTTTATGAATTATCAACCTAATGAAAATACCCTGACAACGCCAGCGCCACGGAAATAACAAGTTACTGAATTTTTTCATTAAAATTTCACCCCCCCCCCTATTTTTTCCAGAATTCTGAGCCCCTCCCTTAAATAATTTCTGGGTGCGCTTATGCAGGTGGGGCAAGATGCAAATTGAAAATGAGGCAGGATGCAAACATTGTTTTTAAATACGAATTTTTTGAAAAAGTCACATATGGTACCAAACATGCTTCAATCCATATTCTTGTGATATTTTTTCCAAAATATCGCATTTTTGCCTTAATTTTCAGACAAAATATCAAAAATATCAAAATTTTGTCTAAAAAAATCGGAAAATCAATTAAGGTACCTATCAGAAATTATAAATATGAAGGTTTTAAAACTCCTCTTTCCAACAATTACACTTTTATTCAAGTCTGTGGTATCTCCTCGAATGTACTTGAGTAAATTTGACCAAAAAATTTGTGATTTGTCATTATACGTATCTTTACTGTTTGCATCTTGCCCCATGGCATTTTGCACATCCTGCCCCATGGGTGGAGCAGGATGCAAAAAAAGTGAATTTAAAAAAAAAATCTGTAGGGTTGAGGCATACATCAGAATGAAATTTTTTCAGCGAAATTAAAGGCAAATATTTGAACTTCAGCTTGTTGCAAGAATCAGGCAATTTGACCAATTTGAATAGATTTTGAGGAACATTTGGTCTAGGTTGGTGCATCCGTCGTTTGTTATGTGATGGCACGGAGTTCGAATATTTGCTTATTTTTTGGATTCGACCATTTGGTGTCCCCTAAACCCCCAATTTTGGGGAAAAGTATGTTAAGAAATGAAAATAGCGTGTGGCATATCGATTCTCACTACTTTGAATGCGTAGAATTCGAATATCGACTTACTTTTTGTTTCGATCCCCTTCTCCGTGCTCTAACCCACTCTTTCCTACAAAATCGTATTTGTTCACTCATTTGCTTACAAGGGAGGTATCCCAACTCAAAGTGAAATTTTGAGCCCAAACAAAAAAAAAATCGAAAGTACATCATAACAGGACCCCGTACCCGAAATTTCAGGTGCTGAAGTTCATTTCTCGATGTTTGGCGATTTTTTGAAATTTCAAAATCACCTCAGCCCTGCGAAATATGAAAATTTGATCTAATGAACGAAAAAAGCTGATATTTGGTAATATACCCTATTTTCCACCTCCCGAATCGAATGGAAGCGGTTTCGAGACGTTTCGGAGCGATCAGAAAATTTTGAAATTTTCCAGCACTGGAGAAAAGGCCATAAAAATGGCCCATATGCACTCCAGCACCTATAATCGGGGATTATCCATATTGGTAACCTATTTGATCGATTAAAACACAATTTTCCAAAATTCGTAACTTTGAGTTCAAATTTGCATTTTTGAGCAAGAAAATTTCCTGGAAAAAATTTAAAAAATTGCCTAATGCGCATACATCGAGGTAAAAAGTTGAAACTTGGTAAATAGATACCCTATTTTCGACCTCCCGAATCGAATGGAAGCGGTTTCAAGACGTTTCGGAGCCACCAGAAAATTTTGGAATTTTTCAGCCCTGGAGAAAAGCCCATAAAAATAGTCCATATGCACTTCAGCACCTATAATCGCGGATTATCCATATTGGTAGCCTATGTAATCTATTAAACCAGAATTTTCTGAAATTAATTTTTTTTGGGAAAATTTCTTGCCCAAAAATGATGATTTTTTGAACTCAAAGTTACGAATTTTGGAAAATTGTGTTTTAATCGATCAAATAGGTCACCAATATGGATAATCCGCGATTATAGGTGCTGAAGTGCATATGGACCATTTTTATGGGCTTTTCTCCAGGGCTGAAAAATTCCAAAATTTTCTGGTGGCTCCGAAACGTCTCGAAACCGCTTCCATTCGATTCGGGAGGTCGAAAATAGGGTATATACCAAATTTCAGCTTTTTTCGTTCATTAGATCAAATTTTCATATTTCGCAGGGCTGAGGTAATTTTGAAATTTCAAAAATTCACCAAAAATCGAGAAATGAACTTCAGCACCTGAAATTTTGGATATGGGGTCCTTTTATGACGTACTTTCGATTTTTCTTTGTTTGGCCTCAAAATTTTACTTTGAGTTGGGATACCTCCCTTGTTAGGAAATAGTACATTACATTACTAGGTTAAAAAAGTGGGTGATTATAAACGAGTGCATAAGTTACAGCGCGAGCCGAAGGCGAGAGCTGTAATTGCACGAGTTTATAATCACCCACTTCTTTAATCTAGTCATGTAACGTGCTTTTTATAACGAACGTGTATAGTACACCATTTTACCTTTGTTGTTTAGATGCAAAAAGTGTGTCTTTTCGGCGACCAAAATAAACAGGTAGCAAAATGAAACAGTTTCAAGGTTTCAATGGTTTCATTAAAAAATAAGCGAGTGATTCGTGATTCCGATTTTGAAGAAAACAATTAAACATATTCATCATTTATTACGATTCATAGAATACTTTACAGACTGGTGATTGAACTTTTTTCTGCCATTTTGCAGTTGTATTCAATTCACCGGTCCACTAATTAACGCAATTTTATGAAATTCACCATCACTATGTTCTTTTTGATCATTTTTCAAGAAAATTACGAATATGTTCACGGTTTTTTTAAATTTATTAACTACTTACGTGATAAATTTACAAAATTCCAAAATTTGCAAGCAGAAACAAATTCTATTCTCTTATCTGTTTTGTTTACAAAAAACAGTGTAGCCAAATGATGAACTTTTACGAAAAACGTTGAATAAAGTTTACATTATGACACTAGGGAGTTTGAATTACTTTATAGCCCTACAATTTTGGTCGCTCATGAAGACGTACTTTTTGCATCTAGCAACAGTGGTATAATGGTGTACATTATACACGTAAGTTATGAAAAATGTAATCTGAGTGATGAGGAAAACTTATCAAGCCGTAATTTGTTGAAAGTACCTACCTATCAAAAAATTACGACAAATATTTCATCACAACTAACTCCCTTTCAGATTTCACCAGCCCGTTGTTATTTCATCAATAGTTCAACGGATACGCAACTCATATCAGACATACTTCATCATAATGAATCAACCAGTTTCTCATTACAAGACAACATAATCTCGCCCGAAATAACACCGATCAACTTCGCTGGCCAAATGAGCAATAATGATTCAGACACACCGTACAATAACACAATAACCAATTCCTCAATACAAGACTTTAACAATTCGTACACAATTGCATTCAACAACTTCACTGGCCAAATGGACGATAAACTGGTGACAAAAAGTGCTAACTCTTCGCAGTGCCCGAGTTGCAGTACGTGTGTTGAACTATGATAATTATTATCGATATGTGCAGGCAGGGACGTATTAACCATTAAGCAGGATAATTAAGCAACGTTTACGGACGCAAATATTTCAAGGGCGAATCACAAAAAATCGTATTTAAATTATAAATCACAGAGAAAAAAAGAAAATGAAATATTCAGAGTCAAAAACCTCAATAACATTGTTAAGAATTATTTCTCTCCTTCCCTTCAACTCGTTTTCTAATCAAACTTGCACTTTTTCAAAATTTTCTCAAAAATTTTCATCTTTGCTTTGCTTGGGCAGTTGCATAAGTATGTATCTACTTCCTTTTTTTTCAACTTGCATAAATAACGAAGTGTCAGCTTTGACTGTTAAAATTGAATGGTTCCATGAAAAAATGGTCTAAAGTCACTTAGGCCCTTTTTTCATAAATCGCGGAAATGGATTCTATGATGGGTATACTATCTACCAAAGTTGGTCTGGTAGTGCTACCTAGCTTCAGTTGTCTTAAATTATGCACCTACCTCGTTGATAAAGTCTTAAATCTATCATTTTTTTTTTTAATTTATTTGGGTTCAGACTACTTGGTCTATCAGCCCATAAATTTAAATAATGATATTCAATTTTATTAAACTACTCCAAATGGTTCACGAAGGTCTCAAATGGCTCATTCCATGTCAACTCCACCAGGTTTTGACCTTGGGTCTTCCGATTTCGCTCAAAATTTTTTTACTAGTTCCCCTCGATGGTCTAAATTCAGGCATCATAGCAGGTCACTTTTTTTAGGGTGTTTGTCACTTTTTACGATTTTGGTCACTAAAGGTTACTTTTTTCCAAGGGTCACTAAAAGTCACTTTTTTCTTCCCAAAGCCACTTTTTTTCGCATTTTCAAGCAAAAAATTCAAATTTTTACGTGAAATTGCTATTTTTCAAAATTCTTGAAGAAAAAAAATTAAAAGTTGATAATGATTTTTCAAAAAAAATTTGCCCTCGCTTCGCTCGGGCAGTATTTCAATAATTCTATTTCTAAATTTGAAAAAATTCTGTTTTCTTAAATCAGTAAAGTAATTGACTTTTTAATCAATTCCCCATTTCACAGAATAAATCAATAATTTTGACTAAAATAAATCAATCAAACAATTGAAATATCACAGATTTTCAAATAAATTCATTTCACTGATTCAAAAAGGCACAGTTTTACAAAAATTGATTGATTTAGATTTAGAGAGTAGATATAGGTCATAATATATTAATTGTTTGTTCCAAATATCTCGTCACTTTTCAATTTTTCTTTGCTCAAATCTGTATCGTTAAATTAATTATGTATATCTGCCTCCTAAAGTGCCGCTAAAAAAAATCGATTTTTAGATTACCTAATTTTTTTTATTGAATTTTCACCCTCTCCCCTCATTTTTTCTTGAATTCTCAGCCCTCTGTTAACTGTAAAAAAAATTCCCCCGAAAAAATCGAATTTTTGGTTACTTTTGGTTACTTTTTGGTCATTTTTTGGTCACTTTTTGGTCACTTTTTTTCTTCGAAATTTCGCTATGATGCCTGCATAAAGAATGTTTGGTCATAAAAAAATATTACATTTGATCAAAACCTCTCATAGAAAATACTATAAGAAAACTTATTTGTTTTTCTCAAAACACGGGTTTTGTAATTGGCCCTTTTTCGGGCTTTTTCCATCCAACCATTCAATTGTTAATACGTCTCTGTTGTGCAGGTCATAATTATAAGGTCTCCAGGTCTCCACTTTATACAAATCATTTACGTACTGGTATTAGCTTGCGGCAAGAATAATCAAAGACGGAGAAAAAGAATTGTTGGGGGTGAAGTTGCCGAACGAAACGAATTCCCTTGGATGGTTGCGTTAATTAGAGACCGCTTTTCTGAAGGAAGCCAGTATATTTGTGGAGCAATAGTCATCACCAAGCAGCATTTATTAACCGCTGCACATTGCGTATTTAGGTAAGTAAGTGTTACCTCCAATGGCTCCAATGAGCACCTTTTTTATTTACAAATATTTTACGCGCCCCCCAATTCACAGAACAGTGATTAATGGTATTTTTAAGTAATCGACATTAAAACTTCTAGTAGGCAGGGGTGCGGTGACCCCCCTCCCCCCACTTTCACCAATATCCTCATTTTTTCAAGTTTTAGTATGTATATAAAAAAGGGTGGGGGTGCAAAAAATGAGTATCAGTTTTAAAAAAAATGAAGTGAGGGCGAAAATTTTTATAACAAGATCATATTGAAACTGCAAAAAATTGCAATGTATTCTTCATTGAGCATTTAACAAGATATTTTCTAATGTTTAGTGAAAGGCCTGAAGCCTTAAATAAATTGCAATTTGCAGGTACACTGATGCGATAAGTTGGCCCGAGCGAAGCGAGGACGAATTTTTTTGAAAAACTTATTGGGGTCCGGTCTTATTATGGGGGGGGGGGGGGGTCTTCTAAAATGAATTTTTGTCTAGTTATACTCGTATTTTCATTTTTTATTTTTAAAATTGAAATTTGTATCTATTTTTTAATTAAAGTTTTATTCTTGGCAATTTAATAAGGCCCCCCATAATTTTTCACGATGATTGCTCATCAAAAATATACCCTCACCACACCCCTGCTAGTAGGTATACTGTACGTAAATATTATGGCTATTGTGATTACAGTACATGTGGATATATCAAAAAAAGTGTGGAATAAAAGTTGTAGAGAATTGAAAACTAAACATTTTACGTTCTGTAACTTTTTTTCCGTCTCACAATGGAAAGAAGTTATGGTACAAAGGACTCGAGTGTAATTTTCTCTTTTTTAAGCCATAGCTCTTCTCCATTGCTAGATAGAAAAAAAGTTACAGAATGTGAAATGTTCAGTTTTCAATTCTTTACAACTTTTATTTCAAACTTTTTTTACATCTCCACTTTTTTGAAAACGGTGCAAGATAACGAAATTTTTCCAAGTTTCTGGGTGTTTTTTTTTCAAGTTGATGACCAGTTATCAAAAAGTGGAGATATCGAAAAAAGTTTGAAATAAAAGTTGTAGAGAATTAAAAACTGAACATTTCACGGTCTGAAATTTTTTTTCATCTAGCAATGGAGAAGAGTTATGGCTTGAAAAAAAATTATACTCCAAACCTTTTGTACGACAACTTCTTTCCATTGCAAGATGAAAAAAAAGTTATGGAACGAAAAATGATCGTTTTTTAATTCTCTATAACTTTTGTTTCAGCATTTTTTTCATATCTCCACTTTTTGGATATTTTTGTCAACTGGTTCGAAACTGCTGATCCGGTTTCAAAAAAACATACCACATTTTAATAGCGTCAGTGTGTAGACTTTATTTCAATTAAATAACCGGACCTCCATTTTTTGACCCAACCCGGTTTCTCAATTTGTGGGCATCATATGTAATATTTCCGGCTGAAAGTTTGATTATCAATCTTTAATGTCCTCGACGAGACGCCAGGAACACATTGGCGTTTGAACCGTAACTCAAAAGGTCGTGCTTTTTTCAAAAATTCCAAAAAATCCAATTTACCCTGGATAAATATTGAAAAAAAATGGGAAAAAATTTCATTCAGTTTATTTTTCAATTAAAAATTGTTTTTTATTATTAATTTTCCATTAAATAGCTACAGGCAAACCAATATATCAATTTTTGGTGGTGGTGGTGGGAGGGGGGGGGGGGGTAGTACCGGCACACATATTTACTCTAGGCATACGGATGCATAATTGGGGGGGGGTGGCCCTCAGAATCAGAAAAATCATGCAAAAAGCCATTCCAAAAGGTCTGGATAAGTCAGTCTTTTTTCTTGATAAATTTTGTTAGACATCCTGCTATAGGAAGGAGTAGAAGCTTGATTATCGATCCTCAATGTCCTTCTCGTCAGGAATACATTGCCATTTGAACCGTCTTGGTATCTCTTTTCAGTTCTGAGATATTGAGATGTGTTTCAATGTGACAAGACTTCTGTGTCATACTGTACACTACGAATTTCAATTGTTTTCGCAGTAAAGTTCTACTTGAAAAATTTTACTTCTCGTTTCAGGATTTCCCCCGAGAAATTAACAGCGTTGTTCGGCAAGCACAACCTTGAACAAAATGAAACGCACGAATTAGTGAGGAATATCGAAGAAATAATTATGTATCCAAAATTCAACGCTTTCACGCTTATCAACGACATAGCCATATTAAAATTAGACAGACCGATACCTTTCAATACTTCTCAAATTCAACCAGCATGTCTACCACAATTTGGTACAAATATTATATCTAATAATACAATTGAAGATGTGCTTTCCAAAGTGGCCTAAGTCAATTTTTGAAAAAAAAATTACTTTGTCAATTTTGAAGGGTCATAGCTCGTAAAGATCAAATTTTTGGAGATCGAGACTTTCGCCACATTTTTGTTAAGTTGTATACCACTGTACAATACATTTTAGTTTGGTAGCAGAAAAAATGCTTCAAAGGCATACAGTACAAAAGTATTTTTTGTTTTCTGAAAAAAATTTCTATCGTTTTGACTTGGGCCACTTTGGAAAGCACATCTTCAATTCAAGTACATACAGAACCGTAGCTACGGGGCGAAGGGAGCCTTGTTTTCCTCTGGAACAGGTATTTGTCTCCTGGAGAAATTTGTGAAAAACCTGTTTTTAATTCTAGTTTTGTGAAAAAACTAAATTATGGAAAAGCTGCCTCTATAGCATCCTTTCATTTGGTCATCAGATTCCATACGCTCAAAATTTTGATCAGGATCAATTTCCATTCAAAATGGAAATTTTGAAAATCCTACTTCGTACTTCAGATTCTCTTTATAATTTCTCATTAAAATACAAAGTTTGTGAAAATTTCATCTCAAACGCCATCATTTCGTCCCACTAATGTTAAAACCGTCTAAGTGCCATTTTTTTTTCAAAATTGAGATTTTTAGTGTCTCTGATTCAGGGAATCAATCTGCATCGATTTTTTTTAAAAAAAAGGGAAGTAAAAAAATTGCTTTAAACCTTATAATGCAGTGAATTTTAAACTCTGCGAAGTTCATAAGCGCAATGTAAATTTTGTTACTTTTTTTTGGCTCTCCTGTAAAAAAATTAATTTGACACTTGGACGGTTTTAACATTAGCGGGACGATTTTTGGAAACCCTGACAAAGATTCATTAATTTTCATGAATAATTCCGGACAAATGTTTTCTTTACAATTTTGTGGCATTTTAATAACGTTTCCAAAAAAAAATCACGTAAAAAATTTTTCAATCATGGAATTGGATAGGTAGTACCTACTTTGAAAACTGAACCAATTCTGTTCTGAAGATTTTTTGCCTAACATAAAAACTGGATCGGTTACTGGTCATTCGAAATGGAAAACATTTGAAAATTTTTTAAAGTCCATAATACCATAATTAATACATGCAGCAAAAAAAAGGAAATCGAAAAAAAATAAAGGGTATAGCCGGGTAAGATCTAGCTAGGGAGGTATCCAAACTCGAAGTGAAATTTTGAGCATGAACAAAAAAAAATCGAAAGTACATCATAACAGGACCTCGTACCCAAAATTTCAGGTGCTGAAGTTCATTTCTCGATTTTTGGCAAATTTTTGAAATTTCAAAATTACCTCATCGTCATACAAAATATGAAAATTTGATCTAATCAACGAAAAAAGTTGAAATTTGGTATATACTCTATTTTCGACCTCCCGAATCGATTGGAAGCGGTTTTGAGACGTTTCGGAGCCACCAGAAAATTTTGGAATTTTCCAGCGCTGGAGAAAAGCCCATAAAAATGGCCCATATGCACTTCAGCACCTATAATCGCGGATTATCCATGTTGGTGACCTATTTGATCGATTAAAACACAATTTTCCAAAATTTGTAACTTTAAGTTCAAATTCGCATTTTTGGGTAAGAAATCTTTCTGGAAAAAATTTAAAAATTCTCCTAATGCGCATACATTGAGGTAAAAAGATGAAACTTGGTAGATACCGTATTTTCGACCCCCCGAATTGATTGGAAGCGGTTTCAAGACGTTTCGGAGACACCAGAAAAATTTGGAATTTTCCAGCGCTGGAGAAAAGCCCAGAAAAATGGCCCATTTGCAGTTCAGCACCTATAATCGCGGATTATCCTTTAACGTAGATTCACCTCACTTAACAATTTCGATGCACCAAGGACTGAATATCGCAAAAAACCGTACAAAAATGTTGTTTTTTTAGTACCTAGATTTTTCAAATTTTGAGCATTTTGCACGGAAAGAATTGACTAAACGAAGAAATTAAGATCGAATTTGTGTTTAGTGGGTCAAAATACCCCAATAAACACCATTTTCGCGATTGTTTTACTTAAAGCCTCGAAATTCGCTGTTTCCATCATGAAAAATCGGTGAAAAAGGTGAATTTTGAGACTGTGAGCAAAACGATTGCGAAAAGGGTGTTTATCGGGGTATTTTGACCCGCTAAACACGAATCCGACGTTAGTTTCTTTATTTCGCCATTTTTTTCGTATAAAACACTCCAAATTTGAAAAATCTGCTACAACAACAACATTTTTGCATGGATTTTCGCGATTTTTAGACATTAGTTCAAAGAAATAGCAAAAATAAAATACTCAGGGAAAATCTATGTTCTGAAAAAAGGAGAAAAAAGAAAAAAATTGGCATTGTTATCCACTTCCAGTACTTCAAAGCAATTAGCAAAATCCCCACCAACCACATCATTAAAAGAGCAAAAAGATTCATCATTAATAAATAGTACCCAGCTTCACCCTCATCACCTCAGCCTCGATCTTAATTTCTTCGTTTAGTCAAAACTTGAAAAATCTGTTAAAAAAACAACATTTTTGTACGGTTTTTCGCGATATTCAGTCCTTGGTGCATCGAAATTGCCAAAAGTGAATAAGTGAGGTGAATCTACGTTAAAAAAACACGTTTCTGGGATATTTTCAAAAAGTGGTCGCTCTTCGCTTACATGGTGTTTTTTGTGATTGAATACTTCAAAGTGGCGAAAAAACGTGACAGGGTGCACCGAAGTTGTTGAAAAAATCATCGTAAATACACCTTTACGAGATGTACCTAACTTTGTGCCAAAGAACAGAAAATTTCCTTCACTTACATTGAAATTAAAAATTCTTGAAAATAATGCAATAAAATAGCCATAAGTCTGAAAGGGAGGGGGGTTGGGGGTGGGGTCAAAAAATTTTCCAGATTTTTTTTACATCAGGGGATACGGATACCATCTGAGGGAGTTGGATCGAAAATCAAAGTGGGGGCCAAATTCACCTCTTACCTGACTATACCCTGTGTTCTCTATTCGTTACGTTACATTATGAAAATTTATTGCAACGTTATTACCTTGGTAAGTACATAAATTCGGTGGCGAAATTCAGTTACCGTTACCGTTCCGTCAAGGTCAAGTGCAACGAAAAATTTTTCGTTGTTTTAGTTTTTCGTTGTGCTATCACTGCTACGTACGTCGATAATTTGTAATTTGTCCCTTGCATAGATATAGAAAATCAAAATTACACCGGTTTCATTCTCACTGCATCCGGATGGGGCATTATTCGTAAAGATTGGGTTTGGAATCCATGGAATACCAGCATGAGCCCCTCTCCCGAGTTACGTAAAGTAGAATTGTAGATTGCAGATTGTGGTTGGTTGAAGTATTCGTACATCGATGACATAATATGCACTTATACCGAAGGAAAAGATACCTGCAACGTATGCACAATGTGATATAGTTATTTACGAAAACGGTTCATGTAGTGGCACGGTTTTTTACTCGTCGTCAATTCTCAGGTTCAATATTTACCAACTCTGATATTTTTTCCAAAATATGAATTTTTCAGCTCTCCAATTTTTTTCCCAACGCTTCAACTTTCTTCGAAAAATTTCTTTCCAGCTTCCAGGATTTTTTTTTTCAATTTCTTCAATTTTCATTTGTGAGCGCGGATATAGAAACCACCGTTAGGTGCCAAAAATTGATTTTTGTGTTGACACTGATTTCGGGCTCTTCAGAAGGAGTAGAATCAAGGAGGAACTTCAACTCAAAAACCATTTTTTGACACCTAAGGGTGGTTTCTATATCTAGACTCACATTTACTAATTGTTCTTCAATTCGAAATTTTTTTCACTTACCTAGTGATATTTATCTGAACGATCATCTCTAAAATTCTATTCGTTGATTTTAAAATGTTTAAGAACTTGAAATTCTCATTGCAATACACATAAACAATTTTCTTACTCTGAAATTTATCCTCAAAATGTTTTCAATTTCCGTATTTTGTTTTCTTTGACTCTAAACTTCTTTCTCAAAATATTTCCTAGCTCTAAAGTTCTTAGAACTTTGCAAAATTTTGAAAAAAATGTGGGTTGGGAAAATTTTTAAGATACTCGAGGAGAAAAAATTTGATGAGAAATTCGAGTTTTTAAACATTTTAAATCGAAGAATAGAATTTTTGAAGCGTTAGTTTTCGAGCTGAAAAAAATTCACCAGGTAGATGAAAATTATTGGAGAAACTGAAAAAAATATTGGAGCTGAAAAAAATTTTGAAGAAAAAAGCTTAGGAGTTAGAAAAAAATTTTAGAGTTGAAAAAATTTGACAGATGAAAAAATTAAAAATTTCGAAAGCTGAAAAGTTTGTATTTTGTAAAAAGTACCAGAGTTGAAAGAACATTAGATCTGACCGACCTGAGAAAAAAATTGAAGGAAGAAATTTCAGATTTGAGAAAAACTTTAATTCGGGTTGAAAAAATTTTAGAATTGGAAAACATTTTGGAAAAAAATTATACATAACTTACACAAAAAAGTATAATGTAGAATTGAAGTGGAAAAAAATCGTGCTCCTACATGAAGCGAAACCCCACTAATTTACCTTTTTTTATTTACAGGGTGATAGTGGCGGACCACTACACATTTCTGGCGATCGACCTGGCACTATGAAAGTAATAGGTAAGTGAACAAACTGGTGGCAATATAATGCAATAACAGCAGTCCACCTCGAATAATTTGCCAATTTTAAAAAGTTCGTGAATTGTGAGGCGTTGTGCAATAAGGGACCTTGCGGTGAAAAAAAAAATCGGACATGAAATTTGCCTAATTCGCTTAGAAAACATATTTTCTATACGAATCATGCAAAATCTAATATTCGATTTTTTTCACCACAATGTCCCTTATCGTAGAACGCCTCACAATTATGAAACATTTGTAATTTTGAAATGTTGATAAATGCACATAACAAATTTTAAACAATTTAAAAATTATGAAAAATTTACGTTTAAAAATTTGATAAATTCATGGATTTTAAAAAATTTTCAAATGAATTTTTTAATAACACACCAAATATGGGGTTCAAAAAAAAATTGGGCAACTAATTCCGAAAGGAAATTTAATCTTCTACAAATTGTTTCTAGGACACATATTTCGTTCTTTATTTGGAGTTTTTTTTTCAAAATAGAGGTAGTCTGCTAAAAAAACACCCCGCACAGTGGTCCAGGAGACCCCTCAAAACGCGCGAAATTCAGTATCATAAAAAAAGAGCAATAAAAGTGGGTAAAAAATAGTGTACATTTAGTTTTTTTGGTCGGAGATTACGAATCTGACAAAAAAAATTGATTCGTGGCAATGGGGAGGGGTAGGGGAGGTGCTGAAATCGAAATTCACCTAAAATATCGTATAATATATCGAAATCTAGGTTTTCGAGGTCGTAGATTATGAATATGACAATAAAATTTTTTTAGAGGTCATGGAGAGGGGGTGGGGGGGTGCTCCAATAAAAATTCGCCATAATATCGCGTAGCATATCAAAATCTAGGGTTTCGAGGTCGTAGGTTACGAATCCGACAAAAAAATTTTGTGAAAGTAAGAGGGAAGGGGTGGGGGTGCTGAAATTGGAGTTAAACTAAAATATCGTGTAGTAGATCGAAATGCAAAGTATTTTTGTGATTTTAGTAACATAAATTAGACCCAGGGATGATTACCGTTATTTCTGCGGTATCGGTACCGGTACCGGTATCATACCGCGAATAATATCGGTATCGGTACCAGTATCGGTATTGTACATCAAATAATATTGGTATTGGTACCGGTTCCGGTATCATACCGCAAAAAATATCGGTATTGGTACCAGTTCCGGTATCATACCGCAAAAAATATCGGTATTGGTACTGGTATCGGTATCGTTATGCAAATAATATCGGTATTGGTACCGGTACTGGTATCATACCGCGAATAATATCGGTATCGGTACCAGTACCGGTATTGTACATCAAATGATATTGGTATTGGTACCAGTTCCGGTATCATACCGCAAATAATATCGGTATTGGTAATAGTATCGGTATTGTAACGCAAATAATATCGGTATTGGTACCGGTACCGGTATCATACCGCGAATAATATCGGTATCGGTACCAGTACCGGTATTGTACATCAAATAATATCGGTATTGGTACCGGTATCGTACCGCAAAAAATACCGGTATTGTACCGAAAAGAATTGCGGTATCGGTATCGGTATCGATAAGGGTAAAGTGCTCTAATTTCGAAAACCGGCCGATTTTGTCCTACCCAAATTTTTTTTCGTGTTCCTTTTTCATAGGGCTGTTGAAACTAACGTCACAATTGAACTGGTGGGAAAATTTTAAATGTTCAAAGTATTTTTTTTTATAGCTACAAATTTTATTATTTTCGCGATTGTAACAAAACTTCATTTTTTTGCAATAAAGTGGATAAAGTTATGAAAATTTCGTATAAATACGTACAAAACATATGTTTTTTCCCCATCAGTTCATCACTTTTTAATAAAATATGACCTTGGATGAGTTTCAACAGCCCTATATGAACAATTTGAGATCAAAATGACAACCCTACAGGTTAAATTAGCAAAAAAAAAGAATAGAAAAAAAACGAAATCACAAAAGTGAAATTTTTTTCCACGTATGTACCTATTCTTTGGATTTTGATAAAATCATCATTTTTTAAAACAATTGGAGGTACTTCACAAAAATTGGCTGTATGGTTATCGTTCTGATCTCATTTTGTTTTTCTGTTAAAGAAGAATATGAAAAAATTCTTTTTGAGCAGATTCCGCTCATTGCGGACAAAATTAACTGGTGGTTGAAATTAGGAACCCAAAATTTCAAAATCAATTTTTGAGTTCCCTCGAGAAAAAAAATCATAAAAAATATAAAAAATGATCGTATCGGCTCAAAATTTTAATTATACTGGTATACCGAAATTATACCGGTATAATACCATGAGAAATTGCGGTATTGGTATCGGTAGTGGTATTATATCAGAAAGAATTTCGGTATTGGTATCGGTATTGGTATCGGTACTGTACAACAAAAAATACCGGTATCGATATCGGTACCGGTATCATACCGCGAATAATATCGGTATCGGTACCAGTACCGGTATTGTACATCAAATAATATTGGTATTGGTACCGGTATTGGTACCATACCGCAAAAAATACTGGTATTGGTACCGGTATCGGTACAGTACCGCAAAAAATACTGGTATTGGTATCGGTATTGGTACTGTACCGCAAAAAATACCGGTATCGGTATCGGTATTGGTATGGTTTTTTACCGAAAAAACACGTGTTGGTATCGGTATTGGTATCGGTAATCATCCCTGAAGACCAAAAGTATAAGTGCCACGCCTCAGCACGAAAAATGCTATAGGTAAAGTGGTAGTTTCAAGTGCCCTGAACACGATTTTTCAAATAGTTTTTGCGTCCGTCTGTGTCCGTGTGCATTATAAGCAAAAATGTGCCTTTTTCAATGATTTTTCCCATTTTTAGTAGTTTTTTTTATCTATCAATGTCATTATTTACATGCCGGGAATGTAAAGTGTTTGTAAATAATGAAAATGCTGGAAAAAAATTACTAAAAATGGGAAAAACTCGTTGAAAAAGGCACATTTTTGCTTATAATTGCACACGGACGCAAAAACTATTTGGAAAATCGTGTTCAGAGCACTTGAAACTACCACTTTACCTATAACATTTTTCGTGCTGAGGCGTGGCACTTATACTTTTGGTCTAATTTACATTACTAAAATCGCAAAAATACCTTAGATTTCGATCTACTACACGATATTTTGGTTCAACTCCAATTTCAGCACCTCCACCCCTTCCCTCTTACTTTCACAAAAATTTTTTGTTGGATTCGTAACCTACGACCTCGAAACCCTAGATTTTGATATGCTAAGCGATTTGACGAATTTTGATTTGAGCCCCCTGTAGTGTATGCAGCGTTATGGTTTCAGTTACTGTGTTTAGTTACCCAATAGGTAGGTAACTAAGTAGGTTAAGATAATAACGTAAGATGATCTGTGGTTTGTAGAAGTAGGAGATTACGGTGTATAAATGGGGAGATGATGTAAATACAGTTTGGTTTTGAGTAATTAATCATTTTCTTTATTAATTAGACTTCGTTCGATACCATAAATGGCGACGAGAATAAAACAGTGTCCTTCTCGGTAATTATCGCATGTGTAGTGTAGCTAATGTTCCGCGATTTTTGACGATTTGGTGATTATGGAGTCTACACGTGGAGTTCCGCCGCTATATTCGGTGAGTAAAGGCACGGAGCAAGACTGGGAAAGATGGAAGAGGACCCTAACCTTCTATTTCACGTCAGAAAAGATAACAGATGCTGAGCAGAAGCAAGCAAAGTTGATTCTTTTTGGAGGACCGGAGGTGCAAGAGTTATTCTATTCGTTTCCGCTAGTAACCAAATATCCAACGGACATGGATGCTTATACATATACAGTTTCGTTGCTAGATTCCAAGTTAGGAAAAGTCGCTTCGAAATGGTTTGAAAGGTTTAAACTGAGTGAAATCAAGCAGACGAAGGACGAACGGGTAACAGCTTTCATTACTCGGGTACGAAATCAAGCTGTAAGGTGTCAGTTTCTAGTCGACTACGTAGACGAAGCTGTCCAATTACAAATGATTATCGGTTGTAATGCGCCTGAGTTGCGAATGGATTTAATGAAGATGAAGGCGAAAACGAAATTAGTGGAATTTGAAGAGGCGGCAGTCACGTACGAGTCAATAGTTTCTCAATCAGCTGAGATGACCGGAACCAGAGCGCAAGGCCAGCCGAATCAAAATAATTCTGTGCTCACAGAATCAGCTACGATCAACAAGGTTCGGAGTGGAAGGAAGGAAGCTGATAAGAAAAGGTACGATAAGAAGAATCAGCGTGACAAAAGTCAGGATAGCAAGGAAGATTCGGATTCGGAGAATTGTTATTGCTGCGGTTATTCAGGCCATCAAGCATCAGATCCGAAATGCCCTGCGAGAAATGCTAAATGTAACAAGTGTGATCGGACCGGACATTTTGCCAGGATGTGTAAGTGCAAAACAAGTAGACATCAGAAGGAATCCGATAAATCTGCCTCTAAAAAGGAAGTCGTGAAAAACGTTTCGACATATGATGATAGCGTTTTTTGCATAGTCCAAGCTGGAGAAGATAAAATGGAAAGCGAAGTGGTGGTTCCTTGTGTTTTCGGTGGTTGTAATCGTAAAATGGTTGTTGATTCGGGATCTGCGTTTTCGATCATATCGTGGAAAGAATGGTGCGGTATTGGAAAAGATCGTTCGTTTTTGATAAAAGAATTTGTGCCGGTGCCTGAAGAGAAGCTGTACGATGCTTCACGGGAATTAAAGTATTTGGTATATTGTTCCGCTATCGTAGAAGTGCGTTGTAATGGTCGTGTTCGCGATGTTCAGATGGTGGTAGTACAGGGAGCTCTTCCTATGATTCTCGGTAGGAGTGATGCGATAGCTCTGGGTGTATTACGTATTGGAATTGGTGCTAATGTTTATTAATCAGTGCTAATGATATCGAGTTGTTTATTATTATTAAATAGTCTTAAGAGTTGTTAACGTTAGGGATTTAATCCAGTCAATGTTTTCAATGTTTTGTTCCTTGAGTTTTTCTAGTTTTATATTTCGAAAAGTAGATTAGATTTGCATTCTTAATTAAAAAGAAAAATAAGATCGAGATGTAGTGTATGCAGCGTTATGGTTTCAGTTACTGTGTTTAGTTACCCAATAGGTAGGTAACTAAGTAGGTTAAGATAATAACGTAAGATGATCTGTGGTTTGTAGAAGTAGGAGATTACGGTGTATAAATGGGGAGATAATGTAAATACAGTTTGGTTTTGAGTAATTAATCATTTTCTTTATTAATTAGACTTCGTTCGATACCATACCCCCCCCCTATCCATGTCCTCTAAATGATTTTTTATTGTCATATTCTTAATCTACGACCTCGAAAACCTAGATTTCGATATATTACACGATATTTTAGGTGAATTTCGATTTCAGCACCTCCCTACCCTACCCCCTACACATGATGAAAACTTCAATTTCTCATTGTAAAATATGTTTACTTCTAGATAAGTACTATCAACAGTGACATAATCATACAATAAAATTTTTAGGTATCACTTCCGGGGGCGGTTTTGGTTGTGCTCGTCCTGGTAATCCTGGATGCTATACTCGAATTGGCATATTCATGGAATGGGTGAACAAAACCGTAGATGGAGAATGCTTATGCATTGAGTAAAAACCACATCTCTTAAGAAAATTCGCCGATGTTCATTGCATTTAATTCGTCAATAAACCTCCAAATGACGGAAAGGACTGGATACCGTCATAAGATACCGCCTATCAATAAGTTTTAAGTTATTTCGTGCAACACAATTTGTTCCCCATAAAGTCTCAGCATTTTGTCGACTTTTTTTTTCATAATACTTTCCCAAAAATATAGGTATGAATTGAAGAGTCGTTTTCCAAAACGCATTAACGAGAAAAAAGTGTTTTCGAGATAAACGAAAAAAACTTTTCCATTCAACAAATCATGCGCATTCGGTTTGAAACCTTTTTAACATAGTAGTTGGGACGACCCTCGATACACCAGGTGACATTGCGAAGTTTCAAACATTGTTACCTATCCACAATGGACTGAGAAAAAACAGCACTAATGCGTTTTGGAAAACAGATTGGGATTCTGATGCGTTTTGGAAAACAAATTCGGACTTAATGCGTTTTGGAAAACTCATTATTGAGATGAAAATGCATCATTACCCAAAAAAAACAGAAAATAAGATTTTATAACTTCGTAACTAATCATTTATTATTAAAATCACAATCTTTGATGGGATCCCTTCACCCCTGGGGGGGATACAGGGGTCCACAATTTTGCCCACAATTGAAAAAAAAATGATAAAACGTATCGATTTCTACTGATTCGAAGGCGCTGAGTTCGAATATGTAATCGGTTTTTTCAATCAACCCCTCTAAATCCTCTTATTGGCCCCCTTGATGAGGTCAAAATTCAAAAAAATGAAAAATAACGTGTGACCTGTCGTTCATGAGGTTTTTGAGGGCGCTGAGTTCGAGTATTTGCTTATTTTTTGAATTTGACCCTTCGGTGCCCTTCTAGCTCCCCAATTTTGGGAACGGGGGCTGAGAAATGAAAATCAGTGAAAATCAATATGCCACACGCAATTTTCGTTTTTCAGTCCCCTTTTTCCCAAAATTGGGGAGCTAGAAGGGCATCGAAGGGTCAAATTCAAAAAATAAGCAAATATTCGAACTTAGCACCCTCAAAAACCTCATAAACGACACGTCATATGACATTTTTCGAAGATATAAAGCTGCGCCGTGTCGATAATGCGTTTTGGAAAACAGATGTTGAATTTAGGGTTTCGCTTTATGCTGGATAACACAAAGTTCAAGTAGGTATTCAGGTAGGTAAGTGCTACATGTTGTGTAGTATGTTCTCCTGAACAATTTGGCTCAAAAAAACGATTTTCGAAAAAATGGTCGATAATGCGTTTTGGAAAACGACACTTCAATTTGTACCTCACTTACCTAATTTTTACTCGAATTCCTTTAATTTTCTTGATTCTTGTAATTTCAAGTAGGTACCTATTACATAAGTTAAAATTGAAGTTTATTTTCATCGCTTACAGAATTCTCACACGAAAAATTAGCACCTGCGATCCGTACCTTCTCTCCTAATTTGAATAAGTCAAAAACAGAAGATTGGCTGATTGAGATGGACAGAATTGAGTCACTGATTGAAAGTGAAATTCCACTGTTAACAGTGAAATTTGACTGCCAATCGGTGACTTAATTTTATCTATTTCATCAGTCAATTTTGACTGATTCAAATTAAAAGTTCGTAAATACCATTTGCACAATCAAAGTAATATTTACTTTTTGTCTAAAATTCAGTTTTTTTCTTATTCTATACAACTGAATCTAATGTAAATGAGCGTTGCTCATTTGAAAAAACAAAAATAACTGATTTCGAAGTTTGCTGCAAATAAAATGCCAGTCAGTTTGATTGCGTTTCACAATTTGAAAGAGAACGAGAAGTTGACAATACATTGGTCGTAGAACAGCAATGATGGAAAACTGGAACTGGAACTAGAACTGGAACTTGAAAAAAACTGGAACTAAAATTGAAAAACTGGAACTGGAACTAGAACTAGAACTGAAATGATGAGAACTGAAATCTAAAAACTGGAACTAGAACTAAAATGAATTTCAGTTTTATACCAGTTCCAGCAGTTGCAATTTTATTATTTAAAATATGACTTGAAAAAGCCAAAATTTTGATGTTGAAATTTACCAAACCACATTCAATTAAAAAATGTTTACTAAAAACCTCCAAACCTTGAAAATTTATGTCAAAAAGTGAATGAAGTTATGACAATGACTTTTTTTCTAGAATTTTTTTGTTTTGAGTTTGAACAGGGAAGTAAAAAATTTTTTGCTCAGAATGTTTCGAACTTCTACATTTTTTTTTCAACAAAAATTTTCAAATTCTGAATTTTTTTCCTGTAAATTCATCCCTCAAAATTTTTCAAACTTTAACACTTCTACGTAAATCGGAGTCTTCTTCAGGAATATTCTGAAAAATACACATTGAAAATTATTTTTCACAACTACATTGAAAATAATGAATTATACAATAAAAATAAATAATAAATGTCTTTATTGTATTTTTCATTATTTTATTTTCGATGTTGTTGTTAAAAATGATTTTCAATTGTATTTTTCAGAATATTCCTGAAGAAGACTCCGATTTACGTTTCAGAAGTTTTGAAGCTAAAATAATTTACGGGAAAAAAGTTCATAGTTTGAAAATTTGCGTTGAAAAAATGTAGAAGTTTGAAAAATTTTGAGGAAAAAATTTTAGACTTGAAAAATTTACGTTGAAAAAATGAAAAGTTCTGAAGTTTAAAAAATTCAGAGTTTGAAAGTTTATTGAAAAAATGTAGAAGTAGAAATTTGAAAAATTTTGAACTTGAAAAATTTACCTTGAAAAAATTTGAAGCTTGAAAAATTTACAGGAAAAAAAATCAGAGTGGGTAAACGTTGAAAAAAAAAGTAGAAGTTTGAAAAATTCTGAGCAAAAAATTTTGGACTTTAAAAATTACGTTGAAAATATTTTGAAGTTTAAAACATATTAAGGTCAATTGGGGTAATTGTAAATTTTTCGGAAAATTGAACCGATTTTGTGATACTCTTTTTCGTTTTACTCTGTAAGTAAGAAAGCAAAGTGATTGAAATTTTTACCATGTATCAATGAATGTATGAGGAGTAATATGGCGGTTTGTTTTCATCGATTCGATTATTCATTCTGAAATTATGGACTTCGTTTACAATTGGACAAGAATATTTACATTTACCCCACAATGATGGGGTAAATGTAAATGCATACATTTATGCCCCATAAAAAACGTATCCCTCGGCTTGTTTTGCATAATTTGGAAAAAAATTATACAGATTAAATATTTAAACGCGTAGAAAAACTAACTTGTAAAAAAAAAATCAAAAAAAAATCAAAAAAAATCAAAACAAAAAAAAAGATATTTTGTGTTTAAATTTGTGAATCCCATTTAAATAACACGTGTTTACAATTACCCCACACCTGAAAAATTTGATGGGTATTTGTAAATGCAGCAGAAAATTAATTTCTCAGCTTCAAAAATCATAAGAATTGAATTTCATCATTTTTGAATGTCCGTAGAACTAAATTAATGCATCAAACACCAACTTTTTTACTTTTTTCTATTTTTTCTCGAATTTTGAAGATTATGTAAATTGTGTGAAAATCAAAATTTGATATCATGTTTTTTTCATCGCGAAATTTTTCATCACAGCTGTCACCAAGAACCCGAAGTTTTTTATTATAGTAAGACCAATTATTCAAAGTTTTTATTTTTGGCAACTCCAGCTCGCTAGATGCATTTAAGTATTTACAGCACGACTTGTTTACAATTACCCCGTGTTTACAATTACCCCAAATGACCTTATACAGGAAAAAAACTAGTTTGAAAATAATTCAGAGTGCAAAATCAACTATCAAGCGGACTTTGAAAAAAAAAAACTGCTCACCACCTACTGCAAATCCGCAAAACAGGGCCAGATAAAAAATTGTACTTTGATTTGAATCAGAAAAAGAAAAACAACAAAGTTCAAATTTAGCACCAGCAGAAAATTTTGCATTTTTTTATCCTTCAAAATTTAAAAAACTGAAATTTTAGAACTGGTATTTGGAACTGGAACTGGAACTGAAAACTGGAACTAAAAAATTTTGAGAACTGGAACTGGAACTGAAACTGGAACTAGAACTAGAACTAATATCATTTCAGTTTTCCATCACTGGGATAAAGGGAATTTTTATTTTCTTGTACTAGGTAACTTTATTAGTGGTCTACTTATGATTTTTTTCTCAGTTTTTGTTCACTGGGACGTGACGAAGCAATGTGTTCAAGGAGAGGGGGTACCTCAAAATTTTCCAACTGCGTTTCCCATTTCCTCGAAAAAAAATCTTGACTATTTTCATACTATTTTCCTAATTTTTAAAAAGAAATTCCCATTATTAAACATTTTTTTTGAATTCCAAATTTAGTAAAGGTTGGTTTCAACTGAAAAAATCCTTGAACAGTTTTATGTATTTTAAATTGCTCAATTTTTAAAACTTTTATTAATTCTTTAATATTTAATAACGAATGGTTTTGGCTGAAAAAAACTCCATGAAAAGTTTTATAACATGTATACAGATAACCAAACAAATTCCCAACTAATTTTTATAAAATTTTCCCAACTTTTCAATAATTTTCCACGTGGATGTTAATCGTTAGTCTGGCATCCTAAAGTTACCAATTACCTATTACGAATTAAGTACTCTTTAAATACATTTTCTTCAATTTCCAACTTTTTGTGATATTCTCACATTAAAAAAAATACATTTTAGCAGGTAAGCATTTGGGAAAGATCTCTTTTCTCAAAAATTTTTCCAAAAAATAATTTTCGATTCAATTTTTACGATATTCACACACTTTCCTTCTACTGTATGCAAAATATGAAAGCTTTTATCATTAGGTACCATTTTTTTAAAACTAAATTTCTAATCCTTCATTGACATTTTTTGTCAAGTTTTCATTTTTTTAAATGTATCGATGCCATTTTAAAATGAAATTTAGTTTTAAATTGCAATTCAATTTGGCAATTGTCTAGGCTGTTTCCTGCTCAGTTTTAAGGAATACTTCAATTTTTTATTCTAAAGATAACATTACCTTTGATACTTGTACAAATCACTGATCAATTTATTTTTTTAAGGTGTTGGTAATCGTTATTTTCCAATTGCAGACAATGGGGACATAGTGTTCAAGATGTGAAGTGCGAGGAATAATGAATCGTCATTCCTATAGGATATGCCAGACATGGGTAAGTTTTTTGATCGTTCACTGATAATTCATAATTCATAATCAATTTTTTCGCGTGCATTTGAAATAATTTCCTTGTTTGTTGTTTTAAAATTGCTGAATGATTTTCGTTTACCCTAATTGTTGCTTAGGTACCTAATTTACTTCAATTTTCCATTCAATTTACCTAAATGATTGGTTACTTAGGTATTTCTTAATTTTCTTCTTTAAAAAATTCAAGATTTACTCATTTGAATTTTTAAAAAAATTATACTTACTCATTTTTTTAGTTGCTTTTTGTTTTAAATTCCAATTTGGGTGCTAATTTAATTCGCTTAACATAATTGGCCGCTATTTTTTTTTAAATCAATTGTTATTTGCATGTAAATAATACTTACCTATTTTTATTTTTTTTGAGACGTTTGTAAAATTTCTTTTTCAAATTTCCAAATTTTAAACTGCGATTTCAATTGTTGCAGGTTTTGTGACGAGTGAAAAATATAGAGTGCTAGTGTCAGTTTGAAAAATTATTCAATTCATATCGAACGCCAGTCCCGGGTAAGTTTCTTTTGAATTTATACTATTTATAAAATTACTTTTTTCTTTTTCAACCCCGTAAATATAATTTTAATAGGCATTTTATTATTTGATTTTTTTTCGCAGATACTCTTGATTTAGGGTATGCCTACGGCAAAGGAGATGAATTCCAGTTAGTCGATTACGTAGTCAATGTAACTAAATTACGGCGAATTAAGAAGTGGATTATACTTATTCCTTGCTTTCCAATTATTCGTAATCCATGAATGAGAAGCTGGAGAACCACTATACTCAGAGGATTTGAAATTGATGGAAATTTCATTCACAGGAATTGATTCTTGCGTAAGTTTTGAAAGCTTCATTTTCATGAATAGGTAGGTACTATATACTCTTGACTCATTTCGTCATCGTGATTTAATTTTTTCGTCAAATTTTTCTTCAGGGTCCGGATCTCTCCGCAAAAGAACTCTTTGATCAAGGTGACTTTAGACGCAGACGATGGCGATAAAAAAATTACTCGCGAGTATTTTTTGAAGGGTGAAAAAAATTCCGATGTCTAAATTAATCGTGATAAATTCAAACTAACGTATTTCCTGTTTTTTTCAGCTATCGAACATCTGAAAATAATCAAAGAAAAAGAAGCTTTAATGGTTTTTAATCAGCAATATTTGAACCATTATTACATGATTTCTTGCTCGTTGTCTTTGTCGTCGCATGAAAATAACGTTATCAGCTACAACCATCGAAGCATTGTCTAATTTCAATTTGTAAGTACATATATCGATTAAATAATGCTTACCGGACAATCACGTCAGTACGTGAAGATGAAGATCCATCAACCTCTAAAATCCATTTCGTTATTACGAATTAATTTTGTCAATTTTCATATAGCTCGTATCTCGAATAGGTGCGTTGTTATTAATCTTTGGAATCGAAATCCAACGTAATTGTCAAACAAAACGTAACTCTCGATGTGCTCTACGCTCTACTGAAAGAAAATCGAAAAATACTCATAAATATACCCAAAATTGCCAACGTGATCGTCGAAGAAACGTCCAGCGCTGACACAACTTCTGCGCACGAGAATCAGTATTGTGGTCAAAACTGGTCATCACACGCAAGGTTTGTCTCCCCGAAAGATGATCTTCGAAATTGTATTTTTGTACCTTATTTCTTCCTATTGTTGCAGCATCGTTACCAAAAACTTGAAATGAAAGAAGACTACTGAGACGATGAGAAAAGTTACGCCGATGATGTGAAGACGACGACGACAAAAGATGAAGAAATCGACGATAATTATTCCCTTCGGGGCTTTATTATCGCTGTCAAAGATCTTGGGCAAAACCTCAGTATCTAAAAAGCTCGCACAGGATGACGGTAAGATTAAATTTGATTATTCGATAATCGATACAAAATTATGGCTATTTTGATATGGTAATAGTTAACGGGCTATCGGCATAATTAAACAAGTAAATTATGAGTTCAAAACAATTTATAATCGATTTTAATTTACGTTTCGCGTTTTCGATCTTGTTTGCTGAATGAATAATGAATATTTTTCAAAGCAGATTGGTCAAGTATTAACCCAAGAAATCAAAGTTTTCACTGATTAAGTATTTTAGAATCAGTTTTGAAAACAATCTTTATAACTAATTTTTTCAACACGAATTTTCAACAATATTTTTATCTCATCAAAATGATCAAATTTACTTTTATTTGCTCCATTTGTTTCATATTATTTGTTTTCAAATAAAAAAAAATTAAAAAATTCGAAATTTAACGGAAAAACTGTTACCAACCTTCCGATTGAAACAAAAAAGTACTAACCATGAATAAATTTTCGGTTCAATGACGTGTACCGATTATCGTGATCTTTTCAATGTCTGCTATAATTAATTTTTTTATTAAAAATATTAATTATATTATTGTAATTTATAAAAACAAGACACGTAAGAGAATATAAATGATTTAATTCCGTTGAAATTACCAAAAAAATAAAAAATGAATAAATAAAAAAAATAATATTAAGTAGGTAACGAAAATAGGTAGGCAAGTGAACTATTTTTTTGTGTTCACATTTGACATTTCTGCTTATTCTTGTTGAACTGTGAAATTTTTCCCCTGTGTTTTTTATTGGCGGCCATTTTCGTTTCAATTTTTTACGCGTTACTGCGTTAGTTGGCGTCGGTTCTCGGTTCTGAATTTTTTAATGGAGATTTTACAATTATTATTTAATTAATAATAGTTCGTTTTCTTTACGACTCGTGTTAGTCGTATTCAAAATTAATTATCCATTTCTCGTATTCGGGTTTCGCCGGTTTATTCGAGCTTTGCATCTGTATGAAAGCTGTAAGTATTTACCGAGGCACTTGGGCACCTACTTTAATTTCTACTCCGGAATTGCTCATACATGTCGAGTATCTATTTATTCTTCGAGTTCCAGTCACATTTTCTTTTCATGAATCATTCCGAGTCCGTAAAGGCGTAAACAATTTGTCCATGTGGATTTCCTCCTATTTCGTTCGTGTTACCCGTGTTTTTTATTCCGTATTCTGAATTCGTAAAATCTAAATTCAATTGTATAAATTGATGTGGTTTTTTTTTACAGTGGCAGTTCGCGAGGCTGAATCCGATTTTTACGTTACGAACGGAAATAGGTGAATTAGCGAATAGCTTACATACAAATTACAATATGTGTACTTGTTGATATTTGACTGGATCCTGCTTGAAAAATATCGCCGGAAATCATAAACGAGTAAGTTTACAAATCAATTATTTCTTTCAGTGCATTTATTCGTGCTATTGATGAGCCTGTTTCTTTGCGATGCCTTTCAAAGTTCCGTGCGACATTTTCTACGCGAAATTTATTTACTAGTGAATTTTTTCTATCTTTGAAAAATTTTAGTGAAGTGATGGTATTCTGCGTGTCAGATTCGTTAGAAATAACGACGATTTACTTTTGTATTATCTTTGTTTTTCGAGTTTTTATGTAAGCATAGGTACTATTTACTCTCGAAAGTTGAAAGAATTAGAGGTACGGAGATCGCGAGTGTTTTAGTCCATTTAGGTATTGTAACGAAATACGCTTCTTTGAGCTATTTTTTTTATGACTTCGCATCAGTTCCAAATTTTGTTCTTTGTGGCGACGCGACGGCGTGTTATTGAATAATTTTTATGTATCAATTATGAATTCGATATTGTTAACCAAGATTCATTGATGCATTTCCGTTATTTGTCGATTCTTACCTTAGTTTTGATTCGATTTTCAGAATCCGATGAGGATGATCCGTTGATGTTTCAAAACTAGGAACGTATGTGTGTTACCTACACAATGACGTGGCGATGGAGCATTGTTTTTTCGTGAAAATCGACCCCTGCAAATTCGGAATCATGGACGTTGGTCGAGGTTCCTATTATTTGTGCAAAGGTAAGTACATAGTACTTATAATACGCGATTTTTGATAAATTTGATGTTTGTTTCGTGTATGTATTCTAAATGGGGCTTTTTTTCTTTTTTTATCCTGTCGTCGTCTTTGTTCGTTGAATTTATTTTATTTTTAGAAATGTTCAGCTCGTCCTTGATAGTTGAGTCCATCGGTAAACTTGATGTAATGCTGATATTTTAAATTATACCTACCTAATGTTTAATGTTAACGATCCTCCATTTTCGACGGCCCTGTTCTGAATGGGATTTCAATTACTGAAAGTCATCTGTTTTTTTATTATGATATGTTTTTGTAAATTTTATCGTTTCTTGCTTCTCCATGATATTTCATTTCACAATATTTTAGTGCATCTTTCTAAAAAACATTTATTAATCGTTTTTTTTTTCAGGTTCAAATTGTGAATTCGTCGTGATTAGAGCGTCGAGATGCACTTGTGCCTTGTGCCTGGAATATCAAATCGAAGAGAGCGAAGAGGCTAATAGTGAAAAACCACTCGAGATTAACACCATCGAAAATTCCTATTAATTGAATGAGTGAGTAACTTTTTCAATTGTAATTTTTTCACTATGAAATTCCAATTGCTGGATATAAAAATTGAAATTAATTTTTTCTATCTGGGTCGTACGTACGATTTTCTCCATCGCATCGTTTGAATTTCGTTGATTTTGTTAATTTTTGAAGAAAAAATTGATTCATTTTTAAAGAAATAAAATTGGCGGGACGGTTAAATGTTTGAGTTTTCGTAACTCTCTCCTTTTACTTACAAAAAAGTAGTCTAGGGGACCAGAAACTTATGAATTGGAGGATGTGGGTTGGGAGGTATTTAGACAAGTTGTAAGATTTGAATTTTTTTACAAAAAAATTGTGATAAATAATGGTGATTGATGAAATATAATGTTTCGTTTACTTTTCAGATTTCCTGATGCCTTACTTTCGAGCTTTGAGATTTTTCAAAATACCTACCTACAGATGATGACGTGATTGACGTGTGATCGTTCATAAGCTTCGCGACGTGAATATTTTTTCTGAAGAGCTGGAACGCTACAGTGAAATGGTGAGTAGACATAATTAAATTGAATTTGATGTATGCTCGTGATCACGATAATTATGTGCAAGCTTACATCCGAAATAACGATGAAAATGGGGGGGAGGGGGCGAAATTTGACCTAGTTTGGAGTAATGAGCTGAAATATTATTATAAAATGAAGTACGAATTTCTGAAAAAAGTTGCTTGCTTTTCTAAGAGCCATTTAAATGTTTTTGGTTTATTTTCATCTCAGTTTTTGAAGTTGGTATTGACTTTTTTTTTTGAAAATTTTGAGTGTCGTCGATAATTTGTAACGTTGTGAAAATTCGTGGATCAGGATTCTATCAAGGTGTCTACTGGGTACGAAAATTTTCAAAAAAGTGAATGTCTTGTTTAGTACAGACATTTCAGGTTTTGACCAAAAAAAAAATAGCAGGAAGGGGAAGTTTCGTATATAAGCTCAGTAAGGTATGTATTTTAATATTCCCGAACTTCCCTAAAATCGGTGAATATTTTGACCCCCTTTGGGGGGGTGAGGGGGTTCAAATTTTCGTTTTTTGACTATAACTTTCAAAATTACGTATTTACGAAAAAAAAGTTGAAACAAAAATTGTAGAACATAAAAAAACAAACACTTTTGTTATTTACAATTTTTTCCTTGGACGTCATGGGAGGGAGCTAGGGTCTTCGAAAAAAAATCAATTTTAAAAATTTCCCATTACCAGAAAAAATTACCAAAAATCGGGTTAATCGACTTTTAGGAGCGGTTCTTTTGCGTAGTACATTCTATTACTATGTAGAATAAGAAAAATGTATAACCGACCCCTTATCTCAAAGTGGGGGGGGTGGACCCTCCGAAGGAAAAGTCGCATTTTCCCCCAAGCGTAGCTCAGCTGCAGTGCGAAATTCGAAAAATTGGTTCATACAAACGTTGTAGAGCATTAAAAGACGAACATTTTACTTTTTTTACTTTTTTTCTACGTGGTTTTGGAAGCGAGCTATCGCAAAAAGAAAAAAAAATCGGTGTTCGAAATTTTTTCATTACCTCAATAGAGTACGAGTGTGTAAGCCTGGTAAATTTAAAATCTAGCAAACCAATCGTCGAACAAGTATGGTTCTGAGGTTTTCGTGGGCGCTGAACTCGATTTTTAAGATAATTTGACCCCTGGACCCAAATTGAGTATCAAAAGGAGAGTTTATTGAGTTGATGAAAAATTTTCCAACGCCGCGCTGCTTTTTTTCTTTTTGCAATAGCTCGCCCCCAAGACCACGTAGAAAAAAAGTTAAAAAAGTAAAATGTTCGTCTTTTAATGCTCTACAACTTTTGTATGAACCAATTTTTCGAATTTCGCACTGCAGCTGAGCTACGCTTGGGGGAAAATGTGACATTTCCTTCGGAGGGTCCACCCCCCTAATTTGAGATAAGGGGTCTGTTATACATTTTTCTTATTCTACATAGTAATAGGATGTACTAAACAAAATAACCGCTCCTAAAAGTCGATTAACCCGATTTTTGGTAATTTTTTCTGGTAATGGGAAATTTTTAAAATTGATTTTTTTTCGAGGACTCTAGCTCCCTCCCATGACGTTCTAGGAAAAAATTGTAAAAAACAAAAATGTTCGTTTTTTTATGTTCTACAATTTTTTTTCAATTTTTTTTCGTAAATACGTAATTTTGAAAGTTATAGTCAAAAAATGAAAATTTGAACCCCCCCCCTCCCCAAAGGGGGTCAAAATATTCACCGATTTTAGGGAAGTTCGGGAATATTAAAATACATACCTTACTGAGCTTATATACGAATCTTCCCCTTCCTGCTAATTTTTTTTGGGGGTTAGGGCCTTATTTTAGCTAAAATGTCTGTACTAGTTAAAATTTTTTCACCATTTGTATTGATTTTTTTTTTGTATTTTAATTTTCTCAATATCTGATAGGTTGATAATTATATCTGTATCTTTAATTAACGCATTTTTTTCAGTAAAATGCTGTAAAGAACCAAGAAGAAATCGTAGTTACGAGTACCTACACCTACCTACAGTACCTACCACGAACCGATAAATACGAGGGTGAGTGTCTAGTGTATATTTCTAATATAATTTTCCATTCGGTTTTAGATTATTTCCTTTCAACGAAATGAATTTTGTCACTTCGATTTCGTTTTGAAAATGACCTATTTTTATTAAAATATTGAAGAAAAAAAAAACACAATTATGAGGAGTAGTAATTTCATCCGTAGTCGTTTTGGGTTTTCTTTTTCGATATTCAATGTCGAGTTCAATTACTTGCTGATTTTTTAAAATGTGTTTCGCAAACCTGTGATTGAATTTTGGTCATTATGTGATAGGTATGAATCGTGTTACCATATAATTTCTTCTCCATAGGGACGAGTTTTTTCATTTTCAGCATTCGTAATCCATTATCAGGCTCAAGATTGTGTGTTATTGATACGTGGAACGTATCTGGTTAATTATAAGAATTGTATATTTAAGTTTTCTTTGACAGACTCCCTATTTCCGATGGTTGTTAAGGTTCAAATGACTGGTGGATATTGACCAGCATACCTAATGATCAATTTTTTTCAGCAAGTTGAGGGAATTTGTGACTTGATATTTTTTTAGCTCAATTTTTAATAACATCGCGGAAGGAAAATACCTTTTTTTATTACCAATTTTGTAGAATTTTTCTTCTTCGAGTATATTTTTGCATTTTCTTTCGATTTCTTCATATTTTCGTGTTTTTTCTATCAATTTCTAGGAGATAATTTTTTCTCATTGGGGGTTTGGGTAAGATTAGGGAACAACTTTGGCAATTATGGTGGGCAGAGGGTAGGTGGCATAGTCAGAGAATATCAATGTCGTAAGGCATTGGTGAAACCTTCGGATTCTGATGGATGTCTGACGCGATCGTGCCCAGTATCTGGGAACCCCACGGCAAGTCAGCTCCAAACATGGATCGGGGGTGGCTGCGGTCTCTCGATCTCTTGGCACCAGCCTGCCCCTTGTTGATCACAAGAGAGTCCTCAGGTATTCTTCCACGGTAGGCTTGGTACTGTGGGCAAGAGCGTCTGCTGCGGGTTGAAATTTTTAGGCGCCGATGTCGGCAACGACATCGGAAGAGACCCGGAGTTTTCTGCGATGCCTGGTGCGATCGTACCGAGTATCTCGGGTTGCGCGGCATGCCAGGGTCGTATAGAACAAAGGGTATTGAGGGGCGGTCTACATAGCATGTATTAATTTCAATCAAAGGTCGTTCGAATCGCTGGTCCAAGGTTTAAAGGTAGATGTGCAGTTGTGTGAGTGTAGGGCCCGTTTGGTTTTCTCAATTGGTTAGGTCTAGCCTGTCCCATAGGTACTACGTACTCGTAGTTTAATATATGGTCTGCCCAATCCCGTCCAACTTTACCAGTTCGGTGCTTGCGGCCATCACCGCATCACCACAAGAACTCGTAATGCAAAATTTAATTGGGTTCATCTCTGGCCTGAGCTTGGCTCCCAATAAAAGATCACAACTTTCAAAGGAAAGTTGTGCAGTTCTCTTGTTCGGTCTGACTGGGTATGCCGATGAAGTTGAACTAGTCCCTGCGCAGGTGGTATTGATTAGCTTCTAATTTCAACGAATATGGTGTTTGTTTGAGCGACGGGTATGGGGACATAGGCGTTCGGTCTTTTAGCTATCCTGGGTAAAGAAGAACAGCCGAGAACACTATATCACGACGGTGCCACGGGCGGTTTGGTGGTCCACTCTTTCCGATTATAGTACCATTCTAACTCGTTTGTCGTACATCATGGTATGGTATGTGCGGTATCCGTGATAGAATAATTGTAATCGGAGTGCCGCAAGCCCTAATCGCAACCATATGCCTGGTGCACCTGGAGGATGTTCCCTAATAGTGTCGTATCTTCTTCTGCGGGTTTAGTAGGTATCAGACATGAGATGATATGTCTGTTCTTATAGTATCCCGTAATGTTGCTTCTTAGTTTTAATGGGCGAGGAGGACTGGATTTTTTTGGCAACATTACCAGTGGTGAGTGAGAGTGAGTGGACTTTTAACACCAGAATGTGAGATGATATGAAGCGGCCTCATTGTTGAATTCGTCAACATCCCAGGCAATTGAATCGAGCAAGTGGGTTTGTGGATCCGGGTTCCTTGAATGACCTTTGTCGTAATTAAAGGTGCGATGTTGTCCGCTGCAACGGTTTGTCTGTCTTTGGGAATGGGTGCCAGGGAAGCTTTAATCTGCAAATTTTTCAAATTTTGATCGAAATGTCAAAAAATGGGTATTTTTAGGGGTTACGAGGGATACGTGGGCTCAAATTTGGCGCTTTTTGGTAGTAATTGGGCATTTTTTTTCAAATTTGTGGTGAAATAGCATTGTGCTGTTAGGTTTGTTTCATTTTTTATGTTTAAAAAAATTGTTTTGATACTTCGTAGGTGTGAATATTCGTTTTATTGGTGATTTTAATCCCAAAGTGTGGAAAAATTGTCAAATTTTTATTGATTTTTTAGAAAAAATATAGTATTTATCCAAAATAAGAAAAGAGAGGGCTTTTTTTCAGGATTTCTGCCCTGTCCCTAATAATTTAGACGGTGTATTTGTACATTTTGAGTTTCAAACTGATGAATTTATCTTGTGGAAAAATTATGTGGATAGAATGACTACCGTTTTTCAAAATTTCAAAGTTAGATCTGGATATTGGATATTTGCAGTACAGACACAGACGTAGGCTACGAAGAATGACCTACTTGATTAGATTATAATTTTTAAGCATTTTATGATTAAGGTAAACTGTGCTGAAGATTTTAAATCGTTACATGAAGAATTTTACTACTTCATTTCCCTCCCCATCCCTTATGAGAATTTTCTCAGTTTTCAAAAGTAAATTTAATCTACAATAAGACATCTTCCGATCCATACCCAACGAATTTTTCATTTATTGGTCAATTTTTTAGGGAAATTTAGTTTACTGTTTCCTACATAATTATCAGAAGAATACGTCGATTTCGTGGAATAATTTTAAGTTTATTGTTTATTCTATTTTTAGATTATGCGCCATTATTGAGTTTTTGTTAATTGTTTATTTTTTTTGTTTCATGTAAAATCTCCTCAATTTCTTCGAGCTGAATTGAAAGTGAAAGCGAAGCTGGTATCCGTTTCAAGAAATATTTCAAGTTTATTGAAAAACTGCTGAAAACGTCGACGAGAAAATTATACACACTTTATGTTCAATTATGCAATGCATTTCGTCGATGGACGTTTCTATTTTTTTCTTTTGTATAATTATGTCTAATTACACCCCATTAATGTTTAAATAGTCGTGATATTCGAGTGATTTTTATCAAATTTCCTCTCCCCTTAAGATTCCCTTATCTATGTATTTTCTGATCAATTTTTTTTTCAATTTGAAATTAAAAGATGCTCGTGATATTTAATTGATTTGAAATTTCGTCGTAATTTCTGCCCCCTCCTATTCATCTATGTATTTTCGAATTTCACGAATTTAAAGAACCTCGTTGAATTATATCTGAGTGATTTTGAGTTTCAATTTTTAATAAATTCCACCTTCCTTCTGTATTCAACCCTGTAATATTTTAAAATTTTGAAACTTTTGGTCTCTTTTTGTATGAATTTTAAAAGGTACTCGAGATACGTATCTAGATAATTTGAAATTGAATCGAAGTTTTATCCCCCCCCCCTCCATTTCTCGAATTTTCCTATATTCATAGTTTTTAACCAAGTATCTGAATTTTTTTCACCTTTTTAAAAGTTGAAGGAATAATTGTAATATTTAATGTTTGAGTAGGTAATTCAAAGTATTACTGTTTTGTAAAATTTCTTCCCCCATTTCCATTATTCATCTGTGTAATTTTTGTGCATTTTTTTAAAGTTTCTTCGAACTCTACCTTTTTCTCCACCCCTCAGTTTTAAAATTGCCTTGTATTTTTTTTTCAATTTTAAAAGTTCAAAGCAACGTGGTATAGATAAAACAAGTGTATGCACTCCCATAAGCCGCCGTGTTCTGGCCGTGGCGCGAAAGTATGTTAGAGTTAATTTATCCCACTACAGCGTTGACTGCCAATTGCGATGGAAAATTACATTGGTTTAAATGGGAGAATGTGCATCTCAAAATTTTTGAATCGTTAAGGAGGGTAATTTTCATAATTTTTAGATTCGATCTTATGTAAAATTCACCGAGCTTTCCGATGGTGTAATTACTTTTTGATTTTGTGCGATAGTTTTCGAAAAAAATTGAGATAAACAGCAAGGTGTTGTAGATTGTAGACTAGATTTTTCAGTTTTTTTTATTGTTTATTTCAATTTTTTTGAAAACTATCGCACATAATCAAAAAGTAATTACACCATCGGAAAGCTCGGTGAATTTTACATAAGATCGAATCTAAAAATTATGAAAATTACCCTCCTTAACGATTCAAAAATTTTGAGATGCACATTCTCCCATTTAAACCAATGTAATTTTCCATCGCAATAGACTGCCAGCGCTGCAGGCGGATAGTTTAGCTCTAACATAGATTTCCGTCAAGGTCATTTCTGAGTGCGTACACTTGTTTTATCTATACCACTTTGGTTCAAAGGTACTCGTGGTATCGTGATATCTATTTGAGTACCTAATTGATAATTTGAATTTTTTGTAAAAAAAATTTACCCTCGTTGTTTAGTATTTACGTATGTATTTTAAAATTAAGGCGTTTTTTTTAATTTCATCAATTTGTAATATTCGCAAAAAAATTGAAAATTTATCCAATTTTTAAGAACCCCCTCTTGTAGAGTTGTTCTGCGTATTTTCTTCTGGCTGCCATGCCATTTTTTGGTGTATTGTGATCCGACTATGTTTATTTTTTTCGTTTGTTCCATAGATTTTGTAAATATTCTATGTTTAATTGTTTAATCTTAAGATTTTATTAATTTTCAAGTGCGACGTTATCTTTGTTTCGTCGCTTGTGATGTTTAATTATAAAGAGGTGCGTGGCGGTGTTTCATTTCGCTCTAGAAGAGGAAATTGTCTCACAAATCCGGTATTCACGAAATGATTATGTTGGAATTCGTAGATTAATTGTTTGTTTAGTTGAATTTTTCGATTATTTTATTTTGGCTTTTCATTAGAAAGTGTCTTAAGAATGTTTGGGGTGTCCAGTTTTTGGAAATATTTTGAAAAGTTCTTAAACTGGAGAGTTGCAAAATTTTTCGTAGAATCGTTAAATTTCATTTCTGATAGATCGATGAAAAAAATGACTATGGAGTGAGGGACGTTTTATTAGTTCGAAAGAATTTCTCAAGTAAAACACAATGGGTGAACCGAACATAACGTTCAAGGCAAAAATTGGCCTCTCCGAAACAAAGATTCAACACTCAAAATTGACATCAGCATCAACGATTTAGTCATAGTCAATTTACTTCGAATGTTTTTAGCAGTGATGGGAAACTGGAACTGGAACTAGAACTGGAACTTGAAAAAAACTGGAACTAAAATTGAAAAACTGGAACTAGAACTGAAATGATGAGAACTGAAATCTGAAAACTGGAACTAGAACTAAAATGAATTTCAGTTCCATACCAGTTCCAGCAGTTGCAATTTTATTATTTAAAATATGACTTGACAAAGCCAAAATTTTGATGTTGAAATTTACCAAACCACATTCAATTAAAAAAATTTTACTAAAAACCCCCAAACCTTGAAAATTTACGTCAAAAAGTGAATGAAGAAGAATATTGTGTTGTAAACTCGAAAATTTCATCTAATTAAAGACGTTATTCTCATACATTAGGTATTCAAATTTTTTGTTGAAAAATTCAGGGGTTATCTTAGTCACAACATTTTTGAAAAATATTACTAATGACAATGACTTTTTTTCTAGAATTCTTTTGTTTTGAGCTTGAACAGGGAGGTAATTGACCTGGCCCTGTTTTACGGATTTGCTGTAGGTGGTGAGCAGTTCTTATTTTTTTTCAAAGTCCCCTTGATTGCGCTCTGAATTATTGTCAAACTAGCTTTTTTCCTATATAATTATGTTTTAAACTTCAAAATTTTTTCAACACAATTTTTCAAGACCAAAATTTGTTGCTCAGAATTTTTGAACTTCAACATTTTTTTCAACGTAAATTTACAAACTCTGAATTTTTTTCCTGTACATTTTTCAAGCTTCTACATTTTTTTTTCAACGAAAATTTACAAACTCTGAATTTTTTTCCTGTAAATTTTTCAAACTTCAATTTTTTTTCAACGTGAATTTTCAAATTCTGAATTTTTCTCCTGTAAATTCATCCCTCAAAATTTTTCAAACTTCAACACTTCTTCGTAAATCGGAGTCTTCTTCAGGAATATTCTGAAAAAGTCAATTGAAAATTATTTTTCACAACTACATTAATTGAAAATGATGAATTATACAATAAAAATAAAAAATAAATGTCTTTATTGTATTTTTCATTATTTTATTTTCGATGTTGTTGTTAAAAATAATTTTCAATTGTGTTTTTCAGAACATTCCTGAAGAAGACTCCGATTTACGTTTCAGAAGTTTTGAAGCTAAAAAAAAATACAGGAAAAAAAGTTCATAGTTTGAAAATTTGCGTTGAAAAAATGTAGAAGTTTGAAAAATTTTGAGGAAAAAATTTTAGACTTGAAAAATTTACGTTGAAAAAATGAAAAATTTTGAAGTTTAAAAAATTCAAAGTTTGAAAGTTTGTTGAAAAAATGTAGAAGTAGAAGTTTGAAAAATTTTGGACTTGAAAAATTTACCTTGAAAAATTTGTAGTTCGAAAAATTTATAGGAAAAAATTTAGAGTTTGAAAATTTACGTTGAAAAAATTTGAAGTTTGAAAAATTCTGAGCAAAGAATTTTGGACTTCAAAAATTGTGTTGAAAAAATTTTGAAGTTTGAAACATTATTACCTATACAAGAAAAAAACTAGTTTGAAAATAATTCTGAGTGCAAAATCAAGCGAACTTTGAAAAAAAAGAACTGCTCACCACCCACTGCAAATCCGTAAAACATAGCCACTTGGCCAGATAAAAAATTGTACTTTGATCTTTGAATCAGAAAAAGAAAAACAACAAAATTGAAATTTAGCAGAAAATTTTGCATTTTTTGTCCTTCAAAATTTAAAAAACTGAAATTTTAGAACTGGTATTTGGAACTGGAACTGGAACTGAAAACTGGAACTAAAAAATTTTGAGAACTGGAACTAGAACTAAAAATTTTTGAGAACTGGAACTAGAACTAATATCATTTTAGTTTCCCATCACTGTAGAACAGGAGCTGGGCATAATCTATAGTCTATTCCAAATAAGAAGATGAAAACACTTTGAGAGAAACTGAGCGTTTTAAGACCTTACTAACCATGTATTATTCGTTTGAAATATCAACTTCACTGTTTGTGCACTGCAAAGCATACGAAATATCTATTAGATCAATTTTTTTTTCAATAATTAGTAAATAATTACTTCAATGAGCTATGGAAAAGTGATCTGTAATGATGAACTGTTAGGTGTGCTTAAATCATGAGAATTTTGCATGCTTTGCTATGCACAAAGAGTGAGGTTGATATTTCAACCGAATATTACATGGTTAGTAAGGTCTTAAAACGCCCAGTTTCTCTCAAAGTGTTTTCATCTTCTTATTTGGAATAGACTATAGGTCGAAAAACATTTTAAATTGGAAAAAATTTAAAAAAAATGAAGTTGAAATAGAAAAATTCAAGTTTGAATGAAAAATTATTTTGAAGTACTTAGCCAAAAACCTTGAAAAAAATGTTAGATTAAAAAAATTTCTCGACTTTAGATCAATTTAAAAAAAAAATAAATAACGTCAAGTTGATAATTCAAAAATTTTAAGCTGGATAAAATGTCGAGAAAATATCAACATGGATATGGAATAAATTTTAAGTTGAAAAATTCGAGTTCGATTTAATTTTGATGTTGAACAAAATTGAGAAAATTTGGTGTTTAAAGAGAACAGAAAATTTCTCAAAAACTTATTCCTGCAAATGTTGATTTTATTATCCTTCAATCGTCATAGGACTTTATATCCGACCAAAACTTCATTAATCTGCATAAAAATTATCTACATAAAATCCCATGAAAAATAATAAAAACCATTAATAATTAATCATTTCTGCGTTAACTAATCATATCCGACCTCAAAACACGTTCAAAAGTTTCAAATTGAAAACATCAATGAAAAAAACGAATTTTTCGTTGAATACAATAAATATGCCTTCAAAACTACGCGAATATGCAACCAAAATAGCATATAATTAAAATTCGACAGAGTCCTAACGTCATCTGTATGTTTAAAAAATAAGTAAAGTAACCGGAATTAAATTCACGAAAGAAATCATACAAGTAACGCTATCTATTGGATTAAGAACGAATTAAAATAGAGTTTGTTCTGTTTATAAAAAAAAGGATCGAAAATATTCCGATTCGAAGGCTAGATAAATACGTGGCGCTATCTATCGGAATATTGAAGAAGTTACGCCGAAAATCATCACTTTTCAATCAAATCAGACGACTTTCACTCAAAATCGGTAACTAGCGCTACAAGCAAATTAACGGAGTTTTGAGGAACTAAAATCGAAAAATTTTCAAATTTTAGTTCCTCAAAACTCCGTTAATTTGCTTGTAGCGCTAGTTACCGATTTTGAATGAAAGTCGTCTGATTTGATTGAAAAGTGATGATTTTCGGCGTAACTTCTCTAATATTCCGATAGATAGCGCCACGTATTTATCTAGCCTTCAAATCGGAATATTTTCGATCCTTTTTTTTATAAACAGAACAAACTCTATTTTAATTCGTTTTTAATCCAATAGATAGCGTTACTAGTACCATTTTCTCTTATTTAAACGCTTTTTCGATTAGAATTTTTATTACTTAATTTTTTTTTCTCCATTTCGATGTTTTTTCACCAAAAATTCACCATTTTGATCATTTTTCCCCCTGAATAATCGTACGAACTGTCCAAATCGTAATTTTTTCACCAATTAATCGCCGAAATACATCGACAAACGGAAAAACACTCAAACAAACAGTAACTAAGTATATTTCACAACAAAATAAATTAAACGGTATAAAGTACAGATTAGAAATCCTTGCATATGTTCGTACAGTAACAATTTCCAGATAAACATTACTCTATTGCACAAAATTCTCGACACGATACAAACAGAGAATACAGAAAATGACCAGAATTAAAAATACCATATTGAAATGGGTGATAAGCAAGAAAAATTACACATGCTAACACAATAGTGAAACAATAAATAATTTAAAAAACAATACAATAACGAAAAATAAAAGAGAAAAAACAAAATTGAGAGATACAGATTACCAGCTCTTTAAATACATACAAACAAAAAATAAAAACACGAGTTTTTTTTAAGTACAATACAAACAACAACGAACGCGTGGTTTTCGGGCAAAAAATTACAATATTTTAGAATATTTCGTTCGTTACCAGCGAAAAAAAACAAAGCTTAGTACGTCTCCCTCGATAAATTTTCGTTAAAATCGATATAAAATCTGCTTCTAGCATTACGGATAAAAAAAAAGGTTGTATAAAATTAGTAGTAAATCGTATAACGACTGGGAAATTATGTTTTTTTAAAAAAAATAATAAAGAGAGAGAAGAAAACATGAAAAAAAAGAATAAAACGATCTATAGTATTCGTAATAATTAATACGGTATTTGCAGTGAAGTACACACACACACAGCCTTGCATACTAAATGCTCCCAAGACCATGACCAAAAGTAGAAAAAAACCATCACCGAAATGTAAACTGGTGTGCACTGATTCGCTTATCTGCCAGCTCCGAGTTTGGGAATTTTCAGAGATCCGCTTCTGTAAACGAGCAAATAACAGAATTAGAAATATATCGATTAATTAAAATTACAAGAATTAGTATGACCACAAAAATCACGCACAAATAGATATTAGAAAAATCATCACTTGATTAGTAATTATCACGATACTCGGAAATTCAACAATACACACGCTGATTAGAATATTACACGAGAAAGATAACCAAATAAGGTAAGTCAAACATAATTCAAAAATACTCGAAAAATTCAGATCTATTTCTAAACTTTTTCCAATGCAATGACAAATTTTTTGTATGGGTAATCAGATTAGATCACTTCGTTGAATCGAACGTCTCTGCTAAAGCGTTAATTTTCACAATCAAATGCCAAGCGTTGAAGAAAAAAAACGAAAAAAACCATTCGTAATCGTGTAAAAAAAAAATACCTATCATATTTAGCAACCATATTCGAGGTACGATAAATTCCATAATCTTACTCAGTCAATACTGGTAACTCAGACCAACACGATTGAAAAAAAAAAAACACAAATTCGCATTAGATAAACTCATCGAAATCAATCACATTCCTCATTATTTTTTCTCTTCGAAAAAAATCGATGAAAAATTTCTTTAGAAGTGTTACGCGTAACAATTCATTGAAAAAAAATCAAAGAAATTGTCGACTGTACAAATTTCCTAACCATTTGTTGATTCGTTATTATTAATACTTACAATTCGAGATTCTGTACAGTAGAATTAGGGCAATTGGAATCAGTCCTGACGTGACATTGTTTATGGCATTTAAGCAAACAGTCTCGACATTCGTATCCTTGTTTACCCAGCCTTCTAGGAAGGGTTCGATTACATATTTGACAGGTAGTACCGCTGTTGGGAGAGAAAAATCAAAACAAATTACGTCACGTTATTATCAAACCAGGGTACAGATGTTTTTCGATCGTTAATGATCTGAAATTAGTAGAGATAAGGTGCTCGATATAATGTGAACGAACCCGGGTAAATGCTTGGCGACGAATGTATGATCATTGTAGATATGCAGCTTCGTGCCTTTCTTCTTCCATTTATTTTTTTGTGCTAAAGATAACGGAACGAGGTAATACCTGCGAAAAAAAGAGTAAAAATTAGTAAATCGAGGAGAAAATTGACAAAATCTGGGTAAATTAACATCATATTCGAGTCGAACCAGCTCAAATTATTAATAAACAACGTAAAATGCTCCAAAAAAACAATATTTTCATATTTACTCATGAACAGTCCCTGAGACAGTTTCGAATTAAGCAAGTTATCTGACTTTTTAAAAAAAAATGTTTAAGTAGGTATTTAAAAAATTTGAGACCAATTTGCAATTTTTGAATTTTTGAAACTTATTTTATGACTTTTGTGACCAGGTAACTAGTCTGAGGCGTAGGTCGATCGTTTCCCCTTTTTTTGAAGTTGTGTTAGGAGCAAGGGGTAGTCAGGAAGCAGTATCTGGAGTCTGGATTTCAAAAAAACCAATCAAGTATTTCCCTCCCTTTATAACTCTTCTTCAAAATTCGCCTATTTTTAAAAATGTTCAAGAACTGAAATAATATTTTCAAAAAATGTACAGCAAAGAGATTTTGTGACCAAAAATATTGATATTACGAAAGAATTAAATTCAAATACCTACACAGCTTGATTTAACAGAGCTTAGATTGGTCTAAAATTCAAATAATTTGGTCTGAAATTTAAACAACCCAATCTAACAAAATTTAAATAACCCAAACTAACTTCAGTTATTGGTCTAAATTTCAAACAGCCAAATCTAGGGGAGGTTAAAATGGTCTAAAATTTATTGAAAAATGGAATACTTCAATTTCAAGTTTTTAGTTTTGAAAGGAATCCTTCGGCCATTGGAAAACATGAAATACTTCTATTAAAAAAATGTCTATACACTTCACCCGGCCTGTGCAGAGAGGGAAAGAGAGTGTTTCCCCCTGAGTCCAAGTTTTTTGGGGGTTCGTAGGAGCCCACGAGGGCCCCTTAGAACCGAAAAATATGTTGTCTTTACCGCGGGGCCAATTTACAAAAAATTTAGCTTAGAAAGTACACTTCACACGAGTACATTAAAATTGGTTTAAATTGTTTCATAATAATTTTAGTTGTGTAATAGGATGAGCCAAAAAACCAAAATTTTTCATTTTTGAGTTCCAATATTATGTAAAATACGAGAGCTAGGGCGACTAAAAAATTATAATTTGAAAAATTAAAAATCGATTAATTTACGTTCCCATCGCGCAAAAGTCTTTAATTCTATAAAAATATTGTCAAAAATTCAATATTTTCAAAAAATTTAAAAGTTATTAAAATCAATTTTAGAGATGATTTAGCGACTGTGTAGGCCAAAAGCACAATTTTTTCGAGAAAATCGCCATTTTATAGCCTTTAAAAATTCAGATAAAGTGAATATGTAATACTTGGGAGAAAATAAGTAAAAAAGATTTTTGCAAAAAATTGTGCTTTTTGGTTTACGCAGTCACCAGTCACTAAATAATTTCTGAAATTGATTTAATCAATTTTGAATTTTCTGGGAATTTTTAGAAAATTATTTTCGAAAATTTCTACTTACTGAATGAACTGAAGGCTCTTGCGTGATCGGAAGGTATTAATCGATGCTTTTTTTTATTTTCTAGACTCCACAACCTCTTTTTTTTGCGCAGTATTGGAAGTCAAAAATCAAAATTTTGGATTTTGACCCCCCTCATAGTGGGAGACCCTTTTTTGCTCTTCAAATCCCCCCGGCCTGGATTTTCAATACACGGCCCTGCAGTTCACAATTTTTCCTAAATGAAATGTCCTTCACACCACCGAATCATTTTTATCAAATTTTTTCTTCTATTCGAGTAATTATTTTTTCTTTTCAAAATTTCTCAACAATTTTAATTCGATTAAAAAGCAATTAAAATAAAATTCGACATTACTGTAAATTTTTCGACATCTTATCAGATATTAGAAAACAAAGAAATGAAACATAATTATTTTGGCAACCTTTGGCATCCCTATCTGTGACTTTTAAATTTTTGTAAGAATATTAAAGATTTATTTTAGAAAAATTGTAATAATTGATCGTCTCGAGCAGAGATGCAACGATTATAATCGATGCTACATCTATGGTGTTTTCAAAAATAATTGTAATAATTGATCGTCTCGAGGGGTCGAAGATTGTCCTAAATTGCTTGTTTACAGTCTCAGGTGTCCCAAAAGTCGGATATTTCAATCTTTATTTAATTTTTTTCAAATTTTTGAATACACTAAAAAATGATTTCGCATTGAAGATTTACTCAATTTTTTTTGAACAGGCCAACCTCCCAGAGCAGAAAATTTTGGAAAGTTTCACGATGAATATTTCTTCAAAATTGGACAAGATTTCAGAAATTTAAAAAAAATTAAATATATGTACCATTTAGAGTTGAAAATTTTCAAAATTTTCAATTTTTTGGACATTACTATGAGTCAATTTTCAAAAGTAATAGGTTAGGGGACATAGGGGTAAGAGTAAGGTTAACAGAAAATTTTTACTTTTTTCCTTTTTTAGACATAGATACAACTTCTCGACTACCATCTGGTCCATATTCAACTTTAAAAAAAAAAAGAGCAAAACAATCGACCTCAAATACAACTTTTTGCTTTTTACAGTCAAATTTTTGAATTCTCCTGTTTTCGATTCAATATCATCAGCTCTACTACTTCTTCGATGAACCAACACTCCCTCTTTAACCCCTTCCCCCCCAAGACATACCCTCTGTAATAGATATTGTAGCTTGTTGAAAACTCGCCGAACTTACTTTTTAATACCGTTTTCAACGGTTTCCAATATCAAAGTGGAAGCTTCGTTAAGATATGTCCTGGAAGAAGCGCCACTAACGCCGGACATCTCGCTCAGACTCGATCTGGCCGAACCTTCTCTCGGTAATGGACCCACTTTCAAATATCCTGTAAAAAAATAAATCGTTAACCAAGTCGGTAAATATTTTTCATCGTAAATCGTTCAAATAAAAATATAGGTACGACGAAAAGTTAGCAAAATTAGTTCTCAACTCACCATTAAAACAAACAAGCAAACAAAAAACGACGTCACATTATCACAACGCGATGGAACGATCGGCACACGAATGGAAAAGGAGACGAGATGGGAATAGAGAGAAAATAAACACAAAAATATTAGTTTCGTTATTATGATACGTAGATTAGGTATACATAGGTAATAATAAAAATTATCAAATAAAGTACACATAATAGTTACAATTTAGGTACTTAGCTACCTACACGAGATGAGATAAGTAATCTATTGATAATCTTTTCGCAAGATTAGCAAGGTGTAAAAATAAGTTACCAGGTATCATGCAGATTTTATATTTTTTGGTTCAACTAACCTGTCGAATGTGCAGAATGGGCCGAATGATCGCGAGCTCGGTCCGCAGACACGGATCTGGTAGAAGGCGAATGACAGGCGGTTGCCTCGTCTGCGGTCGCTTCGCCGTTCGATAGAGCGTTTCGATCGATCGATTTGGCTCGTCCTCGCGATTTATTCAATCGCCTTCGTATTGTGCCGAAGAAATCGCGTTTTCGTCGTCGACCTCTGCCTTGGTCTGCAAAATTAGTACAAAAAAATTAAGAAAAAATGAGCGTTTTGTTTAGGTCATTTCAAAAATTGAATAAAATTCTCGAAAGAATAGAGTTTCTTTAGAATTGGAAATACCTGAATTGAATTTGTTCAAAACTGACCAATTTTTTTTCAAAATGGAATGAATTTTTTCAACGATGCTTGAATTTTTTCGAAAATATTCAAATTCCATCTAACTTGACCAAAATTCAAAAAGAATTACAATTTCTTCAAAATTAAACAAAAATTTTGAATCGAATAGAATTTTTGGAAGAATGATTTTCTTCAGACTTGGAAATACCTGAATTGAATTTGATCAAAGTTGACCAAATTTCTTCAAAATGGATTTAATGTTTTAAAAAACAATCAAATATCATCAAAGTTGACCAAATTCATTCAGAAAAAATTCAATTTTTTCAAATTCATCCAAATTTTTGAAAATTATTAAATGTACTCAAAATAGCTTAATTTTTTCCAGGTATCCGGAGATGGAGGCGGAGGGAGGAAAGAGGAGGCCCTTCCGGGTGATTTTTCCGGAGCTAGAGCCGGAGTTGGAAGCACTTTGATCAAATCAAATATCTGGGAGCCGGAGTCGGAGCCGGAGGCCTTTTTTTTAAAGTCCTGGAGCAGGAGGTACCAAATCAGACTCTCTCCTCCGGCTCCCTGCTCCAGAGGTCCTTCCTTTGAATTTTTATTGTGTCAATTGTTGTAGGTGACGTGACGTGTTGTTAATACGTAATACGTATTAATAATGCGTCACTCCACCGAAAGCAACGGACACGAAACAAATCAAGGATCTAGAGTGGAGTCGGAGAGAGGAGGGAGGAGCTCCCACCTCCGAGTGATTTTTCCGGAGCTGGAGTTAGAGCCGGAGGCACTTTGATCAAAAATCTCGGAGCTGGAGCCGGAGTCGGAGGCACTTTTTTAAAAGTCCTGGGCCCGGAGCAGAAGGCACTTAAATCAAACATGTCGGAGCCGGAGGGACTAAACCCCTCCCTCCGGATCCCTGATTTTTCAAAAATGGATCAGAAATTTGGAAAACGATTAAATGTAATTTTATCATAAAAATTTTTCTATACAGAACCATTTTTTTCAAAATTGATCAAATTTAATCAAAATAGTCTAAAGTTTTTTCTTGAAAACGATCAAATTTTATCAAATTGATCGAAAATTTAGAAAAGCATCAAATTTTAGCACTAAAATTCTTTCAAAATTGATCAAATTTATTCAAAGTAAGTAGTCCAAATTCTTTCAAAATTGATCAAAAATTTTAAAAATGATCAAATTTTAACAAAATAGACCAATTTTTATCAAAATAGACCAATTTTTATCAAAATAAACCAATTTTTATCAAAATAGACCAATTTTTATCAAAATAGACCAATTTTTATCAAAATAGACCAATTTTTATCAAAATAGACCAATTTTCATCAAAATAGACCAATTTTCATCAAAATAGACCAATTTTTTCAAAAATAATCAAATTCTATTAAGATTGACCAAATTTTTCCAAAATTATTCAACATCAACCCATAAACTCATCCCTCAAAATAATTACCCACATAGGACGTGTCCATTATATTTCAGAAAATAATTTTCCCTGACTTTTACTGGTTTTCCAGACCAATTTTTCAAAATGTTTCATATCTTTTAAATCTGATATTCGTAAACAAGAGAGGGGGGGAGGGTGCATGATGTATTTACATCCCGAAATTTTGCACGCGGAAAAAAATTCAGATTTGATGAATTCAAGTTGGTAAAAATTTGTAGTTTAAAAAATTTTGAGAAAAATATTTAGATTTAAAAACTTAACGTTTAAAAAATGTTGAGAAGAAAATGTTGGACTAGAAAAATTTTTGTTGGTAAAATTTTGGAGTTTGAAAAATCTTGAGGAAAAATTGTAGATTTGAAAAATTTACGTCGACAACATTTTGCAGAAGCAAAATAAAAAATTTTAAGAAAAAAATTTTACGATTCGGAAATTTTTAAATTTACGTTGCTAAAATTAAAATTTTGGAGTTCGAAAAATTTTGAGGAAAAAGATTCAGAGTTTGAAAATTTAGAGTGTAAAATCAAAAGGACTTTGGAAAAAAACGCATCGACTGACTTTTCCCAGTTTTCCAGAAAATGGACACCCTGATAGGAATATCTCGGACATAAAAAGGAAAAATCTACACATTGATTGGAAACATTTTGAATAGCCAAATAATCAAGATGACCAACAGAGTTCACTGACACTTTGCCATATCAAATTCGAATATTCGACTCGACTCACCATCTCCATTTTGCTGACTGGTATCCGGCATATCTTGTGGATTTTGTCCACTAGCTTCGTAATTCTGATTATAATTCTTATCCTGATTACCATCCTGCAAAATAATCAAAATAATTAATCATATTTTAATTGGCAATCGTTAATTAAAGCACAAAATTCGTACGTATTATTAAATTTATTCGATCTACTGTACGATTTCTCGTCGTATTTTCATTATCGCAGCGAGTTAGATAGCAAATGCAATCGAACGCAAGGTTTGATTAAAAATATGAATGTGAAAAAATAATCAAAGGGTTACATTGGCATGTGTGGAAGATAACGAAAAAGAAAACAACACGCAACACCTATAAGTATGTAGGTATTTCGGTTATAAAACAAAAAAATAATAATCGTTTCGAGGCGATCTCTGACCTTTGACGAGAAGTGTACTTCGTGCCAACGTTTGGTCATATTTTGATTCACCTAAGAATATTTATAATACGAATGTAGATGTACACCAAACATAAGAGATAACGTGTTCGCGAACATTTAAAATGCATGTACGTAACATTGTTAGGTGTATTAATAGATCCTCATCATTGCAATGTAGGTAGATATTTACCGTTAATTACACGTTACATTAAATAATAAAAAAAAGACCAGACATGTACCTATTTAAAATAATGTAAAATTGTAATAAAAACGTAGGTGTTGTACCTGAAGTGTGTTCTGGTTCTGTGGCTGCTGCAGAAAGTTACACCATGAAACAAACGAAGAAAAATGGTTCGAATTAGTCATTTTTATAGCTGAAATCAACTTTTGTACACTAAATGTAAATAATTCGCAATTGTAATTCTAGATCGATAAAAAGCTTGTCTAATAGAATTTTTTGAGGTAAATTTATGATTTTTTTTACGACTGTTTCTGTATCTTCGGTACCCCCTCTCCCCTTCAACCCACGAAAAATAATCATTCTCCTCAATCAATCGATTAAAATATTCAAATTATGAGAAAAATTTTGTAATTCGATGAAAAAAGTTCACGAAAAATTATTTGAAATTTCGAATCAAAAATTTTGAAATTCGATTTAAAATGTTCAAAAAAATTAATTAAAATTTTGAGAAACACCTATTTTATAATTCGATGAAAAATGTTGAAACAATTTTTCAATTTGATAGGTTTACTGGCTATTTTGATTTTTGAGTCAATTTTGAGATGGTACAATGTATTTCAAGGTTAGAAATGTCATTGATGGCTTAATGGATACCTACATCCTTTCCCTACAAATTTAGAAAGTTTTGAGGTCTTGCAAAAATTTCAAGTATTTTTTAGGAATTTTTTTTCCAAAACAAGTCAAAAATTGATAGTGAAAATTTGGGTCCTCAATTTCGACCACCGATTGATTTTGTTCGCTATGAACGAAATCTGCCGAAAACCATTTTTTTCGGGTCCCTCTTTCACAGATGACCAATTTGAGACCAAAATGACAACCCTACAGCCAAAATTTGCAGAGAAAATTGAAAAAACAACAGATTACATAAGATTACACTAAATAGGTAGTCAAAAATGGGGCACGCCTTAAAAAAAATTTGAGTGATTTTTTTTTTTATTCACCGTCGTAATAATTAAAATCTGATAATTGGTTCATGAAATTTTGGATTCACAATCACAAAAACACTACATTTTTTCTTTTCTAATTTTCTCCGCGAGTTTTGACTTTACAGTTGTCGTTTTTGGCTCATTTTGTTATGTCCTCCGAGTCACCAAGTTCGAATATGGATTACTTTCTTGATATCATCGCACCTAGATCAAGCATTCTTCATAATTGCTCTGCATTTTCTTTTCACAGTTTCTGGTATGAGGGTAAAGAAGATCTGGCGGGATCGTATCAAAAAAAGAAGCCCATTTTTGGACTGAGCGATCCAAAAAACATAACAAACGACATGCCACTTGATATTTTTATGAACAGAAAATTCAAATTTGGTAGGAGGTGAGGAAATCGTAGAAGGCCAAAAGTAAAAAATAAATCCATTTCTGAGCTCAGCATATTTGAAAACAAAACAAGTGACATGCCACTCGATTTTTTTTTTTCATTTTAAAAATTTTTGAGTCAGATTGAGGGGGGGGGGGGTGTAAAAACCAAAAACTAATCACAAAAAGATATGTCAATTATTATATTCAATTTTGATGAATTTTATATAGAATTTTGGGGCTCTCTGTCGTCTCTATCTCTGAAAAGGATCAAGATCCTATCACGAAAATTACCTCGTTAAAACACTATTATAAGAACTTATTCATAGGATTTTTTGTAGATTTTGAAATTATATCCTTGAATCTTGGCATTCGACTAAAAATTGAGCTTTTTGCTAAAAAAAAAACCGTGAACTTGAAAATTTTTGCAAGGGATTCTAAATCTCTTTTCAATCTTCTTTCCAACTACATGAGCCCAATTGTTCCAAGTATCATCATTTTTTTGAGATATGAGAAATCGAATTTGGAAATTTCTATGAAAAATTACAAAGGCAAAAAAATATGTTAGTTCCACGATAGCTCCAAGGAGGAACTGGTGTTTTTCAAACAAAAAAATAACAATTTATCTCCTCGAAGCTTATGAAGTACCTAGACCTACGTACCTACGACAAGTTTTAACAAAATTTCATAATAAAAAATCAGGATTTGACGAGGGAATTTTTAAAAAAATTTCAAGATATTTTTGGGGGATGGGGATGAGGGTAAAAAACACAATTTTTTCTATCGGGTGAAAGAAATTAATTGAAAAAAATTCAATTGGAGTAATTTTAAAATTCAGAAAAAAGAAAGAGAATAAATTAAAAATCTCAATTTTTGATTGAAAAAAAAGGTCATTTTGATATTTTTGACAGGAAAGTAGGACATCAGGATCAGGACGTACGAACAAAAAATAAATACTTAAAAGCAAGACTTGTGGTACTGCTAGACATTTTTTCCAGTGAGAAAAATTGGTTGAAATGGTATGATCCAATATTTTTTTATTAATAGTTATGAAATTCGTTTGTTTTTTTCTGTCTGACTTTTGATATTTTTTCTGGATAAGCTTTCTTTGAGCTGAAAGTAAAAAAATCGATGTTTTTTTCCATTCTGACTTACTTATTCCCTAATAAAAAAATTCTCAATTTTCTTCATTTCTCTTTTTTGGTCTTTTTTATAAGCTTTTTTTTAAACAAAAAAAATTCCAGCCGACTCCCAGCCCTAAAATATCTATTTTAATTTTTTTTTTCCGGAGAAAAAGAGCTCCTTTAAAATTCAAAATTCATGGATTTTTTCCAGTTAACAATTGATAACAAATTTCCAATGAGAGCTTGCAAAAAAATGAAGTTTGATTTCGACCTAGACTACAGTCTTCACTATGTTTGATACATTTTCAAAAAACAAAAATAATTCCAACTTTAATTGAAAAAAATGAGTATTTTTGCAAAATTTCAAATCAAATTTTCGAACGAGAATTTTTTGAATTTTTAAGTTCTTTAGAAATTCAGAAATTGACGAGAAGAAAGGGGAAGAGAAACATGAATTTACGTTGATTACTTTCCAAAAAAAATGACTCTTCACTTCTCCTACACCAAGCCCATCACTCCACAGAGGCAATTAAATATTATACTTTTCGACCCACGAATATCGAATGAATAATTTCACAAAATGATATTTACCACCCAGACCCTTCCTTCGAAATAAGAACTAAATTACTTTATAAAATTCATTCTCTGCGACGTCTTCGTACATAAGATAGCAACACGAAACAGTAAGACACGTGTCAGTCAACTTACCTTTTGCACGCTATGGATAATTACGGTGCTTTTGTTCGGTGACATATTGGAGGAGTTTTTATTCTGAGATTCTAAATCTTTCAAAGCTTTCTCGGCGACGCCATTCGTCATGTAATCTATTCGCAGAGGAAAACATAAACGACCGAATGAATTACACTTAAGTAGATCTCGGTATAGTCTCGATGAACCAGCATCAGAGACGTAATCTATCCTATCCATTTCATCCCTTCATCATAAGTACCTATAGACATATTCGTGTAAGGCACAAAGGTGCTACGTTTACGTCTATAGTACTAATGGAAGAAATGAAATAATGTGGGGTGAGAGAAAAGCTGTATACCTCTGTCTAAAGGATTAGAATAAATTGTTTTCGACGTAATGGTTCGACTTTTGTTGGGTGTGGCAGTGTAAGACTTCTCATCCATTGTCTGTTTACCGTTTACGTTGTGCGCCTCGACTCCGTCCAGTAACACGAACTGCGAACATAAAAAAAAAATCAAAGTTAGAGTTTTCTTTGAGCGAATTTTCTCTCGAAAAAATAATTTTTCAGTCTTTGCATTGAGTCTTTCTATTGTATTCCACTATTTCATTTCTGAATCAGTGAAATTTATCAAAAATCACTGAAAAACAGTCAGAATTGCAGCACAGTAATAAATCAGTGAAAGAAAATTACTGAAAATCAGTGAAAATTCACTGAAAACTCAGTAATATTTATGAAATTTACTGAAAAATCTGTGAAATTCTTTGAATAATCAGTGAAAAATTGCTAAAAATCAGTGAAAAATTGCTGAAAATCAGTGAAAAATTGCTGAAAATCAGTGAATTTCACTGATTTTTCCTATGCTGCGATTCTGATTGTTCATCAGTGACTTTTCACTGATTCGGAATGAGAGAGCAGAAAGCATCATAATACATTTCTGGGGGATAGGCTTTTCTTACCATAAGGGTGGTAACTTGACCAGTTGGATTAGAGTGTCGTCTTAGAATGCAGATGTAGCCGCAGGCATCTCAATTAAAATTTTCCAAAAAAGTGACTTTAAGTGACTTTTAGAAGTGAAAAAGTGACCAAAAGTCACAATTTTTTCTTGAATTTCGATGCTTGATGAATCAAAAAAAAAAATCTCAATAAAGTTATTTCTCAATTTATACTAATTTTTCAGCGCTTCTGGCCAAAAGAATGAAATTATTTGGTTTGAGATTTGTCAGAAGAATAATTTTTGGTTGTCAGATTGGTCTAATTTTTAGATATCCTAATCTAACAGGGGTTAAATTGGACCAATATTCAATTCGAAAGCCCAAGCAAATCGAGTTGAGATTGATTCAATTTAGACCTCTGTTTTTGAATTTTGAAGTTTTAAAAAGTCTGTAAAACTTCAAAATTCTACACGAAGCACCGCGGAGGGGGTGATTTTTGCGTGAAATACTTACAACCCGAAATTGTGTAGTAGCATGATTTGATAATGTGTAGTGTACAATTTTTTTTTTCAAAAACTACCAATCAATTTTTACGTGATTTCTATATGCCCCTTTTCCAGCCACAAAAACAACTCAAATTTCAATTCTAAAAATTTTTCACTCCTCCCACCTCACATAAAACCTTGAAGATTAAAATTTATTACAGAAAAAAACTCAGATATAAAAAAAATCTATTTTTGAAAATCGACTTTTTTGCGATTTCAATAATCAGAGACCATCTCCTTTCCAATGAGACCAAAACGAGCCCCTAACCTCTAAAATTCTCGATTTTATAGGCTACAAAAAAATATCATTTCGAGAAAAACAAGCTTAAAGTTGAAAAAACAAAAATTCTGGTGTTTTTCTTTTTCAATTTTTTTCTTCCACATAAATATAAAAAATGAATAAAATTAAACTTTTTCAGTTAGAAATGAACATTTTAAATTGGAATCGACAAAATTTTTCTCAAAAATACGTAATTAAAAATATTTTATGAGCTAAAAAAGATCCAAAAATTAGTGAAAAAATCATTTTTTAAAATTTTTTCAAAAAAAAATTTACCACGGCAACTTTTTTTTTTGAAAAATTTATAATTTAATGGACACAGACATGCATTTAGGTATCAATTATTATACATCATGGTGAACAAAAATTACAATTAAAAAATCAATGAAGAGAAGCAATAATTTGACAAGAGCGAAGCAAGGGAGAAATTTCTTAAAAAATTTCAGTGATTTTTTTCAATTTAAAAAAAAAATTAAAAAGTGACCAAAAGTGACCTTTTTGATGAAAAAAGTGATACAGTGACTCCAGTCCCTTTTTTAGTGGCCGAGAGTTGGTCTTTCTAAGAGACTGCTGTTTCGTTCTTTCGATTTCTGAACTTGAAATTTTTTTCAGTGCCATTCTTTCGATTTTTGCATAGCAAAATTGTTCATTTTTTTACTAGCTTCCTAATCATTTTTTCCGCCAACGGGATTTCGAGATGTAAGTTCAAATTTATTCTAATTTTCAAGTTCGAATTTTTTCAATTTCTTCAATTCTTATTCTTTTTTTAAAAATTGCATCAAATTTTGAAATTTATCCAACAGTAAAAAATTTTTTTATTTAAATTTTTTCACAATTTTTCTAATTTTGATTTTTTTGTCAATTTCATGTTTTAAAACCTCTTTCAATTATTCGATCAGAAGAAATTTTGAAAAATATGAGGTTGAAATTTTTTTTAAATTCAAAATAGGATGAAAAATTTTAAAATCACTGGAAAAAATTCTCGAGTTGAAAGAGATTAAAAAAAAATAAATTTTAGAAAATTCAAGTAGCAAAAATTTTAAGAAAATAAATAAACAAATTTTGAGAAAATTTTAAAGTAACAAATTTTTACAGTTGGAAAAATGTCTAGTAAGTATTAAACATTTGTCCTGTTTGAATTTCTTCAAAAATGTTTCTTCAAATTCATACTTTCAAAAATTTCTTTCAGCTCGAAAATAACTTCAAATTTTTAAAAGAATTTTCGGCTTCCACTCGTTTTAAAAACTTTCCATCTCACTTCTTCGTCACTTTCTATTTGTACTTCCAAGTTCAATTTTCACCTAATTCGGTAAAAAAGAAAACCTCAGCCATGATTTTCAAAACCCACGAAATTTTGGAAATTCGACACATTTACGAGGCTCACCCGCTTACACGACCAACTGTAGCCTTTTTCTATGTACATATTACATACTATACTGGTTCAATGTCCACTTCACATCAAAACTGCTATAAAAGTCCGCGTGTTCACGACCGACGACAAATATACCACGGAAAAGTACACGCCTAGTTATTTATCTATTTATAAGACCGCCCGCAAAAGGTATGAATTTTTTAGTACATACTTGAGTGGCGAACTTGTTAACAATAAACCCTTTCGTTTTCAATTCCGAGCATGTAATAGGTATTTCGATCCACCAGGTGCATGTTTTAATAGCCTCTGCTAATAAAATCTACCTAGAAATTGAAAAAATTCCAACTCCGGAGTTGACTTCGACTCGAGAATCCATAAAATGAGTAAATTTGTACCCAAAGGTATTGGGAATCTTTGATTCGATACGAGGCTAGAAATACGATTCGTTTCGATTCGAATGCTCTCGTTCGTCTCTGTCTTCAGCGTATTTGTATAAATGATTCGGCGTGATTGTATGAGAATCTGAGAAGAACCGCAGAAGAAAGCGCGAAATAACCGAATATTATGGTATATAATGAGTCATAAAGTATAAAATTGAAAAAACAGTCTTGTCATCTATTTTAATACAAGCGCTGTGCCCGATCGCAGGAAACGTATTATCTATCTAAACAGAATCGTTTAGCGGTTCGTTGGGCGATTTTATGGTGTTTTTACACATTCGAAATATCTTTAGAAGTTCAGATGCATTGCAGAGATTGAGATTACGTATTGCGGTTGCGTTGGTGTCGAATATTCATCAAAACATACTCGCGTTTGATATTATCTAATCTGTTAATTTTTTGAGATGAGAGAAGGAAAGTTTAAAATGACTAGTTTTTCTTGAAGGGAAAACAGGCATCACAACGAGATTTTTAAAATAATCAACTCAAGTGACCAATTTCGATCAAAAAAGTGACCTTGGAAGAAAAAAAATTGACCAAAAATTTAACTTTGTGAGTGACTAAAATTTTTTATTGGTACATATAAAAATTTTAAAGATAAACTGAAACGACAAGCAACAATAAATTTCAGAAAAAATGTTGAAAAATAGCAATTACGTCTTGAAAGTGAAAAAAACTAGTATTTTTGCTCAAAAGATCAAAAAAAGTGACTCCTGAGGTGTAAAAAATGACCAAAGTGATTTTTGAGAAGTGAATAATTACAAAAAGTGACCAAATTACTAAAAAAAAGAGTTCACTATAATGCATGGGAAAAGCATTGAGAATCACGGAATCAAGGGAGCATCCAAGGGAGGGGGCTCAGGGGGCTCGAGCTCCCTTAAGCTCGGCAAGGAGATTTTTTATCATAAAAATGTCAAAGAAGAGTATGATTTTTCAAAAAATTTTCGTCCTCGCTCTGCTCGAGCAGTATTTTAATAACTATTTCTTAAATAAACATACCCACTCTTTAAATTTGGAATTTGCAAAAATTCTGTCTTTTTAATCAGTAAAATAATTTTCATTGAAAATGAGTGATTTCTCACTGAATTTTTGGTCAAAAATTACCAATTCAGTCAATGACCCCATTTATCAGAAAAAATCAGTATTTTGACTAAAAAAAAATCATTAAATCTCGTTCAATTTTTCTTCGCTCAAGTTTGTAGGTATTATATATTATTTGCCTTCTGAAAATACCCCAACTGCTCCAGCCCCACTAAAATAACAGGTTACTTCATTTTTTCATTGGATTTTAACCCCTCCCCATTTTTTCTCAAAATCTGAGTCCTTCCCTTACATTTTGCAAATCGAATAGTATCGATGCCACTTACCAAAAATGCCAAAGCAAAAATTCCGGATAGATATAAAATTTTTGAAATATACGATCGTTAAAGGACCTCTCCCCAGCCCCAAAACTGCCATTAGAATTTTGAGATCAAATTACAAACTTGTTCCAGGGGTTCCCATTTTTTTCATTGACACTTAATTTTAGGCTATCAACCCTATGCAAAATGGGCTACTACTCTCTCATTCTGAATCAGTGAAAAGTCACTGATAAATAGTCAGAATTGCGGCACAGGAAAAACCAGCAAAATTCACTGATTTTTAGCGAATTTTCGTTGATTTTTCAAAAATTTCCACTAATTTTTCAGCAATTTTTATAAATTTCACCGAATTTTCAGTGAATTTTCACTGATTTTCAAGTGATTTTTTTCACTGATTCATTTTCAGTAAAAAAAATTCACTGATTTTCTCCAGTGTTGCAACTCTGACTGTTTCTCAGTGATTTTCGATCATTTTCACTGATATATAATTGAGAGAGTAGAAGGGGTCTAATTGAAAATTAAACTTCATATTGGTATTCAGTGGGTCCGATTTATATGAAAACCACACCAATATCTTAGACTTCCTTTTACCCAAAAATAGAGGATGGGGTGCCCCTTGAGTTCAAATGGGGGCTCGGGGTGATTGAAACTCTTTGGCTCTGATTTTCTACGGATTATAAGAGCTCGTATGAAAAATTTCGGAACCGTTTTTTTTTTCTTTCGTTAATGCTGCTCTAATTACACTCATGTGGAACCACGTTTTTTCTCGTTCAATCCTCAATTTCTCTGATTGTTTCAAAGGTACTCTGCTACTCTCTCATTCCGAATCAGTGAAAAATCAGTGAAATTCGCTGATTTTCAGTGATTTTTCACTGATCATTCAAAGAATTTCACTGATTTTTCAGTGAATGTTATAAATATCTCTGAGTTTTCAGTGATTTTTCACTGATTTCCAGTGATTTTCTTTCATTGATTTGTTTTCAGTGAAAAAAATTTCACTGATTTTCTCCTGTGCTGCAATTCTGACTGTTTCTCATTGATTTGCGGTAATTTTCACTGATTTATAATTGAGAGAGTAAGTAATAGCAAAAGTTTTTATATTTTTGGAATCCTCGCAAAATAAGCTTTCTTTTTTACAAGAATCATTTTTTAACCTGAATAAACATTAACGCCGCAAAACCGCTTTGAAATTGAAACATCCACACTAAAAAAATCAAAATTTCCACTTTGCGAACTGACTTGTGTAGAATTCAATCCCCAGTGCATTTGGTTCATTTCAAGCCCAAAACGAGCCCTCTATCTCAATTTGCTGAAAAGTTATTCATATAAAAGAATCTAAGACGGGGAGACAAAATTTCACAACTTTGGGAATCTCTGGAACGAGTTTGCAATTCGATCTCAAAATTCTGATGTCAATTTTGGAGTCGGGGAAAGGTCCCCTATCGATCGTATACTTCAAAAATTTTATACCTTTCCAGAATTCTTCTTTTGCGACTTTGAATCGATAGAGGGATCTGGTTTTCAATTAATTTTTAATAACTGCTTTCGAAAAAAAAATGATTTTCATCAAAAAAACGTTCGTCCATTTTTTAAAACAATTGGCCAAAAATTGAAAAATCAATTTGAGCAGCAACAACTAAAAATTTCACTTTTTTCACATGGTCTTTCCAAAATTGAAGTTTCGATGAAATTGAAATCTATGGAAGGTGACAATTTTATTTTTTTGTTCGAAGTTTAAATGCACTGTTAATTTTATTTTGAAGGAAAACGAATTTTCATGTTTTCTAAAATTCATTTTCCGACTCCCAAAGTCTTTTTTTAGGATTCGTTTATTTAAATTGAACAAATTTTTCGACCTCAAAACTAAAATGTACTCATGTTAAAAAAAAATAGTTATATCAATCAAATTCTAAAAACGTAGAAAATGATCGACTAAAAACCCCAAAGAAAAATTTCATCAAATTACACATTTCGAGGATAAATTTGCTTCCCAAAAACCTCGGACATCGTACACCATTATCAAATATCTTCTCTACTCCTTCAGCTCATTGTTGAACTACAAACGAGAATATCGAATACCCAATTAATTCACCGATCTCCCACCGGTCTCGGTCATTTATTATCCATTAATTGGAAATTTTCTTCGGGTCGAACATCAATACGCCGAAAATAATCGCTCAGCGTAACGTTCACGGGTCAAATTCATCTTCTTCTCAACATTTTCATGCACCAGATTCTCACGATTCTCTTTCCTCTCATTTTTAATTACCGCATCATCCGAGATCGCGGATTATCAACTCATTTGTCGGTATAGCCATAGAATAATCGAATCTGATGAACTCGCGAGTACTCATCAGTCGAATACGACGTGTACGAGTATGTTTAACAAATACGAATGGATTACCAATCGCTGATGTTATGTAACACGAATTATTCGCGATGATTTATGTATTAATGCGTAAAAACATCTGTATACCGGAGGTTAATTCATTATCGACATGTTTTGCTCAAAAAAAAAAAATCGGAATTTGATAAAAGTAGGCCAGGTACGAACCAAGTTTATCTGTTTGGTGGTGGATTTTCAGTACTACGCAGTTTAATAATAATTCAACACAATGTGCGCTTTCTAAGAGCGGATCGAGGCAAAAATTCGTTTTTTTATAGGTATTACAAATTTTCTCGTTAATTGCCATTTTTCAAAGTGTACGAAATTGTAGAATAAGAAGTCCTCTCCAAGCTCATTCCATGTCAACTCGACCAGGTTTTGACCTTAGGTCTTCCTTCCGATTTTTCTTAATTTTTTTACGAGTTCTCTTCGATGGTCTAATGAGGAAATTACTGTTATTTCGATTTATAATCCTTCTGGGGGAGGGGGGGGGGGTCTCGTAATTTTCGTACAATTGAAATTTTTTGCAAAATGGCTCAACTTTTAAAGCTCATATCACGAGATAGGTTGGTTCCGCGCGGTTTTGTAGAGAGTGGAAAGGAGATTCAAAATTAGAATCACATTTTGAAAAGTTCAAAGTTGAACTTCCGTGACGAAAGCTCAACTTTCATGATAAGTACAAAAAATGAAGGCTGTCATTTAAAAATCTTTAAACAACTACAATGAATATTCCTATCTTTTTCTAAACCAACAAATTTTCAAAATAGGATCTCAACACCCCTAGACGGACAGGAGTCCAGAATTTTGACAAAAATTCAAAAAAATGAAAAAAGTAATGTAACACATCGATTTCTACTAATTTAAAGGTGCTGAGTTCGAATATGTGCTCAGTTTTTTCACTAGACCCCACTGAGCCTCCCCCCTGATTGATTCAAAATTCAAAAAAATGAAAATAACGTGTGATGTGTCGTTTGTTAGATTTTTGAGGGAACTGAGTTTGAATATTTACTCATTTTTTGGATTCGACCCTTCAGTGCCTCCCTAGCCCCCAATTTTGGGAAAACGCGCGCAAAAAAATTAAAATAGGGCGTAGCAGATCGATTCTTACTAATTTGAGATCACCGAGATCGAATATCGACTTCATTTTTCGATCTGACCCCTAATTGCGCTACTTCTCCAAATTACAAAAAAATGTTGGGAGAGGAGTGTATTACGTAAAAAATTTCAACTGGACGAAAATTACGAGCACCAGACTCCCCCTCACCCACTGAAGGATTAGGATCGAACCGATCACAATGGTCCATATAAAATTTTAGGAGGCCAAAATTCTGAAACTTGGTATACCGGGGTTTTTGATGGTGCTGAATCCGTTTTTTTGGCCCATTTGACTATAAATCCAAAGGAAGGCTTAGATGGTGAGGCCTAAAATTCTAAATTTTCAAGTTTAACATGTGAGGTGTCAAAATAATATATATATGTTGAACTGACCTCCCGAATCCGAATCTGAAGTCTGTTTATTCGATAACTCAAAGGGGCCTGAGGGGGGGGGATTCAAAGTTTTCAAGTTCATCGTGTGGGGTGTCAAAATATGTGCTTGTTTTGAAGACTGGGCAAAATCTATATGACGTGAAATCGACAATTTAAGTAAGTGCTTTCAAGTTACCTAAATTTTACAAGCATAGAGTTATATACAAAGCCAGTAAATTTGTGGGTCACCGTGAGGCAAAACTTTTTCCACATATTCCTTCCTTGAAATGTTTACTTCCACGTGGTTTAATTACATTTTGCCCCCATAGTTGCCTATTCAATTGAACCTTAAATGACACTTGAAAATGTCAGATTTAGGAGGTCTGAATATATAATTATTTCGACATCTCACACGATAGATCTGAGAATTTTGAGTTGCCCCTTCCTCCTTCAGCCCTCTTTGGGGAATAAACGAATTTCAGATTCAGATTTAAAAGGTCAACCTCACACGATAAATTTGAAAAATTTTCCGTTTTCCCCTCCTCTCAGCCCCCTTTGGGGTTTCAAATGAATGGACTTCATATTCGGATTTAGGAGGCCGAAATACATATTCTTTGACATCCCACATGATAAATTTGAAAAATTTCAGACTTACCCCTCTCTCCCTCAGCCACCTTTGAATTTTCGAATAAATGGATTTTAGATTCGAATTTGGGAGGTCAAAATACAAACCTACATTTCGACACACCACATGATAAATTTGTAAATTTGAAAACGTTTATTAAAATTATCCAAAGAACTGAAAATTTTCAAAATTTGCAAGTGTCATTTGAGGTACAATTATGACGTTTTTTCACAAATAGGCAACTATTTGACCATCGAGAGGAACCTGTAAATTTTTTTTGAATAAAATCGGAAGATCTAAGGTCAAAATCTGGTCGAGTTTATATGGAATGAGCCTCCTAGCACCCACAATGGGCCAGTAGACCCCTAAAAATAACTACAATTCTGTATTTCAGTTCTAATCATAAGAAACATTATTGTAAAACACATTTTTATTCGATAAATATTTTGAGTCGTAGAGTTAAAAGTTTGGAGAAAAAAATTTGCGGAGGAGTATGAAGGGGCGCAGTGAGGAGTGAACTTTTTTTTTAAATCGAGTAAAATGACATTTTTCCGACGGGGTGACATCCGTGTTTTATGGCATATAGTGTTTTTTCGTGTTTGAAGTCAGATTTTGCACTCACCTCAATTTTATATGGCGTGTAATATGTCTAAATCTACGTTTTTGGGGTCGTAGAGCACGAATTTGGCCATATTTTTTCGTTCGAAGGGCAAGGGTGGGGGTAGAAAGGGTTGACAATGGGTTTAAGATCAAAATTTCGAAATTTCAACGCGAAAAATGTTGAAATTCACGTTTTTGAAGTCATAGAACGCAAATTCGAAGTCAAATTTAGTATCTGAAGAAGGAATAGGAGTAGGGGTAAGGAGAGACGGAGAGAGAGAAAAACAATATAGCATGTCAAGTCTGAATCTATGTTTTTGAGGGGCATATTTTTTCGTTTGAGGGGCAAGGGGCAAGAGTGGAGGGGGTAAAAAATCGAAAGTTTCTCTCCGGAAGAAATTTTCGATTTTTTACCCCCGTAGCTTTCATCCCTTGCCCATCAAATGAAAAAAAAAGGCCAAATCCGTGTTCTACGACCTCAAAAACATAGATTCAAACATATTACAGGTTATTTAACATTTTTTCACCTCATGATAATTTTCTAGCGGAGAACCAATCACTTGTACCCATATTTTCCAAAGCTGGGAAAATAGAACCGTTTTGCATTTTCATGTTTTTTTATAAATTAAGAAAAAAAAACATGAAAATGCAAAACGATCCAATTTTCAATCAATATTCTTACATTTTTTCTCCTTAAAACTGGGTTGAAAATCTTTTTTTTTTAATTTTTGACCTCGTTGTGGTATCGATTATCAAAATTTTAAATTATGTTGGCTGCAGCTACCTTCTACATAAAATTTAGTTGGGGTGAAGTCAAGGGTACTCCCTCATTTATAAATCTGTGAAAATTATTGAAAATCACTAAGAAACAGTCAGAATTGCAGCACAGGAGAAAATCAGTGAAAAAATTTTCAATGAAAACAAATCAGTGAGAAAAATCACTGAAAAGTCAGTAAAATTTATGAAATTCGAAGAAAAATCAGTGAAAATCTTTGAAAAATCAGTGAATTTTGCTGATTTTTTCCTGTGTTGCAATTCTGATTGTTTATCAGCGACTTTTCACTGATTTAGAATGAGAGAGTAAGTACGTGATAAAAAAAGGAGCATTGTGGGAGGGTAAAAAGTCGTATTGATGTAGTTGGGAAAATTGAAAATCCGAGTTGAAATTTTCACTGGACCCCTCCCCCCCCCCAAAAAAAAAAAATATCTGGAACTTTACTGATCCTCTTCTCATATAAAATATCAACGATTAGGAAAACTCACCTCCAACGTCAGCGTTCCATTGACCTTATCATTCTGATACGGACGGGGCTGCAGTGAGATAACCTGTCGCTGCGACGGACTCTCCAGCAACTCTTGCACGCTGACAATGGCCAATCCGAGAAATTGGTTCTTTTCGTTCTCCTTATGGCCGGTGTTATTGTACACCTCGAACATAATCTCTTTGGTTTTGGCATTCACGTCGCTATTCCAAACAATAATTAAAAACACACAAGAACCGGGTTAGTAGTAATTAGAATGGGAGAGGAAAAAAATTAACGTACACCTGGTTCAAGGACGCGAATTGGTGTGATATTGTAAACAATACACCTTCAGCGGATCTCGGTTTGAAAATTTACGAGCCCGGCACGTACAATATTAAAACCCAACTGACGACGAGCTGCCGCAATTTCATACCTTAAAACTTAAGATTTTCAGGTAACTGGGGAAATATACTCACAAGACGCACTGCTCTTCCCATACAGCAGAATTAGCGTTGCTAGAGACGGCGCCGGTTTGATGTATAGCTGGCGGATTATCCACCTCGATAACGCAATACGCGTTTATCTTGGCTGCAAAAACAAAACAAAAGTGTCACGGGTTTAAGCCTAATCCGATCGACGAGTCCGGTCGACGACGAAGCTTTCAGAATTAAAACACGTCGACGGACGTTTCGACACCCTGCAGAGATGCTTAGCTTTATAAGAATAAAATTGCCTCTTTAATGTATCCATAGCCTACTGGAGCCGAATAAATGTACGAAAATGGCTTAAATCTGTAGTTGGTCGGTGGCAAAAACAAATATTCTCTACAATTCCAAACGTCGAGAAATTGTATAGCTGAATTCCTCTTTTTTGGCACTCGCCCCCCTTCCATCATCATTATAAAAAAGAGAGAAGACTTTTTTAAAAATTCGAATAATATATCACTTACGTATACTTTTTTCAACATTTTATAATAATTCACGAAGTGGGATAAATGCCAACAAGTACACTCAAGATGAAATAGAAAAGGGTGGGAAAGAGTTGAATAACCTGAAAATGATCAAAAATCACATTTTAAGAGCTGGAATACCCAATATTTCACATTTCGGCCCCTCGAATTCATTAGAATAAGCTCATGGAGGAGTAAAAAGTTGAAATTTCCCAGATCGAAAAAGGGATCATTGTCAAATCCTCAAGTATACAGAATTTTTAACTGTCTTGAACCTATTTTTAATAGCTCTAAACTGAATTCAAATTTCAGATGAGGCAAGGAAAGAGCAAATAAAATGAAAGTCTTTGGAAAGGGTATGGACGGATAAGGGGTGAATTTGGCCCCCGCCGCTTTTGGGCTCCTAAACACCTCAAGTCGTGTATATTGACTAGAAATAATTTTTCACAAAATTTTGGACCCCTACCCCCCTCTCTTTCGGAGCTATGGTCATTTTATTGCATCATTTTTAAGAATTTTTAATTTCAACGGAAGTGGAGGAAATTTTCTGTTCTTTGGCACAAAGTTACATCTCGTAGAGGTGTATTTATGATAATTTTTTCAACAATTTTGGTGCACTCCTTCACGTTTTATCGGCCATTTGAAGTTTTCAATCGATTGAAAACCCTTTGAAATTAATTTGGAATGACAACAAAAATGAGCTAAAACTGAGAAATTGAAGGAAAACTTACGAGCATTTTCAAAAAAAAGGAAGCAATTTAGAGCAAAAATGTCAACATTTCCAGAACATGGCGTCTACCAAAATTCAGAAATGGAATTTTTCGATCTTTTCACGAGTCTCAACATGGATATGTTATGAAGAAAAGAGGGGGTGGGGGAGGTCAAAAAAACGAAAAAAATTAAAAATTTGAAACCTAAAATCAAAATACCAAAAATTCATAGATATTTTGTCATTAAATAACTTTTTTCCAAAATTAAATAACAAAAAGTCAAAATTAATTTTTGTCTACCTGGAAATTTGCAAACCCAGCAAAAGATTTGATTATTCATTTTGAGTTTTAAAAATCTACTTTTTAAGGAAAAACTTATTTGAAAATTTACATATTTTTGTCCTCTGCCCCCCCCCCGCGATGAAAAATGTAAATAATAATAAATATTTAAATAAAAAATCATTACATGATAAAAATTCGTAAGGTTTTTTGGGAATTTCAAAGGAGGAGTTTAAACAAGGTGTCCACTATATCTCATGATTTTCCCTGATTTTTCCAGGTTTTCCAGACAGATTTTTCGAAATTTTCCAGATCTTTTAAATATGTTATTCCTGAAGAATGGAGAAGGGGTGGTTTTTTCGTGTGATGAAATTGTACAGAAGAATGTTTTAAAATCCATAATGTCCAACAATTTCTTCTTATGAGATTTTTAGATGCTCCCTTTTCTGGCCACGAAAACGACTTAAATTCAATTCTGAAAATTTTTGACGTCACCTCCCTCTCAACTCGGCACAAAAACTTGTGACCTCGAATTTATAACAGAAAAAATGTCAAATAAAAAGGAAAAACTTTGGTGTCAACCAAATCGTGATACTAAAAGTTCGGATATTTCCGGCCTGAAAATTCAAAAATTTCTTCACAATTCAATCCTCCCCCCCCCCAAAAAAAACACGTACTTCAAATTCATAGATTTTACGAAAGTCCCTCATAAATTTTTTTTGGCTTGACCCAGTAAATAATAGACCGATGAGGAGTAAAATATCAATATTATTTTGATGAGATACACAAATGCGATGAGCCCGAGCGAAGCAAGGGCGAAAATTTTTGCAAAAAAAATACCTTCAAAACTTGAAAATTAATCACTTCACCCCCAATAAAGTTTCCCAAAATGTGGCCAAAAAAATACAAATTCTCTTCCATTCCCTTCCGTTTTTTTCAAAATCGTGATCAGGGGCATCATGGTACTCCTTTCTCATTACATTTGATCAAAAAGAACGTGTTCAAAAAAAAAACTCTACAAAGAAATTTTTTTGAAAACTCAATGATTCAATAGACAAAAACGTGTGTCTAAATATCAATTTTCTTGTACATTGTGGTCAACAAAAAATGACACATACAAAAATCAGTTAAAACATTTGGACCGTGCGGAGCGAGGGAAAATTCTTTTGAAAAATTTATAATAAAATGAGTTCAGAAATTTCAAATAATTTATTCTTCTCCTGGATTTTTACAAAATTATAGCGGAAATGCCGGAAATTTCAAAATTCCCCGACTTTTCTAGACGGTCAAAATACCTGGGTTTTCCCGGGTTCTCAGAAAATGGACACCCTGTTTAACCACAGCATCGAATTTTTATTGGATGAAAAATAAAAGGAAAGAAAAAAGGTACGTTTTGATACAAAATTTCGATTCTTTTAAAATAATAATTTTATAATTTATTATAATTCGAAAAAATATTTTGCCTCTGGATTGGATCCAATTTATAATTTTCTTCTTTCATTTTTGTAGCATTCAACACGCAAATAGGAAAGGGATGCAAAATAGAACCAAGAAAAATTAAAAAATTAAAAAAAATTGAGCAAAACTTATGCTACCTAATTCTTTGGCAGGACCATTCATGCAGAGAAAATCAGGACCCGAGAAAAAAATGTAAGAGCAAAAAAATGCGATTTTAACCGTGGCAGGCCTCCACGGGTCCGGGGGAAACCCCGGCACAAGCATGTTCTTTGGGATTGGGCCAAGGTCAATCTCAAAACTATGCATAAAATGAAGCAGAAAAAAATTTCAATCAAAAAAAATTCCCTCAAACTTATTTTTTCCAACCAATTTTGCGAACTAAAAGACTAAATGTGTTGATGTATAACGAGCAAAATCGAAAATAAAAATTTTGTCCAATTTTTAAAAAGTGCAATTTTTTTCTTCAAAATTTTGTGATTTTTCAATGGAATTGCACGAATTTTGTATTTTTTGTCTTCATTCTTTTACATACTTACGTATTATTGTACCTACTTTTTTTTGGAGGGGGGAGGGTGAATTTTTTTACTACTTTCTCAATTTTAAATAGATTATTAGGTAAAATTTTCGACATTTTTTAACCCCTCCTCTCAGGGCTCATTTTCAATAGCTGTAATGATATCAAATTTGAGACACTAGGCACATAAATTGAAAGTCCTAGAAAGTAAAACTCATAAAAAATCCTAGAAATTCCAAAAAATTGTGGAAATTTTAAGAAATAAGGGGAAAAGGAAAGAATATGAATGAAAATATGAAAATCCTGAAATACAGAGTCAAGAGATTAACTTGTTCTATATTTTGAACTTTTTGCACCAAATGATGAGTTTCTCATTTCTTTGATTCAAAAATTTTCTAATGTTCCTAATTGAAAAGTTTTTTTGTGCCAATTTATCATCTTTTAATGACCTTGGCCTTTATCACTCCATTCCAAAATATTTTCACGTGCTTCAATAGATTTTGAGCGAAATTCATCCATATTTTAATTCACATCTTCCCTTCATCTCCCCCCCCCCCCAAGGCTCCAATTTCAGGACTTCGTTTCACTTTTTCTTACTCGTTGCAATACTGAGAAACCTAGTTACGTGACGTGCACTGAAAACTATTCACCCCTCCGAAAAATCGTACAACTCACCTCCATCGACAGCCAAACCAGCAGCTTTAACAACCTTCACGGTCAATTTGCCGGTGCCACCGGTTCTTGACAAATTGGTATTAGAATTCATTAACTGAAACACACCAAATTTCCATTAGAAGTCTTCGTCAATATGTTACGTCAATTCGTCAAAGGATCTCCAAAAGAAAAAAAAGGATCGTAATACTAAACGCTAAAAATACCACGCAAAGGAACTATAAAAAGAATTTCTTCCTACTTTTTCCTTTGCTGTATGCAATGCAGAGCGGAGGAGAATCGACAATTTGAAAAAACTAATTCGTTGTTTTCATCGTTCTCTCGTCGTCGTCTCTATATTTAGAACACGCGGTTACTTCGCTGACGTCACTTAAACGGTCGGCAAAAAATTGGGCGCGAGATGAATAAATTCATGTTACACGACGTTTTACTAGTACACGGTACTACCTCTTTCCCTCTCACTCACTCTCATTTAGAAGTATGGTATACCTTTACATCGCTCTGTTTCGTAATCGAAAATACACGAAACACCTCAAAATGTGTTTCATATAGTGAATTTTCTTTTTTCAAATTGAATAGTGAATCATGGCAAATGAAGACTTACCATACTATCGTAATGCAGAGGTAGATACTGGGCTGGTGCCGGTGGTTTTCGAATCAGTCTGGGGCATCCGTGGTACTGACTGAGATTATAATTAACGCAAGTACTGCGTAAAGCCGACGTGACAATGTCGATGATGACTTCTTGTAAAGATTGCTCGTCCAAATTGTTATTCTTCAAGCTGCCTACCTGGGCCAGGAGAATTTTTATCTGTAACATGAAAACGTGCGAGAATTGTGAGATTAATTGACCAATTCTGTACGCGATAAAGGTGTATAACAATGGTACGAAGCACATAGGCAATTATTAGATACATACAATGTACGAATATTACTTCTCGAAGAGGGCAAAGGGAGGGGGAAGCGCTGAATCGAAGCGAGGTGTAAAATAAGTACTCGGGAGACCGTACGAACGTATTTTTAAAAACCCAACCGCATAAAAAGTGACTAATTTTCGAACCAAAACCGCATTATTTTTCACTTCGATAATTCCTCGACGTGGTATTAAAAAAATCGCATAACGGGAACCGGTTCGAATCGTAATTATACGTATTTTCGGGTAATGTTAAATGCAACACCTTAAATTATGAAAACAAAACATTGTTAAGTTCATTAGATTGAAATTTGAAAATCTTTCGTACTTGAGAACCGGTTGCAATTAGAATTTTGGGATAAAAAAGCCAAAAAATAATGAAATTATTGTCATTTCATTTTTTGAAAATTAGAGCAGAACTCCAATGTCCATATCATACGAAAATTTAATTTACTCGTGTTATTGTTTTTGTTTAAAAATCAATTGGTTTCAACCGGTTGTGAGTACATATCTATTTGAGAAAAAACCATTTAGTAGAAATTTTTTGCTCAAAAGTTGCTTTTTCATTTTTCTTAATAATAAAAAAACAACCTTTGAGAATTTTTTTCAAAATTTCGAATCTGAACCAGTTTTGAGAAAGGTAGCGGAAGGTGGCGACATTTTTACAATCTGGAAAACTTCGTTTTTTCTAGGTGGTTTCGTAAGAACAAATTTTGAACAAATTTGAATTGTATTACATGTCCAAAAAATATCACAATCTTATTAAGAGAAAACCGGTTTAAAAACAGGGGCACACGAGGAATATGAGGAGGATGAAATGATGAAAACGTACAAAGTAGTGTGTTCTTTCTTTTTTTCAATGTAAAAATCTAAAACATTCATAATTATGATGATGTAGGCACCTCTAAAAAATTTTGAACTCGATTTGAACCGGTTTCATCAAGTTTTCTATTTTTGAAAAAATACATCTTAAAAACTGAATTTACTTTAGTTGGAAATTTATCACCATAAATCCATAAATGAGAAAATATGAACCGGTTTAAACCAGTTTTTCAAATATATGCCAATCATGGAAAACTTCTTGAAATTTTAGATTCAATACTCAAGATCCAAATTTTAAACCCAATGGAACCGGTTCATCTATCACTTTGAATCGGTTTCAATCATTCAAAATAAACAAACGTTTCATAATTCGCCAAAAGTGTCCCCTCCCCATGATTGAGAATTTTACATTCATCGCAGGAAATATACGAAAAGCATTTCAAATGAATAAACCAGTTCCAACCGGTTCAGAACGACAGAATCACAAGAACAATTAAAAAAATTGGAACCACACAACTTATACAAATCCATTACATATCTTGAACACAATTTAAGTTTCAAACATCCTAAATAAACCAGCACCCAATCTTTAAACTTGTCAAAAACCGGTTTAAACCAGTTCTCAATTACATTGTAATATTTGGAAATATGGTTTCAATATCAAAAATATTGAAAAAAATCGCATGAAGCCTCAACAAACTAAATTGAAATTAATTTAATGCCATTTTGAACCGGTTCTCAGCTCATGAAACTGGTTTAAAACGACGCATCTTCCACGAAATTTCATAACAACGAACATTATACTGACAGCATTGAAAATTTAAAAATAATTCATCATCAAACCACACCGATATCAACCTATTTGACTAGTTGAACCGGTTCCCAACCATTGAAACCGGTTCACAACGAATTTCATTTCTCAAAATTTCACAAAACCAAACCCATACATACTGTATCGTAATATTCGAAAAATCTCATCACAAATTCACATGAATTCGAGCACTTACAACAGTTACAACCAATTAAACTGGTTCCAACCTGTTATAAAATCCTAAAACCGCATTAAATTTCGTAAAAACTCATTACACAAAATATTCTCATCAAACCTCACAACCATTTCTTCAAAGTTCAGAAACCTCAAAATAAAAACCGGTTTCTGCGAATCGGATGGAAAATTCGTCAACGTATCAAGATCTACGTAATATTCCTTTTATCTTCTTTATATCTCTTCAAACGCGAAATAACTCTTCTATTCAACAATCTCCCGGCGTAACAAATTAGTAATTGGTTTATTTCCGATATATTCGTCATCTCTCCATCCAAACCTTGAAACCGGTTCAATGATATTGCATCAAGAATAGGAATACTTTGACGCGTATTTTCGCCAACTTTCCGCCAATTCTGAGCAACCGATGCCAAAAAAATCAACCAAATCTTCCTACCTTATCGAGCAAACAAAAAAACTGGTTCCAAAAGTAGGTAAAATCTCGCCAAATTTCTACTCAAACCGTCCCGCAGATGAGCAAATCATCGTTATAAATAATGAATCGCAGATTTTATAAAGTAATCAGCAGTACTCGTGATAAACAAAACAAAAAAAAAAACATCTTGAAGTCAATATCCACCACAAATACGACCATTGCAACCTACAATTACCCACATCGATGCCTGCCTTCATCTTGCATCGAAATTTTTACAATAGCGAATTCACGAATATACCAGCGTATGTAATTGATTTAGAAGCCTTGATTGACCCTTTTCTCCCCCTCCTAACCATGCCTGGCTTCACATGTGATCTACCGGCTTCGATATTAAAATAATTACCTCGTCGTACATATGAATTTCATATACCACAATTACTGGTACGTTTCGTTGGCTGCAGCGTTACAATAAGTGCTTATTTCTGGCAACAAAAAAACAAATGCTCCCTTCCTTCCCCCGCATCGCCTTTGATTTCTCAATGAGAACTACTCGAATTTCGAACCGGTTCGTATTCACGAACACCTCGTAAGTTAATTATCGCGACAAATCGTCCGGGCGTTAATTAGTTTCGCATCGAGTTGAAAAAATACAGATTTTCTAGACAGAAAGTGCCTTCTTACCTCGGGCCATCCGTCGAATTTCACCTCGGCTTGTAATTTTTCCGTAATGCAGAATATATTCATTCTTCCTCGAAGTTTGGCCACGTTGACTCGGTAATGCGACGTCTCCACTTTATCGCCTTTTTGACGGAACGCTTTCAGTTGCATGGATGGCGTTACTTCGCAATCGCATGTGATCGTCTGTCGAAACATAAGAATACAGAAAATGGTTAGGATTTAAGTATTAGGTATATTCAGATCATTATCTACGTGCCTATGAAAGTACATACTACGTAAGATACTACAACGCGATAATAATTTATTATTAAACACGATAACTGCATCAGTGAACCGGATACACGGCTCGGCTCGTATTGCCAATTGCCCTCATCATCATTATCATCATCGTCACCTCTATTCTCGCATCGGACACGATTGCTGAAGCGTGTAATGTACCAAGTATACCTCCCGAGATACCCGATCGAATTACTAATATTTGCATAGATTTGGCGTATGGTATCATTATTCGAAGGTCCTCTGATTTACGTGAAATATAAATATCGATGAAATAGTGCTATTTTTTTACGACCGGTGATGATGACGGAAACAGCGTAAGATCTTCGATGGTTATAAACGAATTTTCTTTCATTTTTGCGAATTATATTTTTGATTTATTTGGTCGTTAAGTCAGCGGCCTCCATTAAGTCTCTGGCTGATTTATGGGTTATCATGCTGAGTCGTCGATGATGTACGTAAATTATTGTTTCATTTCCTCGTGAATTTGTGCTGTGCCTGGACAATCCTACTGACTCGATAATGGATCCTATTGAGAAATTTTACTCCAAATCGTACCCAGTAAAAAAAATTAACTTATGGAGCTAGGAGGAGGTCAAGGGAAGCCATACTGCACACATCGTCCAGGCATCGGAGCGATATTCCGCAAAAAAAATAGTAACTTTAAGAACCTGTTTTGAGCAAAATATGAACCAAATATGAACCAAAAATAACAATTTTTTCATCAATTTAACCATCCCCCCCATTTTGAAAATTGAATTCGTCAAATCGTCAAAATGCATTTTTTTCTCAGAAAACGAAAAAGTTTTTAAAAAAATTAAAAATAAAAATACAAGAAAAAAATCAAGAAGAGAAAAATTAAGATACCTAAATTTATCTTTTAGATTTCGAGCTAGAAACAGAATTTTCACAGATACGAATACATCTATTCAAGGACTTTGTTAATTCGTCCTGAATTTCAGACGTTTCTCAGATGAGTTTTCTCTGCAGACTTCAAAAGTTCCTGAGTACATAGACGGATTTAGGGGAATGGATCTGGGAGGGCTCAGCCCCAGGTCAGTGGCGTCACTAGCTTTTTTTTTGGAAAGGTGCAAAGTTGGTACAGAAACTTGAAATACGAGAAAAATTTTAGAAGGGGGAAGAAAAGAGGAATTTTTTGGCACTGTCGTGTCGCTTTAAATACTTCACATAGGAACTTAGTTCAGATTTAATTTATACCCGAGCGAAGCGAGGGTAAAGCATTGAAAAAATTGAATTTTTATACCCAAAAGCCATTTTTTCGTATTGTTCAATACCCCGTTCTATCCTACTTTCCGATGCCATTGCCCTAGGTCACTTCTGATGTTAAAAAGCAGCAAAAAATGATAATCGTCGTAGACGAGTGTCTGTTTTCTGAAAATGCTCTGGTGGAGGCTCATTTTTTAATGTTTTTTTCCCAAGACCCTTATCAGAGACGTTCAGAGGTTCAATTTTTTTTCCAAACGTAACTTTTACACACCGAAATTTTTTTTCTCACCTAAATTTTTTTCCAAACGTAATTTTTTCACAACTAAATTTTTTTTCACATCTAAATTTTTTTCCAAGCGTAATTTTTTCACACCTAAATTTTATTTCACACCTAAATTTTTTTTTCAAACCCAAATTTTATTTCACAACTAAATTTTTTTTCAAACGTAATTTTTTCACACCTAAATTTTTATTCTTAGCTAAATTTTTTTCCAAACCCAATTTTTTAACACTTAAATTTTTTTTCTCAACTAAATTTTTTTCACACCTTAATTTTTTTCGAGTCGAAATTGGGTGTGAAAAAATTACGTTTGGAAAAAAATTTAGTGGAGAAAAAAAATTTTGGTGTAAAAAAATTACGTTTGGAAAAAAATTTGGGCTCGAAAAAAATTTAGGTGTGAAAAAATTACGTTTGGAAAAAAATTTAGTTGAGAAAAAAAATTTAGGTATGAAAAAATTACGTTTGGAAAAAAATTTAGGTGAGAAAAAAAAATTAGGTGTGAAAAAATTACGTTTGAAAAAAAATTTAGGTGTGAAAAAATTGAGGAGCTTGGTATCAAAGTGAGGCATACGCCAGTGACACTCTACGACAAAATGGACCTTATGTGTCAGAATTTTTTTTCTATTTCTTGTTCTCTAACTGTTAGAGAACAAAATCTGTTAAGAAAATTAGAAAAAATTTTCTGACACATAAGGTCCATTTTGTCGTAGAGTGTCACTGGCGTATGTCTCACTTTGATACCAAGCTCCTCAATTACGTTTAAAAAAAAATTTATGTGAGAAAAAAAATTTAGGTGTGTAAAAGTTACGTTTGGAAAAAAATTTGGACCTCTGAACGTCTCTGATAAGGGTCTTAGAAAAAAAACGTAAAAAAAAAATGAGCCTCCACCTGACCATTTTCGGAAAACAGACACTCGTTAAACGACGACGAAAGTCGGAAGCTTTTTTTGGGGAAGGTACAAATTAAGTATAGAAATCCGGAGTACCAAAAGTATTTTCGGGGGAAAGGGGCAAAAAGGAGCCTTATTTCGTACTGTTTCCTCAAATAGTTTAGTAAAATGCAAATTTGTTCATGCTCGAGCGAAGCGAGAGCAAAGCTTTGAAAAAAGTGGGTATCTAATGCCAAAAAATGGCATTTTTCATGTTTCAAGGCTGGTATACCTATATCTAATTCAGAAATAAATGTTCAACAACTAAACACAAATTTTTTTTTTGAAATTGATCAGAATTTTTTCAAAAATATGATCCTAGAGATGAAAATAATAACCTTTATGAACTTTTGGGTGAAAATATGAACAAATAATAACCAAAGGTGAAAATAGTAACTAAGTTCATAAAAAAGTACCTCGTTCCGATCCCTGATTTCGTCGCATAAAATGGGACTTTTACTCATATCTCACGTACCCATCGAGATGATTTTTCGAGGGACTGGGATATAATTACATAGGTTCTTCGAAGAATGGAAAATTAATATTGGCTCAATTTGGGTACTTTTACAAGTACGTATAATTATCGCGTATAATTTTCATTTTCAATCATAATTAGTCTCAAATTACGTTCGTATTACGTACACACGAACACACGATTTCCATATACATTCATCATAAATATACGCTCGAACGTTGACATTACAGCGGGAAGGGGAGGGGGGTGGTCTCGTAAAAATTAAGTACGTATTTATTAATCATGACGAAACCCGAAACCAGCTGAGCTGACCTGACGTTTAGATTGATTTTTTGTTTAATTTCCGAATCGTCGAGTAACGTGGAATAATCGTTACTTAACCATTAATTCCTTATCTTATAAGCTCGAAGCGAATTTCCGACGAGACCAAGTTTGCACATGATATTTCTCTATAATTACTATTCAATTCGAGTATTACAAGTAGGTATTTCAAAATGTACATATTATCGAGTACAATATGGAATTACATGCAGCTGATTAAAAATAAAGGATATTCGAGTAATTTTGGTAAGTACAGGGTGACCGAAAAATAGATGCAGGTGAAAAAATGCTTAGCAAAAATTCCCTAATTAACTTATCCAAAAAATTTCAACTTTGGCAGCATCCTTGGTCCATTACTATTCGAACACAGGCCTCTTCAAAAATTCTCAATCATTTTTGAATTCTTTGAGAATAATAATTTAATTTTCGCTTACAATGCTATAGCTAAACCTAGTCGAACGAAATTTAAAAATTGCGTGGAATAAAATCTAGGAATTTCTGTGGACAGGTGACGAGTTCCTGAAAAGCTTGAATTGAACCCTGTTAATCTGAAAACAGTGCGATCAATTTTGAAATGAGGAGGATTGCATTTCAGCGCTTCACTGAAGACCTCTTTTCCAAAGTGGCCTAAGTCAATTTTTGAAAAAAATTACTCAGTCAATTTTGAAGGGTCATAGCTCGTAAAGATCAAATTTTTGGAGATCGAGACTTTCGCCACATTTTTGGTATAGCACTGTACAATACATTTAGTTTGGTAGCAGAAAAAATGCTTCAAAGGCATACAGTACAAACGTATTTTTCGTTTTTTGAAAAAAAATGTATTGTTTTGACTTAGGCCACTTTGGAAAAGAGGTCTTCAATTGGAGTCAGGTGATTTAATTCAGCATTATTGAATTAATGCTCCGGTTTAAGGGAAAAATTGCGCAATATTGAATTTTTTCGAGTTATAAATTATACTGAGATTAGAAGACGATCTATAGTAGAATATGACCGAAAAAAAATTACCGAAATTTTAAATTTGTTTGGAGAAGTAATTTTCAGTCACCCTGTATAAGAGATTTGAGTAATTCACCTTGGATAAATACATTTTTGAGAAATGTACGTTTAACTTAGTACGAGTTTGCACTAAAAATAGGTACACTGAATGAAGAAAAACCACAGAAACGTTGAAACTACGAGTCGAAAAATTTAAAATTTAATTTAAAAAGTGATTAAATTTTAACGCTACTAGAATCCTCAAAATGTCCAAAAAATCAAAAATCGTCTCATTTTTCACCCCTCTCCCCTCCTTCCTAGAAAAAACAAAAAACTGAGAAATACGATGCCTACACCGAAAATAATTTACAACTACGATTTCAAAAAGAAAAATTTACTCCAAGTATTTCTCAAAAAAACAATCCTAGCACTGAAATAGAATCACGAGTCCTGGAGTCATTTTCAGATTTCATGGAAATGATTTCAGGACTCATGATTCTATTGCAATTATTTTTATTGCGAAAAACTGTCGATGGTGGTTCTGTGAGTAGCTCCTAAGAGTTACCACCCTCCAAACTCTTTGCTATTTTTTTTATGGTTCAATCTCCCAAAAAACTGGTTTTTGCTTCTATCTCCTGTGGATTTGTTTTTGTGGTAAAAATAGTTCAGTACTTTTTTGTTCTACAGTCAATTTCCAACATTTTTTGTAGAACGATTTTTTTGTACGACCAATAGCAGAGGAGATAGAGAGCCCTGAAGGAAAGAGGCTTTGGGAAAAATACTGTTATTTGAAAACGTGATAATAGACGTAAAATCGTACTAAACTGTATGTTTTGGGCATGAAAATAGTAATATTATGTAAATTGGTGACATTATGTACTACTAGACTCCTTCCCCTTTCGATGTGCACACCCCACCTTACCCATTTGTTTTTATTTATCAGTGGCAACATGATTGAGGGGTAAGGTGGAGTGGACACGTAGGAGGGGGAAGAGGATAAAAAACGAATCTTGACTCTTTTCCTCCTCCTACGCCATGAAAGCTTTGCAGGGCAGAGATGTTTTTTTCTCTCCAAAATAAGGCTAATTTGCCTACACTATTCATAAACCGTCGAATAATTTTTCGAATCCTCTCTTTTTAAAATTTTCCCTAATATAATTTTTTACTCGAAATTCGTCAAGTATAACTTTAAACTTTAAATTTTTTATTTCTTTGTATTTTTCATATTTTTGTAATACAATTTCATTTTTTCCTGACCTAAAACACCCTCAGAGGTAAAAAAAAAAAAAAGAAGACACACTCAAGAAATACAAATTCCTATAAATTTTCTCGAATTTTCCAGAAAAAAAATATCCAAAAAAAGAAAAAAATTTTGAATTGAGTACAAGTCATGAATTACAGTCATGAATCGAACGAATTACGAATCATAATTAAGTTGCTGTCAGAATATTTGATTTGAATCATTTTTTGAATTCGGCAAAAATTGAAAAAAATTCTAGTAACATATGCATAGGATAAAAAGACAAATTCGGTCGGTATCTTACCGTATTTTTGACCAACCGAATCCATTGTATGGAAGCAGTTTTAAACCAATTTAGAATTTCGGGTAAATTTTTCAATTTTTTAAATTTTTGCTAAAAAAAAAGGGATTTTATCTGGAAGTACCGAATTTTGGAAAATTTTACTTCGAGGGCCATATTCATAGACGATACTTCAGCATTCCTTGGCTAAGTACTCAATTTTAAATCAATTCTTTCGAGTTAATGAATAAAAATTTTATGATTTTTCATTAATAAATCGATACTTGATGATCTAATCACTTAATTGGAAAGAAAAATTGGAAAAATATCTCTAAAATTCATTACTTAGCCGAGCAATACTCAATTATCGTTTATGATTATGAATATGACCCTAATTCATCAAGTCAGTCAGCAATATGGTTGATTCACGTTTATAGGTGCTTAAGTTCATTTTTGGGTCCTTTAATATTTGAATTTTTTTTTCAAATCTGGAGAATGCTGAAATTTTCAAGAAGCTCTAGAACGTCTCGACACCTCTCCGAATCAATTTGGGAAGTCAAAAATGGGGTACATATCAATTTTTAAATGTTTACCTTAATTAGATCGAATTTTAAAATTTTACATTTTGCAGGACCACGGGGTCATTTTGAACTTTCAGGAATTCCCAAAATTCAAAAAATAAACTTGAGCACCAAAATATTCGAAGTATTATTTTTGGATAAACTTTCGATGTACCTATTTTATTTGAGTCCAAAATTTCACTGCCAGGTGGGATATTTCCCTTAGATAAATTATTCGAGATTTGCGAAAAATACTCAATTATTACAGATTTATAATAATTTCCAACCAAAAAAATTCTCCGTCGCAGAATTTAAAAACAACCCCAAATCTCACCAAATGAACGATTAATGTGAATCTAATTCCGAATCTCTCGCACCGTCTTTTCCTAAACCGGAAAATTACGGGGGAAACTATAAATTAGTGTAAATTATAAGGAAAAAAGTTGATAACGTGCCAAAATTTCCGCCAACTTTCATAACTCCACACTAGAAATCAAGGGAGGAAATTCATTCTAAAGCATGACCCAGCGAGAACAAGGCGAATGACAATTTTTAATACAGATAAAACAGAAAACTTTTATCAAAATATCCTCGCAACGTTACCACAGCTTTCTCTCGTTCGTATTCCATTCAAAGCTGCCATCTTAGCACTCGATCTCGAACTGCCAAAGACCAAAGCTTCTTGATTTTAAACGTTGGAAAATTGGCCAAAATTCTCATTCATGATAAACATCACGATAACCTAATCTCATTCAAGTATGGATAGTTTTATAAATAATGAATAAATTTACTATCATAATTCATAACAATCCACTTCAACTGGTCGAAAATACCCAGGACCTACAAAATCGTGATAGCCTTATAGCTTGGATTTTTGCCTCTTGCTAGCAGGAGGGATCGTCTCTATACCAACACGGTTCCAATTCGAGCGATTAACTAGGTCGAACCGCGCACATCCAGCGTTAAAGTATAATATTAAAAAATCCCAAACAAAAGAAACGCTGTGCTGGTACCGGTGCAGACGCCGACACCTCCGCGTCGGTGGTTTTGAACTTGGGAACAAATGGACCGCATCGTTTGCGATCCGTTTGCCACTATAGATATTCTTTGGAAATGTACATTTCGCTGTTAGAACAATGAATATTATTAGGTACTCGCCATGGATTCTGTTCCGACGTAAACGCCTTTCTTTATGACGTCATTATATGGTTACGACGCCCAAGTTTCAGCTTTGAGATAAATGGCCTCGGCAATGAATTTTATCAAAGTCAGCAGATAGAAAATGTCGTAGTAAGATTTCAACCCACAAAAAGATAAGTACGAGGGTGGGGTTCTTAAAATGTTACCTATTGTTCTTTTAGTATCAATTTTATCGTAAAAGGTTATTATGATTCATTTCATTTCTCAAAAATTAATGAAAAGTCGGAAAAAATTAATTTAAGAAAATTGGTCTGGAAAGCCATAGTTTTCGATTCCAGACCAATTTTCTTAAAATTTCCAGTCCTTCATATTTCAACTATAATTAGGCCCTTGTTTTAAAATATTTTTATACTTTTTGAAAACGAGTGAGTTAGGGTTCATTTTATAAATGTTGGAGAATTGAGTTTGGAGCCCGAGGAAGGCGAGGTTGGAAAATTTTTGCAAAAAACGAAATTTAAAATATAGGGAAAGACAGGAAGGGAAAGTAATTTTTTCGGTTCAGGGAAAGTGATTACGTTTTCAAATCGAAAAAAATGGTATTTGAGTAGGAAATTTTATATTTCTATTCCTCTAATATGTACCTTACACATTGCCAATTTCGGTTTGTTTTTGAAGTTTCAGATACCTGTAAGGTGAAGGCTAGGATTTGAATATTTGTGATTTCTAGAAACAAATTACGTGATTTATGTCTTAGTAGTTGAATGTTTAAAAAAAGGACTAGACTTTCCAAGATTTATGATCCTGACTTTTCTAGGTTTTCCAAAAAGTGGCAACCACGCATAGCTACTTTGGAGTATCACAGTAACTCGGCAAATATACTCTTTAATTCTTGAATCAGTGAAAATCGCGCTAATTACACAGTCACAAGTGGTAGCACAAGGAAAAATCAAGATGAAATTTTTTCAATGTTTTACTGAAAATCAATTATATTTAATTTACTGAAAAATTAGTGACAAATAGATATATGTATACAGGGTGGATCGAAAAAAATTCTTGATTTTGACGAAAAATAGCGAAGAAGTTTACCTTACTTCGAGTGAGAGGTCTCCCAAGAAATTTTAAGCTCCCTCGTCAAAAGGGAGAGACAGAACTGGAGATTCTCGAAGTGAAGGATTTTTTTTTAAAAGGCGGGTTTTCGCCACTTTTGAGTACTTGCATGGCAACACCCCCCCCCCCACGAAAAAGCAATCTGAGTTACCACATCTCCCTGAACCATTGGTCTTGAAATTGGTTGATTGTTGGTACATGCATTTTATCCAGGGAATCCGGAGTCGGAGTAAAACTGACTCCAAATTGACCCGGAGTCGAGCCGGAGTCAGGAGTTAAGGTACCAGGTTGACTCCAGAGTCAAGCAGGAGTCAGGAGTCAAGGTCTGAAATGGACTCCGCCGGAGTCAAGGTGGAGTTAGGAGTCAGAGTGTGAGTTTGACTCCGGAGTCGAGGGTGTCAAGGGGGAGTCAGGAGTCGAGGTGTGAAAGTGACTCCAGAGCCAAGGTGGAGTCAGGAGTCGAGGTGTGAAAGTGATTCCGAAGTCAGGGTAGAGTCAGGAGTCAACTTTCCCCCTTGATTCCGGGAATTAGGTGGAGTCAGAAGTCAACTTTTTGGCTGTTTCTATTCTCTACTCCAAAATCGGAGTTAAACGACACCAAATTGACACAGACTCCGGCTTGATTCCGGACTCAAGTCTGAGTCAGAGAGAAGGCAAAGATTGACTCCGGGGTCAAGCCGGAGTCAAGAGTCATGGTCACAGATTGACTCCGGAGTCAAGCAGGAGTCAAGAGTCAAGGTCTGAAATTGACTCCAAAGTCGAGGTGGAGTCAGGAATCTGGATGTGAGTTTGACTCCGGAGTCAAGGTGGGGTCAGGAGTCGAGGTCTGAAAGTGACTCCGGAGTCCAGCATGAGTCGGGCGTCAGCTTTTTCCCCCGACTCCGGAGTCAAGCTGGAGTGAGGAGTCAACTTTCTACCCTGACTCCGGAGTCAAGCCGGAGTCATATGGAGTCACGTTTTTGGCTGACTCCTATTCCTATCCTTATTGAATTTAGGCGTTCGATGTGCAGCTCACAGGTACCAGTCGGTAATTCGAGACTGGTTCAATGAAATAGAAAAAAATTATGTTGATAACGATAAGGATAAGGAAGTAATTAGTGAAGAAGATTCCGAACTTGATGAAGAAGTTGATAATGAGAATGGAAAACAATCAAAGGAAAATAAAAAGCTTACTTTTCTGGACAAAGTACGAGGGGTGGTCATGAAATTACGCACAAAAAAAATTCAAATAAAGTTGAAGAAAGCGGAGTCAATAAAAAAAAATTATTTTGGATTGCGTTACCAGGTCAACATCTCATAACATAACTTCTTATTCTTTATGCAAACCTATAGTACGTATTTATTGTACTTCATTTTTTTTTTTGAATGCAGAAATTTCTTTTATTATGTATTATCATTTTTAAAATTTTTGATTTAGAATTTTTTTTATTAATTCCTTTAATAATTTTATTTAAAAATTTTAATTGAATTAAATTAATATATATAATATTATTAATTTTTTTTTTTATTTATTTTTCAATAATATATGAAATTAAAACTAATATAATTAATTGAATAAAATAAATTTATCCTCACAGCACGAGATGATTACGGTATTCATCTCATTCAAAAAAAATTGCTTCTTTGAACCATTTACTATCTGAAAAACTAAGGCTGTCCAAATCTGAATGGAAAGAACTTCAGAATATCTATTCCATTTTGTACCACTGTAATTTAACTTCAAAAAAATTACAAACCGAAAATATTACGCTGAGTGAAACATATTTGGCGATCACAGAAAACATTGCCCATTTTTTGTCTGGGATGGGTGAGTTATTTAATATTAAATGCAGTGATGAATGAATTATTTTATAGAAATCACTAATAAAACAAATGGTTCATATTTGATTCGATTTTACTGCAGAAAATGAAAAAGCTTCTGCTTTGAAGGATTACGTTGAGAAACGGTTGAATAATATTATTCAAAATGCCGCATTTTGCTAGTACCAGATTTCTTGATCCCAGTCGTACAGGGGATAGGAGCCAGCTAAACAGTTGACTCCTGACTCAGAAATGTTTTTGAAAATCTTTCGAAAAACGAAGATGAATTGTTGGAAGCTATTTGTGTCAAAAGTTTAAATACTAAAGCTGATCATGTAAAAATATTCTGTTTTCGAATTTTGAAGAATTTCGCGACTGTGTTACCAAAAATGGAAGTATGATCAATGAGTTACCAAAAATGGAAGTATGATCAATGAATATGGAAGCTGGAATCTTCAGTATTGTGAGAAAGAAATTGTAAACATGAATTTTGAACTTCACCCAGTTTCCAAAATTCGGTGTTCGGCGATCGTTAGGGAAGATTACTCAATTCGAATTTTCAATGATGTTGCTGAATTAAAGAAAGTCTGGTTCATTAAGTTTCCAGCTAACTTGCAAGATATTCGTCGTTTAGATTTCATTCTCGAGGAACTGCTCGCAGTTTGTACTAAAAACTCAACTCGAAAAAGTGAAACTGATTTATACCTGGATTTTGTATTGGATAATTTGAAAAGAGTAAGTAAAATTTTCCACAGTTCTGGTAAAGATTGCTCTAAAATTTATTTCGTTATTGAACAATGTAAATTGCTGAATACAAATAGAAATTAGCCATTAATTAATAATTTATCCGAGTGCAACCTCCCACAATATTACGAAGGAGGAGGAGAAGGGGGTTTGGGGAATTTAAAAATTGAAAAGTTGATCCCTGACTCCACCTGACTCTCGGAGTCAAAGGAGAAAGTGGACTCCTCACTCCACCTTGACTTCAGCGTAACTTTCAGACCTTAACTTCTGACTCTGGAGTCAATATTTGACTTTGACTCACTGACCTCGGTTGGACTCCGGAGTCAAGCCCGAGTCTGAGTCATTTTAGATTTAGTTTGACTCCCGACTGCGGAGTCGACACCTATTCCCTGTAATAAAGTGAAACATACGTAGTTAATGCGTTCTTTGTTCTAGTCTTCTAGTTCTTTAGATATTCGTGTAAGAGTAGTAACCTGACTTGGTAGCCCAGGGTCCACTTCTCTTTACAAGCGCAAAAACGGTGAAGGAAAAATATATAATAAGTAATTGATGGAACAATTTGGGTAAGATTAGTTTTTATTTTTTGTTAATTATTAATTTAATTTAAAGGTTTAATTAATATAATATTCTATTCTAGAATAAAGACTTTTTATTATTTTTTTTACAAGTTGTACACATATGCAAGATCGTCAGACGTCCTAGACCCCACAAATTGGACCGATGAAAAAATTGAAGAATTATTCCATCAAAAATGTGAATCTCACAAAAATTAATGCCGCCGAAAGCTGGATTATAAGAATCCCCCCAAGAAATTAGTAATTATTCGATTCCGTATGTTATCTAGGGAAACTAGTAGAAAATAGAAACTAAATACGCATTGATAAATATACCTATACGTAGTACCTACTTGAAATTTTTTACTGGATAGTAAAATTACACTGCAGCAGGGTACCTAATAAAAAAAATTATTTGAATTGTTTTTCAACAATAGAAGATTCTTACAGTCGAAAAAAAAAACAGTAAGAATGTAATTTACCATTTTATAGTTGAATTTTGGCTTTTTGATACAATGTTTTCAAAAAAATGCCACCTTTTTACTGAGGAATTCATGACGATTTTATAATCGTACTTTTATTTTAATTGAAAGGAATGATTTTGTTGAAGTGACTCCGGATTTTGTACTTATCATGAAAGTTGAGCTTTCATCACAAAAGTTCAACTTTGAACTTTTCAAATTGTGATTATTATTTTCAAATCTCCAAACGATTATATTTCAAACCTCGCAAACCAACTTCATGTTTGGTTTGAATTGATATGCATAGAATGGATTATTTTCTGTAAAATGGTCCTCCGCCCTGTATACTTATTTTAATTAACTCTTGTATAGGTAATATGAAGTAGTAATAATCATGGTGTCCACTATTATTTCAGAAATGATTTTCCCTGACTTTTCCAGGTTTTCCAGACCAATTTTTCGAATTTTTCCAGACCTTATAAATATGATATTCGTAAACCAGGGAAGGGGGGGGGGTAATTTTTCCGCGTGATGTACTTACATCCCGAAATTTTGTATAAAATGATATAAAATGCATAGGGTCTTACGATTTTTTTTTCAAAATCACTAGATACTTTTTACGAGATCTTTAAATGCCCTTCTTCGGGTCAAAAAAAATATTCAAATTCAATTCTGAAAAATTTTCCACCCATCCAACTCTCCCTCGCCACAAAAATTTGAAAATTTGAATTTATTACCTACAGAAAAAATTTAAATAAAAAGGAAAAACCAAGTATTCCCACGCAAAATTAAGTTTTGAAACATGAAAAAAATTATGCCAGGGTGTTTACCAAATTGAGCGAATAAAAATTCGGATTTTTCCGGGCTAAAAATTCAAAATTTTCTTCACATTTCATTCCCCCCTTCCCCTCCAAAATGAAAAACACTTGTCTCAAAATTTATAAATTCACGCAATCCCTTGCAATTTTTTAGTTTGTACCAATAAATGAAAAAGTGAATGAGAAGGTAAAATATAAATCATTTTATGAAAATATATTAATGTGTTGAGCCCGAGCGAAGCGAGGGCGAAAATTTTTGCGAAAAAAGATCTTCAAAATATGAAAATTTACCACTTTTCCCTCATTCATGTTTTCAAAAACATGGCCAATAATTTCGATTTTTGTTCCATTCCCTCCCTTTTTTTTCAACATCGTGGTCAAGGGCATCATGACGTTTCTTTCTCATTACAGCTCATTAAAAAGTAAGTTTCCAAGAAACTTAAGATTAAAAATAAATTCTGTAGAAAGAAAAAGTGTAAATTACCCCGAGCGTAGCGAGGGAAATTTTTTTGGATAATTCATAATTCAATGGACAAAGGCATGTATTTTAAATATGTATCAATTTTATTGTACATTACGACCGACAAAAAATGATGAATAAGACAATAACTGGATAAAAGATGTAATAATTTGGCCCGAGCGGAGCGAGGACGAAATTTTTTGAAAAATTTATAATAAAATAAGCAAAAAAACATTTTTCTAATGATTTACATTTTTTGGGATTTTCGAAAAATTCCAGAGAAAATTCCAAAATTCCCTGACTTTTCCCTGACTTTTCCAGACCACCAAAATTCCCTGACTTTTCCCGGTTTTCCCGGTTTTCCAGAGAATGGACACCATGATAATGTAACACTGTGAAAATATTTTTCACGTCTTTAATCCTTGGTAAGATAAATTATTAAGTACGTATATTGAAAAATGAACGAAAAAGTACGAATTAAATTATCAAAAAATCACAATATAATTTAACGTAAACGGAACAGCCGCGGCTGTTCCGTTCTCGTTTGAATCCGAGGAGCTGACGTCACAACAACGTAACACGCGTTGCGATTTTTTTTTCGCGACCCGCTCAATCTGCAGAATTCAATGGTCAATTTCTTCGATTCTAATAAACCAATTTGGATGCGGTTTAATTTGTTGAAGTTATAAATGTGTATTCTATAATATATATCAATTTCAGCCAAATCTAATTTTTTGCACCAACCCTATTTGGAGTCAGTTTAACTGCCTTTGATCGATGTTTTTTACTTTGTATTTTTTTTGTATTTTTCTCTTTTGTATGTGTTTTTTCTATTTTTTCTTTTTTGCCCTGATAGCTTTTTTTGTATTCATTTTTTATGTCAGGATGCGTAAACGTAACGTAAAATTTATTTTGCTCAAAAGTTTGGGGGAAGATGGCTTACCTACCTGAGTTCCTGTACATTCCTCCTGTGAGTGGGTATCCTTATTCACTCTTTTCATTGGGTAGGCATTGTCTCCCAGTGGGAAGGGTGAAGGGGCATATGTCACGGTAGGAATGCCCAGGCCTCTCAGGTGGTAACACTGACCCGGCCGACTCGAAAGCTAGTCACCAACGATACGCTACGCCTATCATCAAATGTAGTAGTTTCATATACGCGGTGCTATGCACACGGATTTGTAAAGTACATGATTTAACCTTGTAAAGTAATTAGTACTTAATCAAGTGTAGCTTTTGTTTTACCCATGTGAAGTGAGAGTTAATAACCTACCACTGAACTAGCCAGGGACCAGACCCATATTCTGAGTACCATCTTGGAGATATCAATAAGAGCAGGGCGGAGGATTTCCTACGACCTAAGAAACCTCTCTGAGGGGCAAGGTCTTCTCCCACCTCTCATTGGCGACTACTATTTCCTGTGGTTGTAAAAACCTTCTTAACAACACGCAGCAAGCAGAAGCGATAACCTATTTGAAGAATGTATTTGTGAAAATCCGAAATATAACCGACTCCACCTCACGTTCATGTCCAACTCACAAGTGTTGATGATAATAATAATAATAAAACGCGCTCATTTCACACTTTAAAGCTGGGTCAAAAGAGACTGATTTGGTCTCATTTAAAAAGAGACTGATTTGGTCTCATTTAAATACGTAATAAATGTGGCCAAATCAGTCTTTTTTCGATTTCTGTATCCTACAGGCATCAAACACAGATTTTGGGAAAAAATAGTGACTTTAGTGACTTTTTATGAGACAAAAAGTGACCAATTTTAAAATTTTAATCATAAATACATCCCCTCCCTATTTTTCTCATTACTCAAACTGCATTTCTCTCTGCGATAGTGCTGAAAAAACTTTTATTTTATAAATCTTTGTCAAGGTATCAATCAACAAGGCTGGTGAACTAATAAGTACGTAAAATAAAATTTGATAGGATTTTTTTTTTAGAAATATCAGTATTTTTTTTAAATTTTATGCAAGAGCGGTAGGCCATTTGAACGAAAAAATTGCCTTCAGAATGAAAAAAAGTGACCAATAGTGACCTTTCGGCAAAAAAGTGACCAATAGTGACCTTTTAGCAAAAAAGTGACCAATAGTAACCTTTTAGCAAAAAAGTGACCAATAGTGACCTTTTGGCAAAAAAGTGACTGATAGTGACCTTTTGGCAAAAAAGTGACTGATCAGTGACCTTTTGGCAAAAAAGTGACCAATAGTCACCTTTTGGCAAAGAAGCGACCAATATGACCAACCTTGAAAATAGGGGACAAAGTCATTAAAAAATATGACTCTGTTTAATGCCTGTATCCATTGCGGACGTTCACAAATTTCCAAAAATTTGGGTAAAAATCAAATTTTGCGAACAATTCTCCCATAACAGACATCTCAGCCAAAATTTGAAAAAAAGTAACTTTTGGGAACTTCTGACAGTCGGAAAAGTACCCAAAAAAGTAACTTTTTTAAAAATTATTTTAATTCATGATTTTGCCTAGAAAATGTAAAAAAGTCATTCGAATTTTTACTTGGAGGGTTCGTAATTTTAAAATTGCATGGTATACTTTTTTCAAATAATTTTTTTAAAGCAATTTTTGATTTTTTTTAAGCAAAATTTTTTTAAAACAATTTTTTTAAAGAAAAAACAAAAAAAATTGATTTTATGCTCAAATTTTTGAAAAAGTAACTTTTTTGAATGAAAAGTAACCAATAGTAAATTTTGAGTACAAAAAGTAACTATAATAGCGACTTTCCTTGAAAAAAGTAACCTATTAGGATGCCAATAGTGTAGGCAAATTAGACAAAAATCAACATTTCTGGCCAGCAAAGCTTTTATTGCGGAAAATTGTCGAGAGAGGTCTCCTGAGTAACCTCTAAAAGTTACCACCCCCCAGACCACTTGCTAATTTTTTATGGGGGTTCCACCCCCTTAAAAAACGGGGTTTTCGTTTCTATCTCCTTTGGATTTGATTTTGCGGTAAAAATAGTTCAGTACTTTTTTGTTCTACAGTCAATTTTCAACATTTTTTGTGGGGAAATTTTTTTTGTAAAACGATGAACAGAGGAGATGGAGAGTCCTGAAGGAAGGGGGTTATGTGAAAAATACTATCATTTAAAAACATGCTAATAGGTATAAAATCGTACTAAACTGTATGTTTCGGCCATGAAAATAGTAGTAATATGTAAATTGGTACTATTAAACAATAATCAAAACAAACTCACTTTTAAAATAACCGAAACCACAACCACCACGAATATTTTTTTGAGAAAATCATTTCAATGTATTTGATTGGAACCAGCACAACTATTAACAAATGATTTACAAATCGGATTTGAATTGGTTTTTTTGGTACTACCAAACGAATAATTATAGTCAAGTTGGGTTTTTTCTAGTTTTTGAAAAAAATATTTTTAAAAAACCATAACCACCATTACAACCATTTGAAATTTGAATCGGTTTTAATCAAAAACCATAACCACCATACCCACAAAAGAAAACATTTTCAAAACCTTTTCAAACCCATAACCTAAAAAAATGGTTAATAAAAACCTATTGAAAAACCAAAACCAAAACCGTTTGATTTTCAAATTTTACATACCATAACAACAACAACCAATTGAATCTCAAAAGGTTTTAAGCTCTGCTATTAATACCCACTCGACCCCCCCCCCACCTTTTCACGTGCCCACCCCACCATACCCGTTTGTTTTTATTTAACAGTGACAATATGATTGAAGGGTGAGGTGGGATAGTCTCGTAGGAGGGGGAATAGGTTCAAAAAGGTATCTTGGCTCTCTCCCCCTCCTACGAGACCATCCCACCTTACCCCTCAATCATATTGCCACTGTTAAATAAAAACAAACGGGTATGGTGGGGTGGGCACATGGGAAGGGGAGGGGGTCGAGTGGGTATTAATAGTACCAATTTACATATTACTACTATTTTCATGGCCGAAACATACAGTTCAGTACGATTTTATACCTATTAGCATGTTTTTAAATGATAGTATTTTTCACATAACCCCCTTCCTTCAGGACTCTCTATCTCCTCTGCTCATAGTTTTACAAAAAAAATTTCCCCACAAAAAATGTTGAAAATTGACTGTAGAACAAAAAAGTACTGAACTGTTTTTACCGCAAAATCAAATCCAAAGGAGATAGAAGCGAAAACCCGTTTTTTAGGGGGTGGAACCCCCATAAAAAAATTAGCAAGGGGTCTGGGGGTGGTAACTTTTGAGGTTACTCAGGAGACCTCTCTCGACAATTTTCCGCAATAAAAGCTTTGCTAGCCAGAAATGTTGATTTTTGTCTAATTTGCCTACACTACGTTTCTCAAATTTTCATAATACTTCCGAGTACAAACATTCCCATTCGAGACAAAACTCGTTCGAAATCCGACCAAAAGCAGCAACCATACAAAACCGTACGATCATTAAAACCAACCATTACCACGAATCGAGCTGTATACAAATTACGACCATATTACGAGCACCATTATCCGAGAGACAATCGAAAGCATATCAGATATAACCCGCATAATACTCCGATGTGCATTATCTGCTCGTCTCGTGCATCTCGTCATATCCAACTCGTACATTTCTGAAATACGTACCGAGAATAATGTTGTACGACCAGGTAAGGGCAACGCAAGGAGAGAAGGGAATAACCGACGAACACAGTTGATACCAGCGAATCGACGAATATACCTTATTATAATTCCGAGAATACATTTCGATGAAAATTCTTCGCCCATTGATAAATATCGGTGAAAAATTCTATCGTGTTATACGGGTCGTTGTAATCCTCACACGCATGACCATCGAATTAAAAATAGAATACGTTCGTACATACGTATATTTTTACACAAACAATCCACCATCGTACACCTATTACCTATACAACCGCGTAGAAAAATATTAAATTATCTAAACCTTGAAAAATGAGAAAAAAGGGTTCGATTTTTAACGCACCTCCGTGAAATATTTTCCATTATAAATGCCAACAATACCGCGACAATGTTGAAAAAGGTAGCTCTCGTAGGCGTAAACAATTGAAAATATCGAAAACTTTTTACTCTCGTGGGAGATACCCTGGTCCAAGATCGAAAACGATAATAAACAATTCTCATTCCGGTCTTTCGCAGTTTAGTTTTCTCTCTGCCTTGCCTGTGTCGTCCTTTTTTATCGAACGTGGCAATATCAACGAAAACCATGATGAGAGAACACCCAACAATGCCGTTGGCGAAAAAATCGCTCCGCGAGCTCGTAAAATAATAAAAATTAGGTCAAATAGGTGCGAAAATAGACGAACCCAACCCGCGTCGTTGGTAAATATAACTCGCCAACGTAGTACGTGGGAGAGGGATTGAAATTTTTTCCCATTCTTATGGATCTGGCCGATGAATTAGATCGTAATGACGACTGAAAACCCCCCAATTTTAATTAATTTACTCGTTCGTTTACGGCCCTGGTTTCGCAGAAGTGTGGATAAAAGGGTCGTATAATATGGACGTTAAATTCCCTCTAATTTCCTGTTAAAATCGTAAATTTACCACTATTCGATGGGAGTCGATCGATGTACGAATCATAAACTCGTTTTAATAATTAAAAGGGCAGTCCACCCTTGTTCGTGATTAAACTTGTACGAGACGAGTTGAAAATCGACACAAAATTGAACACAAGTTTCCACACATGCTTGAAAAACCTAAGCGTATATTTGAGTCAAAAACGCCACCAACAAATGCAGAACGTTTCGTTCTTAACCCTTGTGTATCAAGCTGGTTTTTGTACACGTAGGTCACACTTGGTGAAATTCACTAATACCCATAAACCAATGATATATGAAAATCTAAAATTCCCCCAACCCAATGAACTTGCTCTATGGGTGACTGACAACAACTAGAAAGTGTTTTTTCGGTCCGGGTTGCGTGTTTTAAAATTATTGGGGATATTTGATTACAATTTATTAAAAATAGTTCAAGGTATTGGTGAAAAAAATATCCCCCCCAAAAATGTTCAAACTAACTTCTTGAGTGGTGGACCTTATGAAAAAAATTTGCAACAAAAAATGTGATATACACTTTTTGCCTATCTTCGAAATTGAAGGGGCTAATAACACAGGTCGACATTTTTAAACTTTTGAAATGCTGTTTGACTTTGAGGTTTAATTGGTGAATTTTATAATATTTTTCGCGCTGATCACGAAAAGAAGCAGTGAAAAAATTTCATCATCCAAGGATTTTTCGCAGTTTGAATTTTTCGTTTAAAAGTTTTTTTACTTTTTTTGATAACTTTTGACACTTGAAGTCGATTTTCTGAGAAAAGGAAGGGTTCTACGAAAAAAATGAATAGAACATAAATTGTAGAGCGTCAAATTTCCCATCTGCAGAGTCCAATTAGTTTTTTCTTAGGAGACTTAGCTTTCGAGATATTTTAGCTCAAAGTTCAAAGTTGAAATTTTTTTTAAAATTGAAAATATCTCGAAAACAAGGCCTCCTAATAAAAAACTAATCGGACTCTACATGTAGGAAATTTGACGCTCTACAATTTATGGTCTATTCATTTTTTTCGTAGAACCCTTTCTTTCCCCAGAAAATCGACCTCAAGAGTCAAAAGTTACGTAGAAAAATGTAAAAAAAAAAAATCTCAACAAAAAATCTTCCAATCATAAAAAAATACTGATGTAATCGAAAAAAACTGTAATCATATTCGAACTCGGCAGTAAAAAATAGATTAGAATCACTTACCAGCGAAACTTGAGTGATGGATAAAGTTTAAAATCAGCGCTACATTTTAGACTAAAAACAGTGATTAAAACAAGAAAAAGAAAATGCTGCTTTAAATTTAATGGATAATTATTAAATTATTTTCTACGTTGATCTCGAGAAAAATGACGAAAAAATTCCAGGACGTTAGGATTTTTCATAATTGGAAGATTTTCGTTGAAAATTTGTTTTACACTTTTTGATGTAATTTTTGACCCTTAAAGTCGATTTTCTGAGGAAAAAAAGGGTCCAACGAAAAAAATGAATAGAATATAAATTGTGTAACGTCAAATTTCCTACCTGTGAAGTCCCGAAGTCCGATTAATTTTTTCTTAGAAGGCTTAGTTATTGAGATATTTTCAATTTTAAAAAAAAGTTCAACTTTGATCTTCAAGCGAAAATATCTCGAAAGCTAAGCCTCTTAAGGAAAAACTAATTGAACTTTACTGATAGGAAATGTGACGCTCTACAATTTATTATCTATTCATTTTTTTCGTAGAACCCTTCCTTTTCTCAGAAAATCGGCTCGAAGTGTCAAAACTTATCAAAAAAAAGTAGAAAACCCATCAAACGAAAAATTCAAATTATGAAAAATTTTTGGGTGATGGAATTTTTTCACTATTTTTCTCGTGATCACCGCGAAAAATACTATGAAAATTACCCATCAAACCTCAAACAGCATTTTCCATGTCGACTTATATATGTAATTTATCAAAGATTACCATGTTGAATAGCCCCTTCAATTTTGAAGGTAGGCAAAAAGTGTATTATCATATTTTTGTTGCAATTTTTTTTTCTTGTAAGGTCCGCCACCACTCATGAAGTCAGTTTGAACAATTTTTTTTCATCGCCCTGGAAATTAAAAAAAAAAATGTTCAGCTTGTAAAAAAAATTAGGGAAGTAATGGCCAGCAAATGATCCTCAAATGTTAATGCGTCCATGCGTTGAGCCACCCTCTGCCGATATTCGGAGGTTCAGAGTCACAAAAAAGACATAATTAGTGAATTTCACTAAGTGCGACCTAGAAGGGTAATGACAATTAAATTTCAGGCCATTCCATTTCCCTTTATAGCTTCGCTGTATTAATTACAATGATCAACACCCATTTTAACAAGACACATGTTCACGTTTGAGACACAAAATTGAAAACCCACAATCATAATCAAAATTTACAATATTTTCTGGTACTGAGACCGAGGACCGATCGGATATGTTATTTATGTCGCCGTAATGTCGCCAATATGGTGTTTTCCAAGTTCACTTCATCTATCGTTCGCCGGTGGATATCGATTTTTATAGTACACCGATGATGATGCGAATCGCCTACACGAGTTTCGTGTTCGTTGGCTATTTTCACGGTTAGAGATTTTAAAATATACAATTTTGCCAGGTCGACCGTGGACGGTGGTGTGCGATACGTGGACACGACGTGGCCACATATAACATAGTTCGAGGGTTCGTGTTATTGTTATTATGTATTATGCGATGTAAAAAGCTCCACATCGTAGCGGTATAATAATAAAGTTGTAATTCGAATGTCGAATAATTCGATTATTTATATCCGAACCTTTGTTCGAATTGTATAATGTGCCGAATGGTATACCTACTGACACATATTACCTACAATGGCGATTATGAGCGGAATCTATTCGAAATAATTTATTGTATCGAGAATACTTGAAAATAACATCGGAGTATTTGAGCCGACGTAAAATAATAAAGGGTACCGGCGGTTAAGACAGGCGAATCTGCCCCCGAGCTGAAATTTGAAACTAACCGATGGAAGTTGGTTCTTATGGTCTGAAAACCTTGTGGAAAAATGTTTGGCCCCCAACTCCACTCCTATCCTTAGTTATGGGCCGAAACGTTCTTTTTTTCAGCCTCTTCATTAAGAATTTTTATTTTCGCGAGTTTTCAACCAAATTTTCTCAAACTTGCGCGAGTGGTACACTATACTGAGGGGTATTAGTGGGTGGTTTGAAAAAAATTTTCGATGATTTTTTCTAGCTAAAACTCGTGTTTGAAAACTTCAAATCCAGTTTTCTACATGATGGTTCAGAGGTGCAATTCTGAAAAAAATATATTTCATGTACCCGGTCCCTATGTACAACGTGATATTTTTTCAGAATTTTCCACGTGGTAGAACATGTTGAAAAATGCGAAAAACCATTTTTCCACACCGTTTTTCACTCATAAAGTGGTCATTTTTGGTCGAAATTTTTTTTTGTGCAATTATACCCCAAAATACGTATTTATACACCACTTTTCCAATTTTCACTTCATTTCATTCCTTTTTTGCGATTTGTGTAATTTCAAGTACTAACGTATTTTGGGGTATAATTGCACAAAAAAAAAATTTCGACCAAAAATGACCACTTTATGAGTGAAAAACGGTGTGGAAAAATGGTTTTTCGCATTTTTCAACATGTTCTACCACGTGGAAAATTCTGAAAAAAATATCACGTTGTACATAGGGACCGGGTACATGAAATATATTTTTTTCAGAATTGCACCTCTGAACCATCATGTAGAAAACTCGATTTGAAATTTTCAAACACGAGTTTTAGCTAGAAGAAATCATCGAAATTTTTTTTCAAACCATCAACTAATACCCCTCAGTATAGTGTACCACTCGCGCAAGTTTGAGAAAATTTGGTTGAAAACTCGCGAAAATAAAAATTCTTAATGAAGAGGCTGAAAAAAAGAACGTTTCGGCCCATAACTAAGGATAGGAGTGGAGTTGGGGGCCAAACATTTTTCCACAAGGTTTTCAGACCATAAGAACCAACTTCCATCGGTTAGTTTCAAATTTCAGCTCGGGGGCAGATTCGCCTATCTTAACCGCCGGTACCCTTTACAACGATAAACTCGATTTAGGCACAAAAATTATCGATTTTTTATGTTTTTTTGCTGGCTACACTGGTTTGAGTGCATTAGGGTGCGAAAAAAACGTGAAAATCGTGATCTACGAGTTTGATTATGTTGAAATCGATACCCCACTAGGTACTGCTTGAAAAATTTGGTTTTAGCCCCTGGTGGGGAGGGGGCTGCAAAAGTTCAAAAATCCAAAATTTCAGTATTAAATCGAGTGAGGTGTCGATTTCTATGGATTTTAGAACGCTGATCACGAAAGTAAGGTCCTTTTTTCAATTTAGAGCCTCTGAAATCGAACAGATATTTTTTTTAACGAAATAGAAATCCCGTAATCAAATAAGTCAAATTATCGTCATTAATTAGGTGGAAAATACCTTTGGAAGATAAATCTCTTCAATCGTTATACTTTGTGACGGCCGTAGGTCTGAAAAACGGATTTTTCGGTTGATTTTTACTTTTTCAAAGTCGAGATAAATTAAGGGGAAAATATATTAGGATCCGAAAAATTCTGGAACAAAAGTAATTCATTATTTCAGAAACCTAGCACATTTCTCGGATTTTTCGTCAATAAAACAAACACACAAATAAAATTTGAAAATTGGACTTGTTATTTCATTTCATTTCATTTTATAACATAGTTTTAAAAATTACATACATTATTTGTTTTTAAATCATTATTTTTTTAAAAATTGTTATTAAGTATTATATTCAATTTTTTTAATTTTACTTTTTGAAGAAATTAAGAAAAAACTTATCAGACAACGCGAATAATACGGTTTTCAACAAAAAATTAAGTAAGAATTTGGGAAGGGAATCCATTCTTTCATAGTTAAATTGTGCTCCAAAAACTAGGTTAGGTAAGTTTATTTTCAATCATTCGTAATTTTTAGTATACTCATTTTTTAAAATTTTTTAAAATTTATTTTAGCCGTTCATTTTCATTTTTGTGATGAATTAGAACCGGAATCTGTATCTAGCTCTACTTATATAAAAGATAATAAATGCAATTAGATTAATACAAGATTTGAAGAAAACAAATCAATGACTTATTCAAATGGGTGTATTTACAACACGTATGCATATAATTATATAAACTTCAAATTTTATCCAAATGTTTTAAATTTTTTACATTAAAATTTAGGAATTAAAAAAAAATTTGGTGGATTGTTTGTTTGATTTGATGTGACCCCTCACTATTACAAACATACATGTAAAAGCCATGAATTTATGTTTTTACTGATAACAGAGGGCTTACGTCAAGAAAGAATCCTTAGCAAAAACATCATATTCACACGCAAAAAATATTTTCTCATCCTATTCACACGCTAAAAATATTTTCTCTCAATCATTGAAGAAAGGTAAGTAGTTTTTTTTTCATATACCTAATGTAATATTACAAAAATTGCAAATTAATATATTTTTTTTAATTTTACTTTTTGAAGAAATTAAAAAAAAAAATCATCATTCACGAAGTTTCACTACTTGTCAGACAACACGAATAATACGATTTCCAAAAAAAAATTATGTACGAATTCAAGAAGGGAATCCATTCCTTTTAATTTAATTTTAAATGTAATGCCTACAATAAAAGCAAAAAAGACATTCACAATTCATACTTCTAATTTTCTAATTTGGCTAAAGTGAGGCGAAGAAGGAAAATTTCAAAAACATGAGTAGGTAATTTCCAAATTTAAAAACAGTATTTTAAATAACTTCTTGTGTTGAACTAAAGAAAAAATTTATTTTTAATGAAAAATTCGGAACTATAACCTACATTTAAACGGTTTTGCAACTTTTTTTTTACAATTTCTCTGCTACCACTTTTTGCAATATCAAAAATATGGCTGTTACAAATCTGTTGCTCGTCCCTTCAGGTTGTGACTTCGGATGCTTTCATGTTCGTTTTCGGTCATATTCATATGTTTTTTAAGACCAAAACGTCAAAAATTGTCATTTTATAATCAGAATTTGATAAACTGATATTTTTTGATCACAAAATCGAAGGTGGAAATTTTGACATTTTACGTCTAAAAAGTTAAAAAATTGTCGTTTTGTAATAATAATTGAACAACCTGACATTTTTTGATCAAAAAGTCAAAAGTTGGTGTTTCATTATCAAAATTGACCCTTTTTAATTTAAACTGATGATTTTTCAAAAAAAAAAATTGAGCGAAAAATCAATTTTTTGGTAAAATAAATTGAAAATGAGCGTATTGATATCAAAATAATTATGATGTTTTGATGATTGTCAAAAAGGTTAAAGGCCCATTTATACTGGCAGTGAATTTGTCAGTGAAAAGTTGAAATATTTCAACTTTTCATGGAAAGGATAGGGAATCCTTCAGTGCCTCATTGTAAACTGTTCCGTAAGAAAACACAGATTCAACTTTTTCAGTGACAAATTCAGTGCCAGTATAAATGGGCCTTAAGGAATGACATTTCAAGATTGAAATTCATTTTTAAAAAATTGAAATTTTTTTCGATGAAGCGTAAGGATTGAATATTGCTGTTAGTATCAAAATAAGTAATTTTTTAGGTTGATATGATCACAAAAGTTAAAAATACGAGTAAATTGAAATTTTGAGATTAAAACGTGAGAAGTTGACATTTCCGTAATGATAATCAAAAATGAAACTTCATAAAAAAAATCAGGTTGATACCTATTTTTGACAAAAGAGATAATTTATACGAATTCCGTTCAATTTTCTCCCCCAGGTCAAATAAAAATAAATAAATTTCAGTCAAATATTAACGATCCATTTCACTTTCTAATGCATATCTCGACACATTCCGACACAACACGACAGCACTCGAAGTCACTGCCTGAAGTTGCGTACGGCGGTGCCAAACTGAAGAAAATCAAAGAGAAGCTTAAAATCACAAAAATATGAGGTAGTGAATTTGTTCGCACTGAACGTTTCTGTATGCTTTACCTTTTTCAATTCTCCACTTATTTGAAGTTTTTGAAGTTTCAAGTGTTTTTTTAAATTCCTTAAATTCAAAATACTTTTGATACATTTGAACTTTTCAAAACCTTTATTTTGGTTCCAATTGTCTACTTTATTTTTTTAAATTCTTTTTAAAAAATACGAAAAAAATAGAATTGTTTGAGTAACTTTGGAGCTTGTTTCTAGGTAAGTAAAAAAAAAAAAATAGAAAAGCCTCAAGTCTTTTGCTTATTTCTAGAATTCTAGGTAAAAAAATGAAATAAATTGAAAAAAAAAATAGAAATTGAGCCTATTTTTAGGTAAAAAACAAAAAACAAAAAATAGAAAAGACCATCTAGGTAAAAAAAATATGAAAAAATAGAATAGACCTAGTTTTCTGCTTACCTTTAGAAGAAAACAATGAAAAAGATAACATGGTCATTTTTTCATCATTTTTTTCTAAAAGAAAACTTTTTTTTAAAAAAGATTTTTTTACAGTGGGCACATTCCATAATGAATGATTTTATATTTCACAAATTGAAAATTAATCAGCATTAGAGGATCAGTTTTCTTATAATATGAAGATGAAAACAAGATCTCAAGATTGAACAGGAAAACAGAATCGTTCAGTGCGAACGACTTCGCTAGGTAGTAAGTACCTCATATTTTTGTGATTTTGAGCTACATACATAACGGTATTGACTCTTTTTTCAATTTTCAAAATTAAAAAAGTTTTCAAGAGACATCTCAACAATTTTATAATATATGTATATTTTTCCAAAAACAATTTTCAAGGCACTATTTCCGTTTATTAATATTTCCAAGATTTTTATCCCCTTTTCATCAATTTTTTAATCAAAATTTATAATAATTTTTCATTTCCCACGATAAAATCTCCTACCAAAAACCACATTATCCAGATTAAAACAGAACGAGATATAAATACCGCTTGCATACATTACACGATACCGCATCGACAACAAAACCACGTATAAAAAAATTCACATAAAACCTCCCTTCATTCAACTCGTACCAGCAATCATTTCACGAGGAGCTTTTACAAAATTACTCCACTCTAATACGTTCCTCGCTCATCGTCATACGAAGGTTTTTATTGTCGCGAGCGGCGAGCGGAAACATCCCCGCCGGCGATGGCGCTTCCACGAAGAGATTTTTCACATACCAAAGGCAAAAAATATCTTTTAGTGCTTTTTTTCAAAACAATATGGTACGTGTCAAGTACACGAATACTTATTATACGCATGCGATGCTGAGGTTGTAACGGAAACGCGAGTTCATCATGGATTGGTGTGCTATGTTCATCGTACGTGTAATTTTCTTCTCACTTACGCCATCGAGCCTTCATTAATTTCTCAAACATTGTTATATATTCGTAATTTTGACAAAACACATGCTCGCTTCCTTCATGCATCATAAAAAGTATAATTACTCCATTTTTAAGTATGTACGAACCGTAGAAATAGATCAAGCAGGGGGGAAAATTAACGTGGGTATGGAAATAATCCCGAAAAAACCTATTTCCGTAAATACTTCGCATGTGTGCTATTTCGTGCTATAGAAGTTGGTTCATTTTGTTCTATTTTTCTATCGAATTTTACAAATTTACATGCTGATAACGATTTATTACCATGCGTATTCGATACGTTCAGCGTGATTAATCGAATACCTTTGGGTTAATTACCGAAAAAATTAATGTTAGGTAAACGCCGATTAAACGCGTTTTACACGCATACGTGTCTTTAATTATTGAATGAAATCGATCGCGAATTCAAAACGATGCGACGTTCCGATGGATAACACATGGTCGATAAAATTTTTTTCTGTGTTTCAGATCTAATGCCTAAATTCTGATTCTAGGCACCGAAATACACCAACATACTTACTTATTCGTGGCTTTCAAATTTTGTTGAGGGGGAGATGGGGGGGGGGGGTCGCAAAATAAGGGGTTTCGAGAATAATAAACACGAGCTTGAGAAACAAAATGTTCAAAAAAATTTTTTGATCTACTCTCTCATTTCTGAATTAGTGAAATTTATCAAAAATCGCTGGAAAACAGTCAGAATTGCAGCACAGTAATAAATCAGTGAAAATTTTTTCACTGAAAACAAGTCAGCGAAAGAAAATTCACTGAAAACTCGGTGATATTTATGAAATTTACTGAAAAATCTGTGAACTTTTTTGAATAATCGGTGAAAAATCAGTGAAAATCAGTGATCTTCACTGATTTTTTCTGTACTGTAATTCTGACCGTTTTTCTGTGATTTTTGATGAATTTCACTGATTCAGAAATGAGAGAGTACTCTCTCATTCCGAATCAGTGAAAAATCACTGATAAACAGTCAGAATTGCAGCACAGGAAAAATCAGTGAAATTCACTGATTTTCAGTGATTTTTCACTGATTATTCAAAGAATTTTACAGATTTTTCAGTGAATTTTATAAATATCATTGAGTTTTCAGTGAATTTTCACTGATTTCCAGTGATTTTCTTTCACTGATTTCCAGTGATTTTCTTTCACTGATTTGTTTTTAGTGAAAAAATTTCACTGATTTTCTCCTGTGCTGCAATTCTGACTGTTTCTCAGTGATTTTCGGTAATTTTCACTGATTTATAATTGAGAGAGTAGGTAAAAAAAAAGTTTGAACATTTTTTTTTCTCAAGCTCGTGTTTATTGTTCCCGAAAAACATTATTTTTCGACCCCCACCCCTACCCCCAACCCCAAAAGCAAACTTCGGTCAAAAAAAAATTTCCTTTCATTAATTACACAAAAGGCAACCAAAATCTGGCAATCGGAACCCACTGAAAGCCGGTCAGTGAAAGAAAATCACTAGAAATCAGTGAAAATTCACTAAAAACTTGGTGATATTTATGAAATTCACAGGTATCATAGCAAAATTTTTGAAGAAAAGGGTAACTTTCAGTAACTATTTTTGAGCAAAAAGTGACCAAAAAGTGACCAAAAAATGACCAAAAAGTAACCAAAAGCAACCAAAAGTAACTAAAAATTCAATTTTTTCGGGGGCTAATTTTTATAATTTTCTGGAGGGCAATTTTTTTTTGTAGTTTTCTGCAAACATTTCAATGATAAATCAGCTGAAAAAGCACGAATAATTTCATTTATCAAATTCATTTGTCAAAACAACAAACAAACTAGCAAATTTTTTTTTTTTTCATTGAAGAATTTTGAAAAATAACAATTTTTACGTAAAAATTTGAATTTTTGCAAGGAAGTGCAAAGAAAAAGTGACTTTTGAGGGGAAAAAAGTAACCAAAGTGACCTTTTAAACCTGAAAATTAACCAAAAGTGACTGAAGTCGAAAAAAGTGATAAAGACCCTAAAAATGTGACCTGCTATGATGCCTGAATTCACTGAAAAATCTGAAATTCTTTAAATAATCGATGAAAACCGCTGAAAATCAGTGAATTTCACTGATTTTTCCTGCCCTGCAATTCTGACTGCTTTTCAGTGATTTTTGATAAATTTCACTGATTCAGAAATAAGAGAGTAGGTCAAAAAAAAAAGTTGAAACATTTTTTTTCTCAAGCTCGTGTTTATTGTTTACCTCATCTTTTGACACCCCCCCCCCCTCTCAAAAACAAACTTCGGTCAAAAAAAGTATTTTTTTTTCATTAGTTACACAAAAGCAACCAAAACTTAGCAATCGGAACCCAGAATCAAAAATCGTGTCGACCTGTGTAATTATTCTTCACGCCGAATGCTACTTGGAATATCCTGTCTCGATCAATCTGCCATAGCTGAATGACCCAGTCGTAATCAAACACTCGTTCGAAGTGTTTTTGAGGCCAAGAGGGAAGAAGGGAACAGCCTTCATAAAACTTGGTCATTCATTCGGTATTCGGCAACTTTCGAGTATTTGTTTTAGAAATTACGAAAGAAAAAATACGCCACAACGACGACGACAAAGGTATTTTTACACCATTAACCAAGATTACAAACGAGCTGCCATTTTTAACGCGAAAAAAACATTAAAATTGGTACTTCATTCGTGCCTGTTATTTTTTTTTACTTTTTCGGTTTTTGTTTCGTTAACGCTTCGCGTAGTCATGCACGAATGACTGAACGTCGGAAAATATTTACCCACTTGATGGTTCATCAGTTCTTGAGTAAATATTAGCGTGTTTGGGTGTATGAAAAAATGCCGCGACTGATATTATAAGTACGATAGGTATACCTACGCTGGATTGTACACAAACACGGTAAACGACCTAAAAAGAGGAACGATTTTTATCGTCGAATAGCCGAATTACTATTTGGAAATTGTCGAATACCTGGAAATAATATCTACACGAGTATAAAAAACAGAAATGTAGAGGTAAAAGCCGATTACTGCAGGATGGTATTGGTTACTCCCTAAAGAGTTGCTCCAATTACTAAAATAACCGCGGATTTTTTAATATTTTTCGCATGAAAAAATATAGAAATCGATATCCTATACGAACATATTTTGCGTGATTTTATTCGAGCTTCCAGAAAAAGGGAAGGAAAACAAAGTTCGGTTCTCATGTTTTCTGCGCGAGTATTTTTTTTCAACGAAAATTGACAATTTTTATATTTAAGAACTACAAATATTTTGAGAAATTTAAATTATGGACAATTCTAGACTAGTGGCGTCGTCAGAATCGAAAATTGGGGGGGGGGAAATAAAAGGGACCGTGTGTTGGGCAACTTTTTTTTGCTTTTTCGAAATGGAAGGGGGGAGGGGGAGTAGAGACTGACTTTTTTCACCTGCTAAAAATGAGAAGGGGGTAAAAAGAGAGTCTTTTCTGCCCTTTCGTCTCAAATAGATCATAGAATTGTGATTTTGTTCATGCCCGAGCGAAGCGAGGGCGAAGCTTTGAAAACATTGGATTTTTAATGCCCTAAAAAGACATTTTTTTCATGTTTTAATGCTTTGAAAATCCTATCTGATGTAAGTGTAATGTAAATTTATAAATACAACATAACTTTGGGGGGGGAAGCGGGGGCCTGAATTTTTTCCGAGGGGCCTGCCCCCCTTTTACGACGCCTCTGTTCTGGACCATTTGAGCTCCAACTCCAACCTCAAATTTTGAAAAAAAAAACAGCAGTTATTAAATCAAAAGATGCTGGTGTTTGCAAAAATATGAACAATTTTTTAAGAAAGTGCCAACATTTTGAGGTTCCAGTTTTCGATCCTAACTACACTTGAAGCCCTTAACTCCAATTCAAAAAAAAATCCAAAATTCAAACTGATTGAGTTTCAGACTAAAATGAAAGAAAAAAATATACACATTTCAAAAAATTTCAATCATTGACTTAATCGACCCTTTTTCACCATAACTTTGACAGCATCCCCAAATTTAAAAAAAAATTGAAATTCAAATTAATTGATTTTCCTTTCAGTATTGTCATTTTTTCAAAAAAAAATTCAGATACCCATAAATTTTGCAAAATTTCAATTTTCGACCTTTTTGACCTTTGAAGTTTCAACTTAATTCTCGTAGTTGTGAAAAAATTGCCAAATTAAGCATACATAATTTTCATGCAAAAATTACCAAGCTTTCGAAAAATACAAATATTTCAAAACATTTCAATGTCAGCTTTTCATGACCCTTTCAGTACCAACCCCAGCACCGTAATTATATTAAAAGAACATGAAGATTCAAATCTTGATGATATCTCTATTAAAATTTGACATTTTCAGCAGAAGAGAAAAAAGACAAACTTCGCCCAATAATTTTTAAATATTGACCTGTATATTCTGAAAAATTTCAATTTTTAACCTTGATGACCCTTTGATCCCAACACCAGCTACAAAAAAGTGAAAAGCCTGCAATCTCAAACAGAATGATTTTTGAGCAAAACTTGACATAGTTTTCAAAAAAAAAATTACAAATGTTTCAAATGTTCTAATTGACCTTTTTGACCTTTTGAGTCTTGACCCCCATTCATTATCAAATTTAAGAGAAAACGTTTAAATCCGGACTATAGATATTCTTTCCACCAAAAATCAAGATATCATCAAAAAATATTTTGAGAAGTTTTGATTATTGACCTTTATGACCTCTTAAGTCTCAACTCAAAAATTCAAAATTGACGAGGTTTCTATCAAAATTTGACATTTCAAGCAAAAAGATGATCGACAATAATCTCGTTGAACAATTTAACAAATCTGGGGCTTTGAATTTTGAAAACTTCTAATTTTTGACCCTTATGACCTTTCGACTCCCAACACCGACCCCAAATTCGGGAACTAAAAAAACATCAAAACTGATATCGAACGATTTTTGGGCTAAAATTGGCACATTTTGCTAAAAAAAATGCAAATCATTTCAAACGATTCTATTAATGACCTTTCGACCGTTTGGCCCTTCGAATCTTGACCCTGGCCGGCCGTCTTCAAATTTTTGAAAAACTGTAAAATTCCAGAATTTACGATTTTCAAACTAAAAGTTGAAATTTTTTTTTGAAAAATAAGAATATGTATTTCAAAAAGTTTCAGTCATTGACCCTTATGACCTTTTGAGTCACAACTTCAGCCCTTCATTTAGACTGCACTAAGAAATTCAAACTCGACTATTTTTTTCCAGCGAAAGATAAACCTCATCTCAGTTTTTAATTTTTAAAAAAATGTTATATTCGAACATGCGTATTTTAAAAATATTCAGTTTTTGAACCTTGCGACCTTTTTGACCTCAACCTAGCACCAAATTTTCTTAAGAAATTGAAAAATTCAAATTCAACAATTACTGAGTTGAAATTTGACAATTTTTCAAACCGAGACATGAATTTCTTGAAAATCAACCTTTTTCAACTTCTAGTGACCCTTTGAGCCCCACCCTGGTTCCAAATTTGACCTACCTCACAAAAATAACCCCATCATGTTGGGTATCGATTTCTACATTCTCGAGGACGCCGGATTCAAATTTCACAATAATTTCGACCCATCATCCACCTGCGGCCTTTTATCGCCATTCTACCTCCAAAACTCCGCTTAAAATGCCCCAAAACATTTACATTTTATCGATTCATTCGCCACAATGCGGCATATCTCACCCATAAACCTACTGGGTTCCTCAGAGCTGAAAAAAAGTTCGTCCTTGCGAAGTGTTTCAAAGGTGATAACCCCGATATCGGTATTTTACCCATACAGATAAGCATTTCAGTCGGTTACGACGTTTCTCGGTAAATTTACGCGGTACTTTCTACATAATAAAAACAATGAAGAGCAGTAAAACATTTTTATTTAGAAATGCACTTACTAATACCGTTGAACGCGAGCCAAAAAGCAATTCCACATATTAACTCGGCGTTGTTATGATAACAAAACAACATTCGTATACGATACACGCCAGCGCCGCCATAACCATTGCATCCCGATTTGTCATTGATCTTGGGTGTAAGTCTGGCGAGGGTGGGATGGAGTCGAGATGAAAAAAAAAGAGTAAAAAAATTCTCCAACGTGTATGTAAATTAGTATTTATACAACGTAATTCGTCTAAATTTAGATACCGCCACCGAGACTGAATTTATTACCCGGAGGTAAAATGAATTTTTTTTCAGCGACATAATAAAATGAGGTAACCGTTGCGTTGCCGGTGAATCGCGATAACCATATTTATTTCCCACGTTCGAATTCGACTCTCGACTCGGGCATCATAGTCGGTGTACAATTGTTACAAGTGACTCTCTACATTGTCCATTTTTTTCATCGCGTAATACCCATTCATCGCATTAATAAGGGTAATTAATTTTTTATACGCTACGTCACCGTCACGTCATTTGCAAGTCCCGGTCCCGTCGTATTGCGCGATTTAGGTGAAAGAGACAGCGAATACATCATGTACATGTACCACCATCGACGTTACACCGTATTCTATCTTTTGGCTAATAAACTGGCCAATGTGTGTGCGAGAGTCGAAGGTAAACGCGCACGTGGTGATAATCACGCGAACAAGCGAGGTATAAAATTTAAATTTTTATTATCCTTTCGAGCAGCTCGATCTAATTAAGATCTCCGCAATGACAATCTTCAAAAAATGAATTCGCTACTGTACAGAAGTGAAAAAAAAATACAATTACGTTCGACGTCATCGCGGCTTACACTGCTCAATTATTATGTAGGTATTATAACGGATACCGATGTTGTTGTTGCTCTTTTCCATTATATTGATGGAATAACCAAAAATGTATGCATAGAATGGCTGTACCCTTGAAAGGAAGCTTTTATTTTTTTACGACCGAACCGGTTACGTAATTATTTCTTAAAATTGTGGTTTCGTATAAGGTATAATAACAGTTTTATAGAAATTAACGTGCTACGTAGGGAATTTTTTATCGAAATTTCAAGCATCGAAACGCGAAAATTTCATTTCATTTTGGTAAAAAATATGATTTGGAGCAGAAGTAATTTTTGTATGTACTTCTCCGCACTCGGATTTATGAAAATTTTTGAATTTTTGAAAAATGAAGAATAGGATCAAACTGAACCATGGAACAAGATGCTCTTTAATTTAGATACAATAAATGTCAAAAACGACAATTATCTCAATTTTAGTCAACCTATCACCCAAAAAATGGGAAATATCAGAAAATAAATTATTTCTCGACAAAGCTACTTTCTCTCTCATTTTTGAATCGGTGAAATTTATCAAAAAACACTGAAAAACAGTCAGAATTGCGGCACAGTAATGAATCAGTGAAAATTTCTCACTAAAAGCAAGTAAGTGAAAGAAAATCATTGGAAATCAGTGAGAATTCACTGGAAATCAATCAGGGTGTCCACTATATTTCAGAAATGGTTTTTCCTGACTTTTCCAGGTTTTCCAGACCAATTTTTCACAATTTTCCAGACCTTTTAAATGTGATATTCGTAAACCCAGGGGGAAAGGAGGGGGGGGGGGTAAATTTTTTACGTGATGTACTTACATCCAGAAATTTTGCAAGGGTAAGAATGATATAAAATTCATGGGGTCTAACGATTTTTCTTTTCAAAATCACTATTAGATACTTTTTACGAGATCTTCAGATGCTCCTCTTCGGGCCAAAAAAAAAGATTCAAGTTCAATTCTAAAAAAATTTGAGCCCACCCATCTCCCCCTTACCACAAAAATTTGAAAATTTGATTTTATTACCCACGGAAAAAATTTCAATTAAAAAAAAATGAAAATAAATAATTATGCCAGGATGTCTACCAAATCAAGCGAATTAAAATTCAGATTTTCCCAGGCTGAAAGTTGAAAATTTTCAGCATATTTTATCCCCCCTTCTCCTCCCCCCAAAAATGAAAAACACATGCCTGAAATTTATAAATTCATGCGATCCCTTGCAATTTTTTAGTTCGTACTAATAAATAAAAAAGTCAATGAGGAGGTGAAATGTAAATTATTTTATAGAAGTATAAACGTGTTGAGCCCGAGCAAAGCGAGGACGAAAATTTTTGTGAAAATTTTTTTTCAAAAGATGAAAATTTACCGCTTTTTCCTCATACATGTTTTCTAAAACATTTTCGAATCCTCTTCCATTCCCTCCCCCTCCCCCTTCTTTTCAACATCGTGGTCAAGGGCATCATGGCATTCCTTTCTCATCACAGCTTATTAAAAAGTAAGTTTCCGAAAAACTTGAGATTTTAGATAAATTCTGTAATTACTCCGAGCGTAGTGAGGGAATTTTTTTTGCATAATTCATAATTTAATGAACAAAAGACATGCATTTTGAATAAATGATAAATAAAAAAAATTAGATAAAAGATAAAACAATAATTTGGCCCGAGCGAAGCGAGGGCGAAATTTTTCGAAAATTTTGTAATAAAATATGCAAAGGAACACTTTTCTATAAATGATTTATCCTTTTTTTGGATTTTCGAAAAATTCCAGAGAAAATTCCAAAATTCCCTGACTTTTTCCGGTTTTCCCGAGAATGGACACCATGTCAATGAAAATTCACTGGAAATTAGTGAAAATCCACCGGAAATCAGTGAAAATTTACTGAAAATCAGTGAAAATCCACTGGAAATCAGTGAAAATTTACTGAAAACTCAGTGATATTTACGAAATTTACTGAAAAATCTGTGAATTTTTCCTGTGCTGCAATTCTGACAGTTCACCAGTGACTTTTCACTGATTCGGAATGAGAGAGTTCTGAAAAAGTTACGACTGAGGCGAAATTGATTTTTTCCTAATACGGGCTTGCCTTTGGCTCACAACTTTGCACAACTCTGAGCATTTATTTTTCAATTTTTGGAAACGATGGAAAAAGTTTGAACTTTGACTTCACTGAGTACAGCATAATCAAAGACTGCCCGAAAACAAAATTTCCATGTTTTCTGAATCTATATTTACCCATCATTTGCATACAGAAATAAAAATATGACCTTTGGGAAAAGTGATGAAAAGCCATTTTTTAGACTTGAAAAGAAAAGTCAACTTTTTTAGCAAGTTGGAATCCCTTCATTTAAAAACCTCTTTTCTGAAAATTTGTTTTTCACATTATTATTCCATTTTTTTAGTTTTCTTGCGGTAATTTACCGAGATTTTTTAGATATATCAATATGGATTGACGAAATTTTTGGGTTCAAGTCGGAATTTCCTTAAATTCTTCTGTTAAAACATGGCACACGTGAAATAAAATTCAATTCGCGGATAGAAAAATTTGAAATTACCAAAATTTAGTCTGAAGAGAGCACAGAAAAAAATTGCAATTACTCAATTTCAGGCTATAAACACCGTGGAGAGACAAGTAAAATGTGAAAATCATAAATTCAGCGAGAAAGAGGGTACAAGAAGAATTTAATTTAGCCCGAAGAGAGGCGCAGAAAAAACTTTACCAAAATTTGGCCTAGAGAGGGAGGAGGGGACAGGAAAAATTTGGTAAATAATTTAAAATGTTTCTCATGCTTTACATTCCCATTGAATCTCTGTCACTCGGTAGATCATGTGATTTTTAGCTGTTTAAAATCCGGACTAAGGAAGTGGAAATTCATGTAAGTAATTTTTTTTAAGTGTTTAATAAAAATTTATTTATTTAAAATTTGGTTCACGTACCTATAGAAATTAAATTTGTGATTCAACAATCCAACCTTTTTCCTTTAATTTTCATATTCATTTTTTTTTTATAATTGATTAAGAATAGTCACAATATATTATTTTTTATTAGTGGTGTATCGAAAGTACATCTTTTCATTGCTAATTTACGGCACGGAAGTTTGTCTTTTCATTGTTAACCTGATAACATACTTTTCAGTAGCTTTTTGCATTTACTTTCGGTCCTAGTACGCGGAAGTATTACTTCCGTGACTTGTTACAGGGTGCTTTATTTATTCTGGCTCCCCCTCAGTTTGTAGACAAACAGCAATCCAGTTTTTTTTTTTCAATTTAATAGCTACAAAGTTGCACATTTAATTTATTTCAATTTACAATAGCATTTTGTATCAAAATAAATTGAATGCGCTACCTTGTAACAATTAAATTGAGAAAAAATATGAATTGGCCAGTATGAGAATGCATAAAATTTTTTAAATACCGCATGTGAATTCTATGTCAAATGTGAATAAAAATGAATACAAATTTTGCGGTAAAAATAATGAATCATAATTGGAATGTAATAATTATTGGTGAAAAATAATTGCAATTGGATTTTTTGATAATTATAGTTCGTATTTTCTTTAAAATTAATAGTAATAATGAGTGACAACGATGAACTGTGCACCCTACCAGAATTACAAGACATTGCACTAAATGCAAAAAACGCAGTACTACCTGAAAAATCAAGAGAACGATATGAACAATGTTACGAATCCTTCAAAACATGGCAAACCGAAAATAACGTAAACATAAATTTAATCTTAGAAAATGTAATACTCGCTTATTTCAATAGTTTAGCAGAAAAAGTTGTACCATCTACCTTATGGTCAGTTTATTCTATGTTGAGATCGATGTTTTTTTTGAATTTTAACCCAGACATCTCCCAGTACCCTATAAAACTTTACTCGCGTTTATAAAAAGTAAAAATAAAGGATATGTTCTGAAAAGAGCCGAAGTCTTCTCTGAGGAAGAAATTTTATTGTTCATGAGAAATGCTCCCAATTATCATGACTCGTGTATTTGCTCACTCGCCTTCGGCTCGTTTCGCAAACTTACGCTCGTCATGAAAAAGCTCACTTCCGTTGCTTGTATTGTAATATACTATTTGTTCTTCGTGAACTGGTAAGTATGCATTTTTTTATCCCGTGACATGGCGGTACAATTAAAAAATCGCATATTTCATCAATCAAATATATACCAAAAAACAAAAGAGGAGAAACACGACCAAGAAAAATATATATATATAAAAGAAAATGAGCAGTTTAAAAGATGCAAAGTAAGAATGAATGAAAAAGTATAAGACATACCCCCATATTATTTATATGTATTTGTATATTATGACAATTTGTTTAAAAAAACGCAGCATTTGCCCCAACCCTCGTCCCTTTGCTCTCACAAAATCGTCCGACTGACCCCCCCCCCCCCCAATAAAGTCTAAAGCCTGGTTCACACAGTCCAGCATGCTTGAATCAAGTTAGGCGAGTTGTACGTAAAGTTACCTTTTTTAATGATTGTTCTTAACGATACTAATTTTTGAAATTTCAAATTTTAACGATAACGTTGCGATACTTGACGACAGGGGATAGCTTGAAGTGTCTCGAATTTCTATTTTGAACACTAAAATCAACAATTTCAACTTTCTGAATTTCCAAGCTCCATTCTCAAGGCACTTTAAGTCGAAAGTTTGGTGGCCATCCAGAGATTTCAAATTTTCATTTCTCAAATTAATTTCAAAAAATAAACAAAAAAGTAATTACCAAAGATTTTACAACTTCCTGATTGATCAAATCAGTCATTATGTTTAATTTTTACTACCACGCCAGTGTAAGAAGCACCTCATACCAAGCGACTTAATTTTCCAAAGATTGAAAAATGATGCAAAATTTTGAATAAAACTTCACTTTTTTTGAGGCTTCTTTTGGTTATTTTAGCGAAATGGCATCGAAATGAATTCATAGTTCAGAACATCTAATTTTGGATACCTCTTTCGATAATTTTGTGTTTTATCAAATTCTAAATTATTATTTTTTCTGTAGAATTCAACTTCAATAAAGTAATCGAACATAACTCAAATCCAATAAAATGCTCATTCTGTTATTAAAAAAATTATATAAATCATCAGCTTCGTATAGATCTATGATAAGATCTGTAAATAACCGCTTATAATTCTACAGCAAAACACCGAATTCCGGTAAGAACTAAATCGAATAAATTCACTTTCCGAGATATCGTCTAGTTTGAAATTAAATCTATGTATTTTCATTTTCAGTTCCTGAATAGGTTGAGTATTTCAGAAATGAAGATTTATAAATTTATTCTGCTTTAAGCGAAAAGAACAAACGACCATTGAATGGAATAGGGTTCCAAAATTATTCCGTTCCAACATTTGTAATGGTTTCTTCTCTTTTTTAGAGAGGGAGGGGGGGACTAAATCACTGGGTCCATCAGGCCATGACAAAAGTAAATTCAATTTCCATCGCAACGCGAATTCTTTCAAACTTGAAACAGATAAAAATATGGAAAGTTTAAAAATTGAATTATTTACTGGCATTTTAATGAATTTTATCAAATTTAAGGATTAAATTTTATACCAATTATATATACTTCTGTTAGAATTAATAGTCCAGTCAATAGAGCATTTTTTCAGGGCAAACCCAAACATTGAACCCAACAGAGATTTTTTTGCTGAATATTGTCGAAAATGGTCCCCTAATCAACATACTTCGACCCGCCCCACCCGCCCCCATTGCTAACCCCCCTACGGTGGATTAAAGCCCCCCAAAACCAGTTTTTGGCTTCTGTTTAATTTTCTTTGCATTTTTATGAAAAAATACATCACAGATATTTTATTCTACGTCAAATTCCCTACAAAATGAGCTATCAAACATTTCTGTACCTTGAATAGAAGTGGAGTATTGGCGTCCTGAAAAGTGGGGGTTTTGGAGGTAGACTTAAAATTTAGAAAAAAATGATCATAAATCAACGTAATCGAATTTCTGTCAGCTTATGTTTAAATATGTAGTAATAACCTATCTGCACATCTCACCTTTCTCCCTCTCAATAAAAAGCCTCACCCCCACACCCCCACACCCCTCCTATTACTCAGATAGGTACTTGGAATTGGCCGATAAAATGATCAATATTCAATAATTAACACAATTGCAGTTGTGGGAGCTTAGATTTATACCAAGTAGTATAAGTAACTGCATCTTTGCCCATGCTAATCCACCCTTACCCTCCTTGAAAGCAACTTCACCCCCTTATATCACAAAATACTTCAAATTTGCCAGTGACAGGTATTTCTGTATATGAGCAAAATCACCATTTTGTGTGTTTTCGCCGAATTTATTACAAATTAGTTATTGTTCTATAATTCTTTAAAAGATAATTTCATGTTTAAGTAAATCATAAAACGACGACCTTGGTATTATCAAGAAAAATCATTGTTTAAAAGTCTTCTAAATCGTTATCATGTCTTTGGTTTGTGTTTGAGTTGCATTCAAACATTTGACTCCTCTGCCATTCTGACATTTCGACTTCATAATGTTTTCTTTATTGTAACTGCGACCACATAATGTGGTCTGCTTAGGGGAAGAATTATATTAGCGTACTTGGAGGAGCCTAAAAATTGAAAGTTTTCCTCTCAAAAACAACTAAAAATGCAAAATTTTCGGATATTTTTGCAGAATTCTCGACCTATTAACCCAATTCCGCCAGATTCTTCCTCTCCCAGCGTCATGCAAAAATTATTTTCTACATAGTTTTCAAGTTGGTCCCTCTTCACTCTGCGCACTCGGTTATATCTTTCACATGTTGATCCCAATTTTTTTTTATACCTATGAAAATAGGATTACCATTGGTAAACTTATTCTAATTCTTGATTCAAAACGAATAGAATTTCTATGTTTTTTCAATTTATTTTCAATCACTCAATTTCAAATTCATGTTTCAATTTCAATTTTCAATGAATCTTACAAAACAGGCCTGTGGCAAGTGGAGTGAGGGAAGGGAGGGAGTGGAAGATTCTAGCTTCTTCACTGAATGGCGATCTTGCCCATATACAGAAGTACCTATCACTGGCAAATTTGAAGTATTTTGTGATATAAGGAGGCGAAGTTGCTTTCAAGGAGGGTAAGGGTGGATTAGCATGGGCAAAGATGCAGTTAGGTACTTATACTACTTGGTATAAATCTAAGCTCCCACAACTGCAATTGTGTTAATTATTGATCATTTTATCGGCCAATTCCAAGTACCTATCTGAGTAATAGGAGGGGTGTGGGGGTGTGGGGGTGAGGCTTTTTATTGAGAGGGAGAAAGGTGAGATGTGCAGATAGGTTATTACTACATATTTAAACATAAGCTGACAGAAATTCGATTACGTTGATTTATGATCATTTTTTTCTAAATTTTAAGTCTACCTCCAAAACCCCACTTTTCAGGACGCCGATACTCCACTTCTATTCAAGGTACAGAAATGTTTGATAGCTCATTTTGTAGGGAATTTGACGTAGAATAAAATATCTGTGATGTATTTTTTCATAAAAATGCAAAGAAAATTAAACAGAAGCCAAAAACTGGTTTTGGGGGGCTTTAATCCACCGTAGGGGGGTTAGCAATGGGGGCGGGTAGGGCGGGTCGAAGTATGTTGATTAGGGGACCATTTTCGACAATATTCAGCAAAAAAATCTCTGTTGGGTTCAATGTTTGGGTTTGCCCTGAAAAAATGCTCTATTGACTGGACTATAAGTCATTATCAGTAGATCTAGATACCTATTCAATTTTGGGAGATTTTAAATTTATAAAATTGTATTTACTCATTTTGCAAAAAGACGTCTCGAGTGTAATAATTAATAAAAAGTTGAACAGATACCTAATTAAATTACAGTTGACTTTTTTTTTTGGAAGATCAATTTTTTTTTTTATTTCAAGAGTCAGTTACGGATTTAGACTGAATCCACAAATGATTCACGTTTTGATTTTATACTTCTTTCGAAAATAAATTATTCAACAAAAAACTACATTTTAAAAAATTTCCAAAAATTTTACACACCTTCCAAATTTTTACTTTCATATTATTTCAATAAGATTTTCTATACGAATTTTACGTACCTGCAAATAAAGAACTGGGAGGTTGGAGTGAGGTGTGTTTTTATCAATTTTTGATGTTTTTTAAAATCAGTTTTTCAATGGTTTTATAATTTTTATTGATTTAAGATTTAATAAATTGATAACATATTTTTTTAACGAGGTGTATCGATAAGAAACTTTTTTCGAATTTTATTAGGCCCTAGAAAAAATATAATCGTAAAATGTTCCCAAACAGATGAGATGAAAATGTAGAAATTCAAACTTTTGGAACTTTGCAATCTTTTCCTAGGGGTAGGGAAGTGGAAATGGTTACATACTGACCAAATCACAACAATTTATTATTTTATATCTACTCATAAAATTGTAAAAAAAAATTAAAATCGATGCATTTTATAGTCATAACTAGAAATTCATTCAAAATATTATCTATGGTGTCTAACTGGACCTGAAAAAATAAAAATTCTCGCCATTTTCTGGGTTTTTCTTGACATTTTCCGCCATTTTTGACTAAATTTTCCCAAAAAATACTGATTTTCAACCTTAGATTAAAAAATTCAAGGAAGACGAAAATTTTGAGAATGCTTGCTTTTTGCAGTAAAATCGTTAAAGTTTTAGCTATTTTATGATTTTCAGGCTACTAAAGTAAAATTCTTCCTACTTTTTTTTTACCAGTAGACACCATGTATTAAGATATTCTTGTTCATGGGCGCACCCAAGGAAAAGCTCAGGGAGTTCGAGCTCTTTCCTTAAGCTCTCTAAGGCGATTTTTTAAATATCGTCAATTTTTGGCTAAAATCTGTAGGTATCTACTCATAATCTTCATATTGAATTATAACAAAAATAATACAAAATCATGGTGTCCACTATATTTCAGAAATTATTTTCTCTGACTTTTCCAGGTTTTCCAGACCAATTTTTCGAATTTTTCCAGACCTTTTAAATATGATATTCGTTAACGAGGGGGGGGGGGGGTAATTTTTCACATGATGTACTTACATCCCGAAATTTCTCACAAGAATGATATAAAATGCATGCGGTCAAACGATTTTTTTTTTCGAATTCACTAGATACTTTTTACGAGATTTTTAGATGCTCCTCTTCGAGCCAAAAAAATATTCAAATTCAATTCTGAAAATTTTTGAGCCCACCTAACTCCCCCTCACCACAAAAATTTGAAAATTTGAATTGATTACCTACAGAAAAAATGCCAAATTAAAAAGGAAAAACCAAGTATTCCAACGCAAAATTAGGTTTGAAAAATGAAAAAAATTATGCCAGGATGTCTACCAAATCAAGCGAATGAAAATTCGGATTTTCCGGGCTAAAAATTCAAAAATTTCTTCACATTTTATCCCCCCCTCTCCCTTCATGAAAAACACATGCCTCAAATTTATAAATTCACGTATTCCCCTGCCATTTTTTAGTACCTAAGCACCAATAAATAAAAAAGTCAATGAGGAGGTAAAATATAAATTATTTTATGGAAACATAGAAATGTGATAAGCCCGAGCGAAGCGAGGGCGAAAATTTTTGTGAAAAATAATCTTCAAAAGATGAAAATTCACCACTTTTTCCTCATTCATATTTATCAAAAAATGGCCAATAATTTTGAATTCTGTAAGTTCTATTCCCGCTCCTTTTGTTTCAACATCGTGGTGAAGGGCATCATGGCATTTCTTTCTCATTACAGCTCAGTAAACAGTAAGTTTCCAAAAAACTTGAGATTTTAAATAAGTTTTGCAGAAAGAAAGAGTTTAAAGTACCCCGAGCGTAGCGAGGGGAATTTTTTTTTGAATAAATACATGCATTTTTAGTATCAATTTTATTGTATGTACATTACGGTCAACAAAAAATTACGAATAAAAATTCAGACAAAAGACGTAATAATTCGGCCCGAGCGGAGCGAAGGCGAAATTTTTTGAAAAATTTATAATAAAATAAGCAAAGAAACACTTTTCTGAATGATTCACCTTTTTTTTTTGAATTTTCGAAAAATTCCAGAGAAAATTCCAAAATTCCCTGACTTTTCCTGGTTTTTCCGGTTTTCCAGAAAATACAGATTAATCGTACCCGTATACTTTTTCGTTAGGTAAATTTTTACTTCTTTCTTCCATCATCTCAAATTCAGTCTCTCTCTCACCTAGGTAATTTTTAGGGGCGCTTATATTAATCTTTTTTTTGAACCAGGAAGAACTTCATAAAGAAAATACCGATAATATCAATCAAACCAACAACTTCCAAGCAAAAAACCCACCAAAATTGAAAAAATTCTCCTCGCCACTACTTCAGACTTCTCCTCAGCCTCTTCATTCACCTCATCAAAACCATCGAGATCAAAAAACAACGAGACGAAAAACAAAGCAGCTGCGAATACATATTTAACGACACGCGACACCACTCGAGAGACATTTCTCCCCGAAGAATCAACCTTTCTCTTATTTCATTTGCTCTAGATATTACGATGTAAATCGCTGCCCTACATTCTCATCCACTTCTCGACTCGGCTTTTTCGAAAAAGGAAAACCCGCGGCGAGCAGGGAATAGGAAAACTCGGCCGCTGCCAAGGTCACAATCTTATTTTTTCTACCGCCGCTATATCGCGACTAAAACTCGTACAGCAAGTATCTAAATTATACGACTCGCGTCTAACTTGAGTAAACGAATATTGGCGCTAATACAATACAATGGAGCTCGACTTCGATCCACCCACAGCACCGCGCTGCGAATAAAGTTCGACTTTTTGACATTTTTTGGCTCAACGTATCACATCGTCCGCGTATCTCGCTCCTCGACCTCCCTTCTCGCTGTATTTAGCTCGATTATTATTTAAAATGGTAAACCCAGGAGTAAGCTTGAGAGGTACTCGCGGTGTCTGATAATGATTTTCGTGCCACCGCCGCGTCAATGTCAACGCAACGTCGCCCCTGCTTCGAATAAGCTTTAATATACAATTTTCACCTTTTACGTGCTGTACTAAGCAACTAAGCTAGAATATTGCTTCGAACGTACGATGGGGAAATTGGGCGAGTTTCGCAGCTTTTAACGGTTCGTTGGAGCGTGAAAAATCGAAACAAGCTGTGCAAAGGCGTCATCTCAAAGTAAACACGATGGTAAATATAGACGCCACGAATCGATATGGTGTTCACTGGATCTGAAAAATGCAAATTATTGCTGTTTTGTGGACTTTTCTTACCATTTTCTTGCAAATTTTTCTTGATCTAAAGGGTATGGCCGGATAAGGGATGATTAGCCTCGAAATTCACCTTTTTCGCCATAAAAATCAGTAAAAAAGTGAATTTTTAAACTTCGAGCAAAACTATTGCGAAAAGGGTGTTTATCGGGGTATTCCGACCTGCTGAAAACGAATATGGGATTGGTTTTTTCATTTGGTGATTTCCCCCCCGGAAAATTCACCATTTTCAAGTTTGAATTAGGCCTCTGTGAAAAAATTTCTGTTCGATTTCTCATCGTGCAATATTGCAACTCTTTGGCATGATTTAATGTTGCAGAAGTGGAGGATACACGGAGAAAAAAATTTCACCATCACTCCTCTTGGCAGCTCAAAGAGAAATACCTGAGTACTTATGCATGCATATCAACGAAATGTGACTCAAAAGATTGAAATCGGAATAAATTCGATTTCTGACTCATTTTGGGTCGTAGAACACGAATATGGAATTATTTATTGTCTATTGTAATTTTTTTGTCCGCAAGATCTTATCCAAATTTGAAAATGGCGAATTTTCTGGAAAAAAATCTCCAAATGAAATAATCAATCTCATATTCGTGTTCAGCAGGTCAAAATACCCTGATAAACACCCTTTTCGCAATCGTTTTACTTGAAGCCTCGAAATTCGCTTTTTTCGTCATGAAAAATTAGTGAAAAAAGTGAATTTTGAAACTTTAAGCAAAACTATCGCGAAAAAAGTGTTAATCGGGGTATTTTGACCTGTTGAACACGAATATGAGATTGTTTTTTTCATTTAGTAATTTCTTTCTGCATAACACGCTCAAAATTTGAAAAATCTGCTAAAATTACAACATTTCTGTACGGTTTTTCGCAATTTTTGACCCTTAGATCAAAGAAATGGCCCAAACCAAACACACAACAAAATTCTACATAAAAAACGCATATTTTAGTAATTTTTCAGGGTAGTTGCTCTTCGCTTATGAGGTGTATTTTACGATTGAAAACTTCAAATGGCCGAAAAAACGTGAAAGCGTGCACCAAAATTGTTGAAAAAATTATCATAAATACACCTCTACGAGATGTAGTACGGACTTTTTAGCTAAAATAAAGCCCAAACCCAAAATAAATTAGCAGAAAGGGGAAGTTTCGTGTATAAGCTCAGTAAAACATGTATTTCAATATTCCCGAACTTCCCTAAAATTGGTGAATATTTTGACCCCTTTTTGGGGGGTGAGGGGGTTCAAATTTTGGTTTTTCGGCCATAACTTTCGAAATTACTCATTTACGAAAAATAAGTTGAAACAAAAGTTGTAGAGAATTGAAAAAAAAATAATTTTGTTATTTACAGTTTTTTCCTAGAACGTCATGGAAGGGAGCTGGGGTTTTCCGAAAAAAATCAATTTTGAAAATTCCCTATTATCAGAAATAATTATCAAAAATCGGATTGATCGACTTTTGGAAGCGGTTTTTTTGCATAGTATATCCCATTACTATGTAGAACAAGAAAAATGTATACCCGACCCCTCATCTCAGAGTAGGGGGGTGGACCCTCCGTAGAAAAAATCGCGTTTTCCCCCAAGCATAGCTCAGCTACAGTGAAAAAATCGAAAAATTGGTTCAAACAAACATTGTAGAGCGTTAAAAGACGAACATTTTACTTTTTTTACTTTTTTTCTACGTAGTCTTGGGGGCGAGTTATCGCAAAAAGAAAAAAAAATCGGCGCAGCGTTCAAAAATGTTTTACAAATTTTATGCCTTGTCTTTTGGGGTCCAATTTAGGTTCAAGGGTTAAATGATAATAAAAATCGAGTTAAGTGATCACAAAAACCCCAGAAATTCACTTTTTGGGCTATTGGTTCGCTACATTTTATACCAGATCTACTTTTGCGTAATTTATTGAGTTGATGAAAAATTTTTGAACGCCGCGTCGCTTGTTTTCTTTCTGCGATAACTCGCCCCCAAGACCACTTAGAAAAAAAGTAAAAAAAGTAAAATGTTCGTCTTTTAACGCTCTACAATGTTTGTTTGAACCAATTTTTCGAATTTTTCACTGTAGCTAAGCTATGCTTGGGGGAAAACGCGACTTTTTCTACGGAGGGTCCACCCCCCTACTCTGAAATGAGGGGTCGGCTATACATTTTTCTTGTTCTACATAGTAATGGGATATACTATGCAAAAAAACCGCTTCCAAAAGTCGATCAATCCGATTTTTGATAATTATTTCTGATAATAGGGGATTTTCAAAATTGATTTTTTTCGGAAAACTCCAGCTCCCTTCCATGACGTTCTAGGAAAAAACTGTAAATAACAAAATTATTTGTTTTTTAAATCTCTACAATTTTTTTTTTCAACTTATTTTTCGTAAATGCGTAATTTCGAAAGTTATGGCCGAAAAACCAAAATTTGAACCCCCTTACCCCCCAAAAAGGGGTCAAAATATTCACCAATTTTAGGGAAGTTCGGGAATATTGAAATAGATGTCTTACTGAGCTTATATACGAAACTTCCCCTTTCTGCTAATTTTTTTTGGGTCAAAACCTAAAAAGCCTGTATTAATGTAACTTCATGCCAAAGAACAAAAAATTTCCTTCACTTCCGTTGAAATTGAAAATCCTTGAAAATAATGAAATAAAATGGCCATAACTCCGATGGGGACGGGGTCGGGATCCAAAATCTTGTGAAAATTTTTTTCTTGTCAATATACAGCACTTGAGGTGTTCAAGAGCTCAAAAGCGCCTGGGGTCAAATTCACCGCTTATCAGGCCATACCCTTTGCCAAAAAAAAGAACCCCAATTTTATTCTTCGATTTAAAAAATCAAGAAAAGAAGAAACTGTTGGAAAATTCTTGCTTTTTGTAGTAAAATCATTAAAATTTTTGCCATTTCTGCCTTTTCTCTTGCTAGTGAAGTGAAATCCTTGCTATTTATTGAATTTTTTTGCCATTTTCATGCAATTTTTCATTCTATAAATTTGCCAAAAAAATAAACTTCGTTTTATCCTTCGATCAAAAAATTCAAAGAAAGAAGAAAATGTTGGAAATTCTGGCTTTACGCAGTAAAATAATGAAAATTCTAGCCATTTTCTGGTTGTCTCGCCACTAAAAGGAAATTCTTGCTATTTTTATGCAATTTTTCCTTCTAAATGTGCTAAGGGTGTCCACTTTTTATTCTTAAATTAAAAAATTTAATAAAAAAGGAAAATGTTGACAATTTTCGCGTTTTGTTCTGCAGTAAAATCATCAAAATATTTTCCATTTCGTTTTTTTTTCTATGTCAGTGAAATTTTCACTATTTTCTGGATCAAATTTTTTTGCTGATATAAATTTGCCAAAAAAAGGAACCCTTTTTTTACATTTCGATTAAAAAATACAAGGAAAGAAGAAAATGTTGAGCTGGCTTTTTGCAGTAAAATTATTCCAGGCGTCCACAATATTTTAGAAATTATTTTCCCGACCTTTCTAGGTTTTCCAGATCAATTTTTCCAAAATTTTCAGATCTTTTACACATATTTATGAGGGGGGGGGGGGGGTAAATTTTGTCACGTGGTAATGGTCAAGGGCATTCGTACGTTGTTATCAAACAAAATAGGAGTTGAATAAATTTTTAAGGTGTTCCGAAAAATTATAAAACTAAGAGGTTTGACTCTTTCATGATTAAACTTCTACTTCAGTAAGTACTTGAGCTTCTTTTGAAATGAAAAAAGTTTGTAAAGAGAAGGTGAAATCATTCGTGTCAATTTTTTCAATTTTTTCTAAAATCAAGATTCATCAAGTACAGGAACTGAAAATCGTAACGATGAAGTGTTCAATTTTTTAAAAAACTTCTGCCTTAAAACATTTTCCAGAATTTTTCAAAAAATAGTTCTTTCTGACTTTTTATCAAGTTTCTGAAAAAATCTGAGAAATTCATTGACACCCCACTTCCCCCTAGCCCTCTTCAAAATATGCACCTTCGATGAAACACGTTTCATTTCATTCCTTTAATTAGGTATCTGAATTCGAGCAGAAAATTAATTTTATTGTTAATCGTGATAAAACATAATCAATAGGTATCCAAAAACTATACAGAAGTAAAAGTTTGGCAACGTGGCTAAAAAATATTGAGTGCCTTGGGCATAATTCCAAACCCTCTTGTATTTCGGCACCACCACTGAACGAACGCTAAAATGAATCACCTAAGAATCTCTTCATCTTATCACTGATTGCGGCGCGGCAACTTGGTGATCATTTTATTGGGACAAAATAAATTACGAGCAATGAACGTAAGATTATTTCTGAAAATGCCCAATAATTGACAACGTTGACATACTTTTTGAATATCAATAATGGTTATGAATGGAAATTTAGCAATAGGTATTGTTAACAACGATGTGACGACTATTATTCCATGGAAACCAAAAAACCTTTCCATTTATAACATAAAAATGGTAAATTTTTTTCAAAAATCATCACTCTATGAAATTATGTCCAGAAAACTGTAGATTAGGAAGTAACAGGCGAAAAATTATTTGATTAGGCACAGTGTTGCCAAATATTGAAAGCCTTATCGAGGGGAAAAGCAACGGGGACACACCTGGCCCTTCCTAAATGACATATTTTTAGTTGGAAATTTTCGATAGACTTTAAGTAAACGGGAGGAAAATTGAAAAAAATGATCAATAATTTTTAGTCAAAAGTATGACTTTTGTAATTTTTTTTATTATAATTTTTCATAATTAGTTTGAATTCTTTAATTTTTTTTTATTGGAATTTTATATAAATTTTTTCATAATCGAAATTTTATTTCAATTAAAGGTAATTTTTATCAAATAGATAATTTTTATCTAATTTTATTTTTTATTATTTATTTTAATTTAAATAGACCAATTTTTTTAGGATTTTTTTTAGAGAAATTGGACCAAAATCTAAAGTATCGAGTACTTTTGCACGACTATCGTGCTCGAGCGTAGCGAGGGGATTTTTTTTTTAATTCATAATTTAATGGACGAAAACAAAAAAAAATGATAAAATGAGTAGAAAAACACTTCACAGCTGATTCATCTTTATTCTGAAATTTTACAAAATTCTAGCGGAAATTTCAAAATTCCCCGACTTTTCGAAACTTTCAAAATGTCCCGACTTTTCCAGGTTTTCCAAAATAATGGACAGCCTGTTTTTACAATTCTAGCCATTTTCTCGTTTTTTCGCCCCAAAGTAAAATTCTAGCAATTTTCTGGCTTTTCTTGTTTTTCTGGCCGGCAGACATCATGAATATATAAACGTGTGCGGATTTATACTCGATATGAAACGAGAAGAGACAAGACCTGGACTTATTCGCCAGAGAAAAATATTTAATAGGTACACGTAAATTAAATTTTTCCTCCTGTGGCACATCACATCACCGTTTCTAATGCCTTTCCTATGGGAAAATCGTATACGTAATTCTACGTACCTCTCGAATAAAAAAATGGAATTTAGGTCCATTATTGTCGACCTATAATCTACTCAGACGTAATAATTCGCTAAAATTTTGTCATCGAATTACTCCACGTCTCTGATCCTAGTTCGGAACACTGCTTATGGCGAAACATATCCCAGCCTGGCGTGTCTGCGCAGCCGCGAGCTCGGGGACCGGTTCGACGGCGGTAATTATCATTAGTCGACGAATAATGAGCCATTTATGTTCGGCACCCGCGCCATCAATCATATTTAAAATTATGATTTATACGCGCCAGTTAATCTGCCCCTCTCTGCCCCTAAAACTGGGTTCTTCAACGTGACAGTCGAGAATACGCGATTTTCTCACCGAAATAAAAAATAAAAAGTGAAACCGCGGAAAGAGGTATTCGAATGAAGTGAAATTTATGCTCGTATATTGTTGCGTCGTCTCTCGGTCTTCTTTTACGATCGGCTTCGTGATGACGATGATGATTATGACAATTATACGACGTATGCAAATTCAATTACCGAGAATTGGTATTGTACTCGTGGTACGAAATTGGGATGGATTTTTTCGCGAGTGTGAAATGAAAAATCCCATCTTGGGTACTCACCACGTCGTCGTTGGGTGCGCAATCACAAAATATATTATTCAAAGAAGGCGGGTGCGTTTCCGGTAACATTCTAATCAGCTCAACTCCGACTCCGTGCTGTAAAAATAAAAAGCCTGCCGCATTAATAATGTAGAAACAACAGCAGCGAAAAAAACGTGCACGTTTGCGACGCCGACGTCTAATTTATTATCGAACGAGTAAAGTGCTCGGGAATGAGGAGAAAGGGGAAGACGTACAGAACACGTCCAGAGAAACACGAAGAAGCAAACCGAAATTTGGAAGATTTTCGAAATACCTAAATATTTGTCATGAAAATTGGACAAATATGTTTTAAAGGTCGTCATTAGATTAAATAGAAGGGGATGGGGACTGGGGAGGGTTGAATTAGAACTGAAACAGAAAATTATTTCGGGCCACTTTTCTCTTTCTTGGCTTGGCTCATATAAATGAGCCAAGCCAAGAAAGAGAAAAGTGGCCCGAAATTTTTTTGTTGGGTTACATAGGGTGAAAAAAGTGCAAAAAATGGTGGTTTAGTTATTATCGTGTGAAAGTGTTTTGATCTCTGATCAATCATTTCTGACATTTTTTAAATAAAATTATATATTATTTTAATATTTCTCTGCAAAATTAATAATATTAGCAATTACACATTACAAATTAAGAGTAACCAGAAAATAATCATTCAATGGGATCCTATAAGAGCCCAACAATTTGAAATCTTGAGACCATCTTCACATTTGCAATTGTAATTTTCGTTCTGAGAAACTTGACAATGGATGCCTCGTCATGTTTTCAATCCCACATGACAGTGCGATAATATAATATGAAATTTCAATATTTTCAGACTACTACAAATGCTAAAATGCTACAACTGATATTGTTGGAAAGAGGGAAGGGGGAGGCAAGGAGTAAAAATTGAATTTTTTTGATTAAAATCGTTGTTTTTTTCAATGTTTGTAAATGAAAATGAAGTTTCTACATAAGGTTGCAGGTGGCATGTCGCAATGAATATCCCAACAAACGAACTCAGGTGCCGTACGATAAAATTCGCGATGCAAAGCATAGTGGCTGACATCTGGTGGACTTCCATGCAACTGACGAAACGGTGCTCCTGGTGGAGTTTTAACCAACCAGAGAAGAGGATTCGTAGGTAACATTCGGTTACATTTTGGCATCAGCTGATTAATGCCGACTGGAGGGGTGGTGGTTTATCACTACAGCATCACCTTTTCAACACCCAATACTAGCGAACCTCGCGAACGTTGCATCGCGAATTACATAAAAGCGAATCTCTTTTTTAAATTTAATACTCAGTTCTCCTAAAAAAATTTATGCGTGGGACTGATTCATGTATTTAATTGTTTGATTTTCTGAATTCAATTACTCTAGTTCCTGAGTTTTTTCCTTCTTCCCCCCTCGTCGCGCAGACTCCGAAAAATTGGTCAAGGTGTTCAAAAGCCTTGAATAAAATTAATGATTAGCCATAAACCCCAGTTCAGGCACGACTTTTAAAGTAAGCCTAAAAAATATTTTTCGTGCCCCAGAATTGTACACCATGAGTCCATATCGGTTTCAAGATGACTTAACTGATTAGAATCTTGTTTTACAAAGAGAGTTCAGATTTTCTTCCGAATAACTAGTACTGGTACATTTGCTAGTTAATCGGTAAAAAATCAAAGATCCTAATCTATAAATGAAATATTAAAAAAAAAGATTAAAACTGAAAAAGAATTCTACTAAAAAATGACTCAGCAGGAGAATATTCTCACTCGAAAAAACAGCACTCCCACTGATTGAAAAAACATCCGGAAAATTTCATAATCAAGAAAAATATCGTCGTCGAAGTGTTCCAAACTAGAAGAAATTTTCATATTCTATTTTCGTACTCGTAAATAAAATATTTACTTTTTTACAAATATTTATCAAAGTTGACTCGACACGATGCTCGACACTCGTAAAATACGAGTGTCATTCTCGCGATAATATTTTCATTTTTACACTAGTACAATTTTTTTCAAAGAGAAAATCTTATCAGTTCGTAATAAAATTTTTTTTTTTATTCAAATCCGAATAAAAAAAATACATGATTAATAGTCACGTCATATCAGTTGTAAACAAATACAACAAACTACTACTCGTAAAGCCCCGTTTACACTTTCAGTATTTTTGGGTCAACACATAACTGGTTGAATACAATTTCTTTTTATTAATTTATTAAAAATTAAAGATGTATTATTTTTAATTTTGAAAATTAATAGTGTATTTTATTTGACTTATAATCTTAATTAAATTAAAAGGATATTTAGGTTAATAATTAAAAAGATTAATTTTAAATTACTAACCTTATTATTATTAATTTTTATTCATTCAATTTTTTTGACTGGAGAACATGAGGAAACTCGACAAAAGTGGATAGGTTTTTGCCATAACTACTTTGTGGATGAAAATACAGCTCAAAATTTTTTTAAATGGTTACATATTTTATGATTTTAATGAACATTATCATCTTACAGATTTAGAAAAATACGAAAATGCGATAAAAATTAAAGGTTTATTAAAAAAGAAATCACCGAAGTAGGTAATACATTTATGCTCTAGGTACTTAGTAAGTACTTAAGTAGGTACTTTTTTATTGATTCATTTTTTTTTTTTTGCTGTAAAAATACTACAGGTTTCCAGAAATTCAAAAAAATACACGAAAAGAGACATATTGAGAAACATACAAGCCATATTTTGGTACATAATTTTCATTCCACTTCTGGTATAAATTTTTATTTTATTTTAATAGAATCTATACTTTTTTTTATAAAGGATATAGCCGGGTTTTAGGTGAATTTGGCCCCCGCTCCGATTTTTGATCTAACCCCTCAGATGGTGTTCCTTGATGTAAAAAAAATGTAGACAAATTTTTGACCCCGCAACCCCCTTCCTTTTGAAGTTATGGCCATTTTATTGCATTATTTTCAAGAATTTTTAATTTCAGCGGAAGTGAAGGAAATTTTCCGTTCTTTTTGGCACAAAGTTACATCTCGTAGATATGTATTTACGAAAAAATTTTCATCAATTTCGGTGCACTCCTTCATGTTTTTTCGGCTATTTGAAGTTTTCAATCGTAAAAAACACCATATAAGCGAAGAGCGACCACTTTTTGAAAATATCCCAAAAACGAGTTTTTTAACGTAGATTCACGTCACGCATTCACGTTTGGCGATTTCGATGCACCAAGGACCAAAAATCGCGAAAAACTGTACAAAAAAGTAGTTTTTAAAGCAAATTTTTAAAATTTTAAACGTTTTGTATGGAAAGAAATGACTAAACGAAGAAACTAACGTCGGATTCGTGTTTAGAGAGTAAAAATACTTCGATAAACACCCTTTTTGCGATCGTTTTACTTGAAAGCTCGAAATTCGCTATTTTTGTCATGAAAAATCAGTGAAAAAGGTGAATTTTTAGACTTTAAGCAAAACGATCGCGAAAAGGGTGTTTATCGGGGTATTTTGACCCGCTAAACACGAATTCGACGTTAGTTTCTTTATTTGGCCGTTTTTTCCATATAAAACAGTCAAAATTTTAAAAATCTGCTAAAACAACAACATTTCTGCATTATAGACCTTAGTTCACAGAAAACAGCCAAAATAAAATACTCCGGGAAAATCTACATTAAAAAATATGAAAATGTGCAATACATTACCAAAGCAAGAAACACACCTTCCTCCCTTCCCCCACCCACTTTTACCCAGTGATCACTTACTACCCAAGTACCTACTTGAATGTACCTACATTGGTCAATTGGACATGCACAATAACGTTTCAGCAGGGGTTCAAAATTTTAAACTTGGTATGAGCAAAGGGGGCTCGAAATTTTAAATTTGGTATTGATGAATTTTATTTTCATTTATTTTCCCACCATTTTATTTTATATTTTTTGGGTTGGACAAAATTTTTCATCATTACAGCCAAAATTTTGGGGGTAACTCTACATACAAAGTCTATACCTATTTTTTATGTAGATTTTCCAGAATGATGAGAAATGAAGCTAAAGCGGGTGAAATTATTGAAAAATTGACCATGTTTTCCTTTGTAGATCTCAATTCCGCAAGTTTCCGCAAAAACTAATATCACAGTCGTATTCAAGGCATCTATCACTCTAACAATATAGTTGGGGGAACTTGAGTGAACTTTGTATAGTTTTGGTCCAATTTACGCTCATAACATTGCAAAAAAAGGACCATCTTTAATCAATAGTCTTAAAATTACGGTTCATAATGGCCAAAAACCGAATAGGGTATCGAAAAGTACACACTTTGACGAATATTTTTCACGATTCACATTTGAAAATAGGTCAACTTAAACTTGAACATCAACTAGAAGCCACTGAAAATATACTACAAACTGAAGCAAACTACTAGACGTTTTAATTCAGCGTGATTGCCAAGTTGATTGGTGAAGATTTTTTTTTTTTAATAATTTCGCTTGTTTTCAGGGGTCTCCTGGCCCACTGTGCGACGCCACTGAGGCCCCGATTTTCTCTGGACGGCCCTGTATTTATGTATAAACATTTTTAGAATACGAATTCCAAACTAATTATCTCATCATGCAGATCCAATTCAAAGATTAAAAATTGGAAACTTTACATTGGGTGCGTTCAGCTTGAGTTTGAAATTATGGGCTGCATTCAATTTGGGATTAGGTGTATGTATACATATACCGATCTACGTCATAATTAGGTGTAAACAAACAAATTCGTTCAAATTTTAAAAAATGCTGGTCATAAAATTTATTATTATGATCTATGACTGGACAAATCTGATGGCATTTTTTAAAATTTGAACGAATTTGTTTGTTTACACCTAATTATGACGTAGATCGGTATATGTATACATACACCTAATCCCAAATTGAATGCACCCATGTTTACACAATTTCAAATCATCAACAAATTCTCAACATGTGCAAATTCGTTCATTTCATTTTAGTTCTGAAAATTTAAAGTTTATTGGCTGTGATTAAAAATTCGAAGTAAAATGAAAAATTATCAAATTACTTCAAATTGTACATTTTTGTAAACATAAAACCTGCAGTAGCCAGTAAATTTTGGTGAAGCGAGAAAATTAAAAATTAAATTTAAACGAACAGAATCTTTCAAGAACGAAAAAATCTGATTGGCTACCCTTTGTTTACACACTATTTCAATTTGTGTAAACGCATTTTCAAGCTTAAGCTGAACGCACCCATTATTTCGCATTTTTTTATACTTAAATTATTCATTTTTAAAATATTATTAGCAGGGAATAGGAACCGACTCCGGAGTCGGAATCAAACTGACTCCAAATTGACTCCATTTCCGTCTTGACTCCGGAGTAAAGCCGGAGTCAGGGAGTAAAGTCAAGATTACATCCGGAAATCCAAGACCGCAGTAAGTAGTCAAGTAACATTTTTGACTCCGAATGTCAAGCAGGAGTCAGGAGTCGAGATCTGAAAGTTACTCCGGAGTCAACATTTCCCCTTAACTCTGGGGGTTAGGTGGAGTCAGAAGTCAACTTTTCGGCTGATTTCTATTCCCTGGTCCAAAATCGGAGTCAAACTGACTCCAAATTGACTCCGACTTAACTCAGGAATCAAGCCGGAGTCAGGGAGTCAAGGCAAAGATTGACTCCGGAGTCAAGTCGGAGTCAGGAGTCAAGGCAAAGATTGACTTCGGAGTCAAGCGAAGTCAAGAGTCAAGATCATAGATTGACTCCGGAGTCAAGCGGAGTTAAGAGTCAATGTCATAGATTGACTCCGGAGTAGTGTGGTACGAATATTCGAAGATTCGAATATATTCGATTATCAGCAAGTGCAAATATCGAATATTCCAGTATTCGAATATTGAATGAAAAATTTAGAAAAATGAATACGTTAAAATTCGACAGAAAATTGAAAAATGCGTTTTTTTTGGTTGCTTGGAGAAGTATAGCACGTTCTATGCATGGCTATAAAATTCCAATTTAATTTCCGTTGAAGATGCGCTGAAACCCAAACAATTGAAATTAAAAAAATTGTTTACTTATGGGAGTTGTTATTTTCCCTGACTTGGAAGAGTAGCAGGCATGCCACACAGATTTTGGGGGAAAATAGTGACTTTAGTGACTTTTTATGAGGCAAAAAGTGACCTATTTTTTGAAAAAAGTGACCAATTTTTCAATTTTTTTTCATAAATAAATACACCCTCCCCCCCCCAAAAAAAATGCATAAATCAAACTGCATTTCTCTCTGGGATCGTGCTGAAAATACTTTTTTTCTGAAAAATTTTTTCATCAAGGGTAAGGGTGCCATATTTCGACCACTTTTTTTCAAAATTCCACACATCAAAGACTTATTGAGGTTGAAACGTCAGAAATGGCTTAAAAAATACATTGATCCTTTCTCCACCACCCCTAAATTCTGAGCCGATACGATCATTTTTTGTATTTTTTTGAGATTTTTTTCTGAGGGAATTCAAAAATTGATTATCGAAATTTTGGGTTCCTAATTTCGACCACCAGCTGATTTCGTCCACAATGAGCGGAATCTACCCGAAAAGAATTTTTTCATATTCTTCTTTCACAGATAAAGAAAATGAGACCAAAACCACAACCCTACAGCTGAAACATCGCGGAGAATTCGTGAAAATTTTTGGTACGTACCTTCAATTGTTTTCAAAAAACGATGATTTAATTGAAATTTGACACCATACCCCATCACAATTCACAATTATATTGCAGAATTTATTACAAATATTATTCACAATATCAGATCAAAGAATACGTATAAAATTGTTTTCACCTGTAGTACCAGTCATTTTAGCTAAAACATGGCCTTAACCCCCAAAAAAATTAGCAGGAAGGAGAAGTTTCGTATATAAGCTCACAAGGGAGCTACCCGAGGTCGGACACGCGGAATGGAAAAATTTTTTCACATGCTTGTAGAGCATCGCCAAAAACTTCCACAACCAAAATTTCAGCCCCTAAAGTTGATATAGGGGGAAGCTATGGGGGTTTGAATTTCGAGAAATCGCCTAATACACTGAAAAATTACAAAAATCTAAATAACTCGCGTTCTTATGGGGTTTAGGAGATGGATTTTATACCACGAACTGCCCTCGGTATAGGTCATCTGAAGATGGGATAGTCGCCTAGGTTCGCGTGTAACATCAGGGGGGGGGGGATTTTCACTCAAACATTAGTCGTTATTACAATTTTTCTACATCGCACATAAAAGGTATGAGTGAAAATCCTCCCTCCCCTAATGTTACATGCGAACCTAGGTGACTATCCCATCTTCAGATGGCCTTTCTGGTATAAAATCCATCTCCTAAATGCCAAAAGAACGCGAGTTACATATTTCCATTTTTGTAATTTTTCGGTGTATTAGGCGATTTTTCGAAATTCAAACCCCATAGCTTCCCCCTATATCAACTTTAGGGGCTGAAATTTTGGCTATGGAAGTTTTTGGTAATGCTCTACAAGCCTGTGAAAAAAATTTTCATTCCGCGTGTCCGACCTCGGGTAGCTCCCTCGTCAGTAGGGTATGTATTTCGAGATTCCTGAACTTCCCTAAAATTGGTGCATATTTAGTTCCTTTTTTGGGGGTGTAAGGGGGTTCAAATTTTGGTTCTTCGTCTATAACTTTCGAAATTACGCACTAACGAAAAAATAGTTGAGACGAAACTTGTAGAGCATTAAAAAACGAACAATTTTGTCATTTATCATTTCCCCCAGGATGTTATGGGAAGGAGCTAGGACCTTCAGAAAAAAATCAATTTTGAAAATTTCCAATTGACACAAATAATTACCAAAAATCGGGTCAATTGACTTTTAGGAGCGGTTTTTTGCAGAGTAGTGAACGATATTGTTCGAACAAATGAACGATACCCATCCTCCACACAACTCTTCACTTTATCACCGTATACCATCCCGTCTTACCAATTGAGGCGTCCGTTTAAAAAACAACCTTAGTCCAGAATCTGTATATGAGAAAAGGGACCCAGGTGCAACCTTTTTTTCGATACACCTATGTCCCCTTTCTCTTATACAGATTCTGGACTATGGTTGTTTTTTAAACGGACGCTTCAATTATTCGTAAGGCACACAGGACGAAGTCGTAATTCAAATCCATGTGCAGTTATTTTTCAATTATTCATATTAATTATGATTTATGAATTTAAAGAAAATGTAAATGTTCGAATTCAGTAAAAACTGAAACGATGAACCAAAATGCAAGTTCAATAAGTTCATTTTCGCAAAAGAATTTCAATGCGGAATTGCAAAAATGTGTTCGGGAATTTACAAAGGAAAACGAAAGTCTAAATTTTAAAATTTATGGTGAAGAGAATTACATGCCTTCAACAGATTATTAAATTCGTATGGAATCGCGTTTTCCACACATCAAAACCATACCAAAAGTAAGCCACCTTATTACCACACAATTCGACTTTCGTATACTTATTGGAATTTTAATTCTAGATTTTTAAACTATTTTTTCGTTACCCGGATATTAATACGGACTTTTTAGGTTTTGACCCAAAAAAAATTAGCAGAAAGGGGAAGTTTCGGATATAAGCTCAGTAAGACATGTATTTCAATATTCCCGAACTTCCCTAAAATTGGTGAATATTTTGACCCCTTTTTGAGGGGTGAGGGGGTTCAAATTTTGGTTTTTTGGCCATAACTTTCGAAATTACGCATTTACGAAAAAAAAGGTGAAACAAAAATTATAGAGAATTAAAAAACAAATAATTTTGTTATTTACAGCTTTTCCCTAGGACGTCATGGAAGGGAGCTGGAGCCTTCCGAAAAAAATCAATTTTGAAAATTCCCTATTAACAGAAATAATTATCAAAAATCGGGTTAATCGACTTTTGAAAGCGGGTTTTCAGCATAGTATATCCCATTACTATGTAGAACAAGAAAAATGTATGGCCGACCCCTCATCTCAGAGTAGGGGGGGGGGGGGTGGACTCTCCGTAGAAAAAGTCGAGTTTTCCCTCACGCATAGCTCAGCTACAGTGAAAAATTCGAAAAATTGGTTCAAACAAACATTGTAGAGCGTTAAAAGACGAATATTTTACTTTTTTTACTTTTTTTCTACGTGGTTTTGGGGGCGAGTTATCGCAAAAAGAAAAAAAGCGACGCGGCGTTCAAAAATTTTTCATCAACTCAATAAATTACGCATGTGTAGATCTGGTATAAAATCTAGCGAACCGATAGCCCAAAAAGTGGATTTCTGGGGTTTTTGTGATCACTGAACTCGATTTTTATCATCATTTAACCCTTGAAACTAAATTGGACCCCAAAAGACAAGGTACAAAATTCGGAAAACATTTTTGAACGCCGCTTCGCTTTTTTTCTTTTTGCGATAACTCGCCCCCAAGACCACCTAGAAAAAAAGTAAAAAAAGTAAAATATTCGTCTTTTAACGCTCTACAATGTTTGTTTGAACCAATTTTTCGAATTTTTCACTGTAGCTGAGCTATGCTTGAGGGAAAACTCGACTTTCTATGGGGGGTCCACCCCCCTACTCTGAGATGAGGGGTTGGCTATACATTTTTCTTGTTCTACATAGTAATGGGATATACTATGCAAAAAAGCCGCTTCCAAAAGTCGATTAACCCGATTTTTGATAATTATTTCTGTTAATGGGGAATTTTCAAAATTGATTTTTTTCGGAAGGCTCCAGCTCCCTTACATGACGTCCTAGGGAAAAACTGTAAATAACAAAATTATTTGTTTTTTAATTCTTTACAATTTTTGTTTCACCTTTTTTTCCATAAATGCGTAATTTCGAAAGTTATGGCCGAAAAACCAACATTTGAACCCCTTCACCCCTCAAAAAGGGGTCAAAATATTCACCAATTTTAGGGAAGTTCGGGAATATTGAAATACATGTCTTACTGAGCTTATATACGAAACTTCCCCTTTCTGCTAATTTATTTTGGGTTTGGGCTTTATTTTAGCTAAAAAGACTGTATTATATTTCTATTCATGTATAATACGATTAATATCGTAATTATTCTTGATTCGACTTTTATATATTGGAATCTTAATTTTAGATTTTTTCGGTGATTTTTTTACTATTTTTTCATTATCTGGATTTTTCTATGTAATACGATAATAATTCTTGGTTCTAAGTTTCATTTTGTAATGTTGACTGTTGGCAATTTCTTAATTTTAGACTTTTGTATGTAGCGGGACCGGATGAAAAAACCGAGCGCATAATCGAACTCAGCGCCTTCAAATCAGTAGAATTCGATGTATTACTTCACGTTTTTCATTTTTTTGAATTTTGACCAAAATTGAGAACACCTGTGCCCTGAGGGGTATTGAGATCCCATCTTGAAAAGTAATTAGTTGAAAAATACATAAAAAGTTTTTTTCATAACAATTTTTTCAGATTTTCGAATGGGGCCCCTCATATTTTGTACTTCTTATGCAAGTTGAGCTTTCATCACAAAAGTTCAACTTTAAACTTTTAAAAATATGATGATCAATTTTGAATCTCCTTTCAATAGATGAACAGATTTACCTTGGACTTGACCGATCTCGAGATATGTGCCTTCAAATTTGAGCAGGCATCGGACCGAAATTTCGAAAAAAAATAGTAACTTCAGTAACTTTTTTTCTGAAAAAAGTAACCAATTTTTTGTGAAAAAGTAACCAATTTTTCGTGAAAAAGTAGACAATTTTTCAATTTTTCGCCTTTAAAAAATTATTAATACCCCCTCCTCCCCATTTTTTTTCAAACTTGTTTTTTTCTCTGTAATTTTACTACCGAAGAGAGAGAAAAAAATTTCATCTAAGAATGAGTTTCATCAGTGGCGTAGCCAGGAATTTCTCATGGGGTGAGTCAGAACTTTCATGGAACTTTCATAAATTTTTGGAAAGTTCTAAGTTTACTTCCATGCCAATTATTTTGGCCTCAAAACTCCAAAATAATGAGAAATCTAAGCAGTAGGCGTCAAAATCGGTCTTTGGAGAGTACAAAATTGCCATGTATAATTTATTTAATTGTGATTTTGTTCATGCCCGAGCGAAGCGAGGGCGAAACTTCGAAAAAATTGGATTTTCAATGCCTAAAACAGGCATTGGAAACCATTTTTTTCGTATAATTGCCTCAAATAATTCATTAAACTGTGATTTTGTTCATGCCCGAGCGAAGCGAGGGCAAGATTTGAAAAATTTAATTTTGTATGTTCCAGGCATCATAGTGAAATTTGGCGGGAAAAAAGTAACTTTAGTAACTCAATTTGGGAAAAAAAGTAACCAATGTATTACCAAAAAGTAACCAAAAACTCAATTTTTAATGGTAAAATTTGTAAAAAAACAAAAAACAAAACATGTAAGTACTTAATGCAATTATTATAACTTATAAGCGCTCCCAGAAATTATGTAAGGGAGGGGCTGAGAATTGGAGAAAAATGGGGTAAGAGGGGGGTAAAAATTCGTAACACACTTCAAAATCTATTTTTACAGTAGTGCTCGTAAAGTCAGGTTAATTTCAGTGGACAGATGAAAAAATGTAATACAGATAAAAGCGAAGAAAAACTGAAAAATTGCAAGAATTCTCTAAATCTGAATCAGTGAGATGAATATAAATGAAAATCAGTGATTCGCATTGATCGTTTAGTCAAAATTACTGATTTTTTTCTGGTTAATTGAAAATCGACTGAGAAATCAACGACTTTTGACTGCAATATCAATGAAAATTATTTTATTGGTTCAAAAAGGCAGAGTTTTTATAAAACTTGATTGATGTAGATTTAGAAAGTTATATTCTAATGTAAGAAATAAGAAATATTATTTTTGAAAAGAGTAATAAAATGCACTTCTCTGAACACTTTTGAGGTAAAATTTCATTTTTTTATTGAGCTTGGATTGAATCTGCTCGACTCCGGGACTTAATCAGACATTATGCAAGGGCGGGGAAGAATTTGAAAAAATGGGGGTGTGTCAAAATTCAGTAAAAAAAAGTGAGTATCTAGCCTACCTACCCTGTAAATTTATATGAAAATCAGTGATTTTTCATTGAAATATTAAACAAAATTATTGATTTTTATTTGACAAATTGGAAATTGATTGGAGTTTTGACTGAAATATGGGTGATAATCTCTAGTTTTTGATGAAAATTATTTCACTATACTTAACTAAGAGAATGAAAATACACCAATTTTGACTGATTCAAATTTAGGGAATGATAGTGTATTCAAGAAACAGAGGGATCAATGTATTGCCCGAGCGGAGCGAGGGCGAAATTTTTTGAAACAAAAAAGTCTCCAAAACTCGACTAAACCGAAACTAACAGACACTTTACGCTTGAAAAAATCAATTTTTAGAGAAAAATTGTGAAAAAGGGGTAAATTTTTTGAGAAATTTTGGAAAAAAGTAACTTTTAGAGGTAAAAAGTAACCAAAGTAACTTTTGAAGTGGAAATAGTAACCAAAAGTAACTTATCTCGAAAAAAGTAACCAAGTTACTAAAAAGTAACCACGCTATGATGCCTGATGTTCAAAAAAGACATTTTGCATGTAAATTTTATGATTTCGTTTTGCCATTTTTTTTTGCGAGTTGAGCGAAAAAAGTAACTTTGGAGCTGAAAAAGTAACTACATAAAGTAACTTTTTAGCCAAAAAAGTAACCAAAAGTAACCGAGCTTGAAAACAGTAACCAAGTTACTTTAAAGTAACCGCCGTCCGACGCCTGATTTGAGCCGTTTCGCAAAAAATCCCAATTATACGAAAATTACTAGGGCCACCCCCCCGCCCCCTGAAGGATTAGAATCGGAATGATGGTGATTCCTTCATTAGGCCATCGAGGGAAACTCGTAAAAATATTTTAAGCGAAATCGGAAGATTCGAGGTTAAAACCTGGTCGAGTTGACATGGAATGAACCTTATACAACAAAAGGGGAGATAAAAACTCGAACAAATGATTCACCTTTCTTCATTCTTTACGATAAAATAACGCGTACGAATTGAAATACCAAAGGAGAAGGGTGCGTCAGCGCATAGATTAAGAATACTATGCGTCAGCGTCATCTTCGCTTATCATAGCATAATAACTCACTCTCCAGTTATCGTGCCACCGAACGTAGAAAAAATTACAATTGCAAATACAATTCACGAAAAATACGTAGACCATTTCAAGTTAACGAGATGTGTCATTTAATTATACGATATCGACATCCGAGCTAATTGAATTTCAAAGGGAGCCACGATGAACCAGGAAGAGGTGGGAAAAACTCCAGCGTTTGGCCTTTTTCGTCTACAGCACGAAGCACGATGCACGAACGGTATTGACCGTGATGGCGGTCATAGTTCAACACACAATTAGTCATATTAGTAAACAAATCCCGTCTACGGTGTGCGAATATAAAATACAAACACCCCGTTATGCGACCCGAACCAGTAAACCAGGAGACGAAATATTTGCACGATGGAACAAGGTCGTTATGAAAACACTTTCGTTATAAAATTGCCATTTTTCTCGGACTCGATTACATAAATTTTACAAGTCTGGTTCGCATATGCCGAAGGTGTTACATAACGAGTTGGTTCACATGCAGGTTCGAACGTTGGTTCAGATACGAACACGTTTGAACGAGACGGCTTCGGTTATCGCACGTAGCATCGTTATCTTATACACAGAGACAAGATCGAACGAAAAATTGAAAGCTCACCTCAGCCACGGACGGTTTCATCGATTCGTTCAACGACTGGATCCAAAAATTGACTAATTCGTTGACAATAGCTTGATCGGAATACAACCACAGGAACAATTCATTAACCCATTTGGTACTTTCGACTTCAGCTCCGGTGGCTGGCGGAGGCAAAACGATCGATTTCGGTTTCGTTGAGATATTCGCGATCTTACCGGATTTCGATCCGAGTCTTTTACGTACCGGAGGAGTCGACGGAACGGTTTTGGCGGACGGGCTCGACACGTTTTTCGCATTGGCGACATCTTTGACCGATGTTTTGGATTCGGGGCCGAGATTTTGAGCTTTTTCGTTGGCTACGGCGGTGGCAGCCGGCGACGTGATTTGTTTAGGTTTCCTGTACTTACCGTACAGATGATACGATAATACTAGCACTAATAACACGAATACGAAAATACCGAACATATACATGGCTATAGTATCTAATGTAGTATTCACGTTGCCGTCGAATGTGCAAATTAAGTCGTCGATTTTATCCGCCAAATCGGCCATATTGTTCCATCCTTTCGGCTTGTTCGGTACACGATTTTTCTCAACGTTCGCAAAATCAATATCGAAATTACAAACAGCTGCGGCAAAAGAAGACGAATATTAGTTATCTTCTAAAATTAACACCAGCACAAACACGACTGCACAACGAAAATAGCACAAAACACTACTGCATATCGCATTACGATTTACCAACCACTTCCTAACACTTCTCCTCGCACCGTACGAACATCAACAACTACTACACCGAACCAAAAATGACCTATTATCAAATGTATACAAAAATTCCCAGTGCAACCGTCGAATCGAATGCGTTACCAGGGCTGCCGCGTAACCGAAACAAAAATTCTCTCCTTCGCGCTAAAGTTTAGCTTTGTAGCTTGACGGCTTGGGCGAACTCGCGAACTAGCGATTGGTAATTACCGTAATGGAATTTTATTTTTTAATAAAAAGGAAAAAGGATTAATTTAATTAGGATTTAGATAACGATAAGTCGATAACTCTACAATTAATAATTATTATTCCCAACAAATGAATAGTTTTAAATTGTTACATCAAACGGGTTAGGTTCGAAACTTCGAATAATTTTCTGTCGATTAACAGGAAGATTAACAACATTTATAGTTCGATCGTCTTCGTTCATTTATCATTTATCGAATACTGAATTTTTTCGTTGTAGTTTCATCATTATTTAATTAAAACCGTAACAAATCTATAAAACCAAAACTGAAATTAAACAGACAGGGCCGGATCCGGAAATAAGAAAATTTAGCGGGCCACCGATAGTCCATTTTTACCAGTCCACGCAACATTCACCGGCCCATTTTTTCACCAATTTTTCCGGATGGGGGGGGGGAGCTTGAGCCCCAACCCAGTAACACAGAACAGAAAGAAAGGAATTAGAAGCAACTACGACGGATTGAGATAAAGTGAATAATAAAGGACACAAAATTCGATAGGTAGTAAGTTTTGTACAGATGATATTTTCATTGTATTATTACTAATTTGATTATGTATACCAACTTGTAAGTTGCCACAGTAACAATATTTACATAGGGAGCGAACATCCAATTTGTTTGGAAAGAAATTGGCGCAGCTTTTCCAACCGTTTGTTGATAAAAATTATATCAACAAATGATCCGAAAAGATGACGAGTCAATTTTTTTCCACGCATTGTATGTTTGCTCCCTCAGTTCTTTTCAATATCAATTCTTCCCACATTATATTATTTTATAAGAATAACTTCGAATGCTTTCAATCGAATGATCTTTAAAAATTGAACAAACTTTTCCAAGAGTTGGAGCATTTTTTATTTTCCAAAAGATGGAAAGTTTTCCAACAAATTAAGTATTATAATTTTTCATAAATTTATCATTTTTCGAAAACCATTTAATTTTTTGAAATTGGATGTTTGTCGAAAAATGTAGAATTAAAAAAAAACAGATAACTTTTTAAAAATTGGGCAATATTACGTTTTTTAAAAATTAGTTTTATTTTTCAAACATTGAGAAATTTTTCATGGATTGGGCCATTGGGCGATATTTTCCAAACACTGTACAGTTTTAAGGAAAATTCGACATTTACCTAAAAATGTAACAGTTTTCCCTCCCATAAAAATTGCGCGGTTTTAAAAAATGGCCATTTCTTCAAAAATTTAGTCTTATTTTTCAAAAATTCAACAGTCTGAAAATGGATATTTTCCAAAAATTAAGACATTTTTTCCTTTCAGAGCAATTTTAATTTTACAGTTTTTCAAACGTTGAACAATTTTTTAAACATGACAGTTTTGAATTTTTTCAAGTATTGAGCAATTTTATTTCCATCAAACAGTTTTCCAAACATTGTACCACTTTTCAAACATTATACAATTTTACGAAAATTACACTCGTCCAGTAATTGGTCAGTTTATTGAAAATTGGACGGTTTTTAAAAAAAGGTCCATTTTCATAAATGGATGTTAATTTTTTTCTAAAAAATGATAAATTTTCCAAGAATTAAACAATTTTTCAAACAGATCACTTTTTTTAAAAAACAAACAATTTTTCAGACATGGGAAAAGTTAGAATTGGATAATTCTAGATGTATTTTTTTTTAAAAACTAGTTTTTCAAATTATGTATGCAACAATTTTCTATGCATCAAAAGCTTCATAAAAATTGCACAATTTTTCAAAAAAATAAACTATTTTTCAAATAATGGAGAATTTTATAAGATTATGCCAATCATTCAAAAATTGACCTATCCGCAAAAAATAGACTATTTTCCATTTTCCAAAAATAAGGTCATTTTCAAAAAATACCATGTTTTTTTTTTTAAATCAGTGAATTTTTACAAATACGAGACAGTTCGTCAAAAATTAATAGTTAGTTTTCCAATTATTGTACCACGTACCTGCATTGTTACTAAAAAAAAATTTGATCGTATTTTTAAAAATTGACAATTTTTAAAAAGGAAGCTATTAGTGAGGGAAAAAGCTAAAAATTAAAGGTAGGTGTTTCAAACAAAGGAAGAGACTGGGTTTCAAAAAAGTTTTAAAAATTCAATTTATCTTAAAAATTTGTTCGAATTTTAAAGCCCAAAATTCGAACAAATTTTAAAACATTGAATGATTATCTAAAAAATTTGGCGATATTATAAAAATTAAAAAATTTGTAATAATGAAGTAATAATTTAAAAAATTGAAAACTTTTTTAAAAAGTCGTAATTGTTTTAATTAGTCATAGAGAGATTTCAATAAATAATTAAGTTTTGAAAAATTGTAAGTAAAGAATTGTCTAGTTTGTAAATTTTTTTGTGACTTATTGGTCACTTTTTTCTTTGTTTGGTTTAGGTCAGTCGGGTCACTTTTTTTATGAAAAAACAAAAGAAACTTCAATATAACGATACATACAACAACATTACAAAAGTCAGTAGGTAATTGTTTTGTTTTTGTTTTTTGTAGAATGAATAGCTGAATCCTACTCCTCGATGAAAATAATCTATCAATAAGCTAAGTTATTAAATTTTCCATAAGTTTTTCACGAATAAAAATTAAAAAGTTCAAAGAGAGTAACAAAGATAATAAAGTTTCGAATCCAAAATTTGAAACAGTAACTGAAAATTTTGTAAAACAAAATGAAGAGTGAAGAGTAAATTTCCAAGATTTTTCTCCCACGTAATCACAATGCTTCGTAAATCAATCTTCAATGATCGTGTCTCATGATTTCTACAGGCTTATTCGTCGATCCTTTCAGGATATAACAGAAATAAAAGGTACTTTCATTAGATACATATCGAAAAATTTCTTACAGTCACCGCCTACATACTTCAAATGAAAATTTTTCGAAAAGATACGAACTACAGCACTGAAAAAATTAAGAAAAAATTATAACATTAGAAAAACGAATTAAAATTCATAAAAATTTGCTAATCAATATTTTTGAAAACTGTAACTTCAAAATTACTTGATAAAAAAAATATACATATCATTAAATATAAACAATCTTTCATAGGTATTTCAATTAAATTATTTCAGTTTGTGATTTATCAAAAATAATTATGATTTGGTACTATATTCAGCGAGTACCACTTTGATGATTTTAAATAAATCAGATATAGACATAATTATATACGTTCACTACACATCACACATCACAATATTCAAATCTTTCAAACACATTTACATATCGTTAAAAAAATAAAATCGATTAATAATGGTAATTTGGTAATACAAAATAATGAGAGCAGATGTCATACAATAAATAAAAATGAAACATATCTAAACGAACGAATTATTCTCTTACACACGTTAAACATTTTTAAAAAATTAAAAAAAAAAACAAAAATCGGCATACTATAAACTTCAAGTTATCTAGCATATAAAGACAAAAATAATTCATAAAATCACACGGTCAAAGGTAAATTTAGGTATAAGTACCTCATAATAATACACATTGGATAATAACACGAACATCTAGTACAATAAAATCCTTTTTTCGACAACTTTACGACATATAGGACACTCGGACATACGATCACCGCACATTTGACAGGTTCCATGGCCGCATAAGAATATCATATTCTTCAATTTATCCAAACACACCGGACACATCGTCTGTAATTAAATAAAAAAAAATACCACCCTCGTTAAAAACCCAAACTTCTATCTCGTTGGTGAAATTCCATGATACGATTAGGCACCGTTGCTATTTTCATTTCATAAAAAAAGACCCTTTTTCCGTTTCACCGTCGAAACGGAGAGCACATCAAAAGATTTCCTCGCACTGGCAATTCGACTCCTATCTGGTGTTTATGGAAAACAAGCAACAACAACAACAAAGTAAAAAAAGGAATGTTGTAGTAGCGTCCTATAATACAATAGAAGGATTTTCTTTTACCAAAAAAAAAAAAAAGGAAAAAAGGAATGTAACGAATAATTTTTTAATGCATACGTAGCCTGTTGCTAAATTTTGATCAACATTTTCATTTCTGAGAAATTTCCTCTGAAATTTTTTCACAAAAAAAAGGAAATTTCAAATTCAAAATTGACGATGTTGATCAAAAAGAGAAGCAATGGCATTTTCGGATGAATCGCGAAATTTCAACCCACGCCAATAGGTAAGTCATAATTTTTCATTTATTTGTTATAAATTTTAATATTTTATTTTGTTTAGAAATGGTAATGTATTTCAATAAGTTTTATATAAAAAATTGTTTCAAAACATTTATTATGAATTCAATATTTAATGTAAGTTTATAATATATTTTTGATATTTTTATTATATTATTGGTGTTTTGTTGTGATTTAGATGGTATTTTTATTGCGAGTTGATGGGCCTTCTTACAAAAAATAAGTACTACTCTCGAATGTTTTTTTTTGGGGGGGGGGGGGTGAAATTGCCAGCTTAAAATCGGCACTAAAAAAAAAAATTAAAAAAGTGATATTTTTAAGATTTTCCGTGAAATATCAACAGATTTCGATAGGTAGCAAGCTTAGGTACCATTATTTCGAATACACTGAGAAAAATGTGTGGTAAAATTGACTACAAATTGTGGAAAAACTTATCCAAAAACTTTAAAAAGTACCACAGTTTTTACTTCTTGAACCCATATCATGCTCTCAGACCCAAAAAAAGCATAGGTACCCCATGAATACTTTTCCATACTTGGATTGTGGGCTAATAAATTTTCACGTTTTATTTTTGCATGATTTTTATTGTTATTTAATTGTTTTAAATTTTTTTTACAATTTTTGTCCAGTTCTCGAAAAGTTATGAAAGATATGACGCAAAAACGTTTCATCGATTTCAGGGGACTTTTTAAAAAATTCAACGTTTAAATAGTACAAAGGAGCTATGATTTTTCAAAATCAACATTTTTAATCATTTTTACGCATTTTATAAAATCAAGTAATAACACAATTTTCCAAAATTCGTAACTTTGAGTTCAAATTCGAATTTTTGGGCAAGAAATTTTTTTTTATGTGCTGGAAAATTCCAAAATTTTCTGATGGCTCCGAAACGTTTTGAAACTCCTTCCCGTCGATTCGAGAGGTCGAAAATAGGGTATATACCAAGTTTCAGCTTTTTACACAGTTGCGTGTGCAAGGGGAATATTTTGGAATTTTTTACAGAAAAATATCCTGCCCAAAAATGCAAATTTGAGCTCAAAGTTACGAATTTTGGAAAAATGTGTTTCAATCGATCAAATAGGTCACCAATATGGATAATCCGCGATTATAGGTGCTGAAGTGCATAGGGGCCATTTTTATGGGCTTTTCTCCAGCACTGGAAAATTTAAAAATTTTCTGGTGGCTCCGAACCGTCTCGAAACTGCTTCCATTCGATTCGGGAGGTTGAAAATACAGTATCTACCAAGTTTCAACTTTTTTCCTCGATGTGTGCCCATTTGGCGAATTTTTAAATTTTTTTCAGGGAAATTTTTTGCCTAAAAATGCAAACTTGAACTCAAAGTTACGAATTTTGGAAAATTGTGTTTTAATCGATCAAATAGGCCATCAATATGAATAATCCGCGATTATAGGTGCTGAAGTGCATATGGGCCATTTTTATGGGCTTTTCTCCAGCGCTGGAAAATTACAAAATTTTCTGGTGGCTCCGAAGCGTCTCGAAACTGCTTTCAATCGATTTAGGAGGTCGAAAATAGGGTATATACCAAATTTCAACTTCTTCCGTTGATTAGATCAAATTTTCATATTTCGCAGAGGGCGGAGGTAATTTCGACACTTCAAAAATTCGCCAAAAATCGAGAAATGAACTTCAACTTCAGCCACCTGAAATTTTTGATACGGGGCCCTGTTATAATGTACTTTCGATTATTTTTTGTATGGGCTCAAAATTTTAAGTACTTCGAGTTGCGATACCTCCCTAGTGAGATCTTTCAAAACGTGACAAACAATAAATTTTGAAATCTTTTCTATTCCTTCCCTTTTTTTTCAACGTCGTGGTCAAGAGCATCATAGTAGCATTTTTTTTCTCATCACAGTTTATTAAAAAGTATGTTTCCAAAAAAATTAGGATTTTAAATGAATTTTGTAGAAAGAAAGTCAATCCCCCCTGCGTAGCAACAGAAAACTTATACTTAAAAAATTCATAATTCAATAAAAAAATTTGTAACTACTTACACGATTAATAAAAAAAATCAGACAAGATATGTAACAATTTAGCTCGAATGGAGAAAAAGGTGAATTTTTTGAAAAATTTAGAATAAAAAGCAAAGAAACACTTTTCTAGACGATATATCCTTCTTTTGAATTTTTTTTAAATTCCAGGGAAAATTGCAAACTTCCCTTGCATTTCCCCGACTCTCCTACATTTTAAAAATTTTCTCACTTTTCCAGGTTTTTCAGAAAGTGAATACATTATTATTTTTTTTTAAATTGAATAATTTTGACCCAAAATATGCAAAATACCTACACAACTTTGCCAAATTTCATCGAAATCGCCAAAATTCTGTCCAATTTCTGTAAAATTAATGACCGAAGATTTGCCACTCTCTTCTTACCCCTCTCATTTCATTGTAATTGCAATTAACAGTAGGAAAATTCGACGAAACTTTTCACAGGGCGTATTTTTGTCATTCGAACATTCAAGCTATTCCAAGTTCGAATTTCAATTCGACCAAATCCTTTGTTCGAATAAAACTTGCTCTTCTCATTAAACGATGAATTTTTCATTAAAAGTTCCACCATTTTTTCTCAGATCATCATTTTCATCACTCGCATCCAAATCATATCTCTATTCTCTATTCCTTTTATTTTTTTCAACAAACGAAATATTTTGCTGAAATCCTTCTCAAATTGTACTTAATCCGGCTCTGCCAAATCCTTCTACACCTTTCGACACAATACCTCAAAAATACATCGAAATCCTCCCTTCTACCCCTCCTACAAAACGTATTTTTTAAACCATCACACACATCGCCTCAGGATCCAACCCAACCACATCCACCTATACAATCGACTCGAGACAACGTCGAGTTCATTAGGACAAATGTGGTGCCTGTGCCATTACCCGTACGTAGAAAAATTACACACGTAGGTATGGAATTACTTGTTCTTTGATGTCTTGCAATTGTTGCTGTAATTTTTGTATATCGTACGTCGACGTATCTCGACTTCCGTTATTCATCAACGCTCCTCCGGTACTGGGCGCGCTGCTCGGATTAACTGTGCGTAAAAGCCCAACAAAAGAGCACACAGAATTAGGTACAACAAAAAATAATACGCCGAGTACGACGATAACTAGAGTATACGACGTATTATACTATATAAGCACACCGCACAAAACACGACGACTACGACGTCGTAACCGGCCGTAGAGAAAATGTACCGTGTATATCTCTTTTTCGCAAATTCCACCGTCCTAAGTACCTCGTAAATTTACTCTTAATTAATTCAAAATGGGCTAAAATTCACTTACCATTAGTAGGCGCTGTATTAACATTATTTGCATTTACATTGCTTATTTTACCGACATCCTCGACGATATCGGGCTGAACTTCGGTAATGTTACCTAAAAAAAAAACCGAACCAGAAAAAAGTCAGAAAAAATTACCAACGAAGAACGTAAAATTATAGAAAGAGAAAAAAAAACCTAAACCAATTGAAATTCAGTATCGGTATTTAAATTAAATTGCGCGAATAGTCGCGTGCTCCTCCTTCAATGGATTTGCTCAACAATACACAAAGGCGAGCTTTCGCATCGGCGTACCCGGACAAAGGGTAGGTATATTTTAATAGGAAAATTTTCCTGCTTTGTTGTAATTTTCTCGCAGAATTCTTCCTTTTTACTTAAAAACACACCATAGCCAGCGACGAGACAGGCAAAAGGCCAGCGAAGAGAAACTACCAGGATGGGGAATAGAACGAGACGGAGGGGAGGGATTACACACAGTATAACATCGTAGTAAAAGCTAATTTCGCAAATTTTAAATTACACATAAAAACCAAACGAAAGAAAGGAAAAAAATTATCGAGCTTGTCGCCTGCTTGCCGTTATGTATTTTTCTCTGCTCCACGTTCCCCGTCCCACCCTTCCAATTTTTATACATCGTACGACATTGCGAGCTCGCGACGACTGTAATAAAGACAATTTTCCAATTGAAAATGTTATCGGTATAAAAATGGGCTAGAGATTTTGATACGAAGGAGAGAAATAACGCAATGGTTCGTCGCACTCCGCGGCTCCCGCCGGTTTAGGCCTTTTCAGCTATACCAATCGAGCCGCCGAATATTTTCGTACTTAAATTGGCTATCGAGCACCATTACAGAGAAATGAGCGAAATAAAAAAAAAAAGAAAGCGCACAAGTTATATACGCTACGCCGAGATGAAATTTTTTGTTTGAAAGCTCGCAATTCTCGAGTATTTCGCTAAATGACGTATACGTGTATTTTTTCCATTCGTTTTTTTTCCAAAGGTTGAATTTTTTACAATTATTATTTGACGTCGACGTACGTAGAGCGTTGGCATTTGAATGGGAAAACGGAACGGATGGAACGTTTGTATTTTCAACGAGCTGAGTTCGTGTACGTAATTCAACGTTTATTGGCGAATTATTACTTTGCCTTTATTCTCGACTCGAGCTTTTTGAATAAAATGGTAGAATGGAAGAGGGCGAGAGAGGGTGGGAAAATGGGCTGAGTTGACTAATTTTTTGGTATTGGCGGGTTTTGATTTTGAGTTTGAATTATTTTGGATAATTTTTTGGATCCCTCGAATAATTAGCAGTGGAATTATAGGTCTCTGAAGGGGAAGGGAGGGGGAGGGTCATCAAATGTAAAAAACAGGTTTTCGAATTTTCTGATCATCTAGGTATATCCCCTTCCCTTACTCAACTAAAATTTGAAAATTTAGAAAATATGACAGGGTGTCCACTATATTTTAGAAATGATTTTCCCTGACTTTTCCAGGTTTTCCAGACTACTTTTTCGAATTTTTCCATACCTTTCAAGGTTTCAAGTATGATATTCGTAAACGAGGGGGGGGGGATAATTTTTCACGTGATGTACTTGGATCCCGAGATTTTGCAAAACAACAATATAAAATGGAATGGGGTATAACGAATTTTTTTGCCAAAAATCATTATTTATAGGTAAGTACTTTTAACGAGATCTTTAGATGCTCTTCTTCGGGCCAAACAAAAAGATTCAAATTTAATTCTGAAAATTTCTGAACCCACCCAACTCCTCCTCACCACAAAAATATGAAAATTGAAATTCATTACCTACAGAAAAAATTTCAAATAAAAAGGAAAAACTATGTATTTCAATGCAAAATTAAGTTTTGAAAAATATAACAGATTATGCCAGGGTGTCTACCAAATCAAGCGAATGAACATTCGGATTTTTCCAGACCGAAAATTCAAAAACTTCTTCATCCCCCCTCCCCAATGAAAAACACATGCCTCAAATTTAGAAATTCACACCATTTTCTGCAATTTTTTAGTTTGTACCAATAAATAAAAAAATCAACGAAGAAGTAAAATTTTTTATAAATATATAAATGTGTTGAGCCTGAGCGAAGCGAGGGCGAAAATTTTTACGAAAAAAAATCTTCAAAAGATAAAAATTCACCACTGTTTCCTCATTCGTGTTTTCCAAAACATGGCCAATAATTTAGACTTCATGTTCCATTCCCACCAATTTTTTTCAACATCGTGGTCAAGGGCATCATGGCATTTCATTTTCATCACAGCTTATTAAAAACTAAGTTTCCATAAAACTTGAGATTTTGAATAAATTTTGTAGAAAAAAAGAGTGTAAATTGCCCCGAGCGTAGCGAGGGAAAATTTTTTGAATAATTCATAATTTAATGAATGAAGACATGCATTTTGAGTACCTATTAATTTTATGGTATATGCATAACGGTCAACAAAAAATGATGAATAAAAAAATTAGATAAAAGATAAAATAATTTGGCCCGAGCGGAGCGAGGACGAAATTTTTTGAAAAATTTATAATAAAATAAGCAAAGAAACAATTTTTTAAACGATTTATCTTTTTTTTTTGGATTTTCGAAAAATTCAAGAGAAAATTCCAAAATTTCTTGACTTTTTCAGACCACCATAATTCCCTGACTTTTCCCGGTTTTCCAGAGAATGGACACCCTGATATGAACAATTAAAAGAAGTTGAGTTTCAGCAGGATACCTACAATATTTCAGACATATCTAATTTTCTTCGAATTTTCTAGGTTTTCCAAACCAAGTTTTTCAGGCTTTTTACATACGATATTTCGATATTTATGAAACATGGGGGGGGGGAATTGTAAATTTTGTCACATGGTAACATAAGCGAAGATGAGGGGGGAGGAGGAATGCCCCAGCCAAAAATTTACAAACACCTAATTTTCAAGGGATGAATTATCATGCAAACTTCATTTATTCATTAAAAAAAGGGAAAAACGTACGTTTAAAACATGATAACATCGCAGTGTACCATATGTACAATTTTTCACAGTCACCATTTAGTAAAATAAATGTGAGCACAGAATTTTTTTTGAATTTTTTTTTTAAGAGCAGATTTCAACAAAAAGTTAATTTTTCAAGTTTTTTGTCTTTGAAAAAGTGGATTTCGAGAATTTTACGAAATATGTCGTAAAAATTGGAGAAATGGGTAAAATATGCTCAAAATATGTCAAAAAACGGTAAAATCACCTAGCATATGTCAATTATATGATTTTTACGAATAATATGCAAAAATATGCTATACAACATGGGCTCATTTCACTCGAAATTTCATGATTCGCAAAGATATTGTAAATATTCCTACCAACAATCAACCAAAAAAAAAAAGTCAAAACATAAAAATCGATCTTTTTGATGAAGAAAATAATTAGGTGCTTACTAAATCGATACAAAAACAATGCACAATTATCGGTTGTAGAAACAGAAATTTTTTAAAAAATTCTGTACCTAAATCTTGCTTTACTATGAAGCAAAAAAAAAAAAAAAACACTTCGAAAATCACGAAATTTCTACATCAAATAAATAGAATTTTTCAAACAACAAACTAATTAAGAAACGAATTCTTTTCTTTCTGAAAATCATAAAATTTTCAAATTTTAGCCCTCGCTTCGCTCGTGCATATGAAAATAAAAATATACTTAAGAATGAAAGGTAGAAGATTTTGCCTCCATTCTACGTAATATTAAAATTTAATTTAAGTAAAGAAATGGATAAATTTAGCTTTTAGATTCCTTTTTCTTCAAAAATTTTGGCCCTCAATTCGCTCGGGCTTGGTAACTTTAATTTTACACAATTCATTCTGAAAATTATGGTAGGACCCTCTATCCTACCATTGATTCTTCATATTGAAAAAAAGTTGAGTAAAAATCTCGTAATGTCGTAATGATAAAGATAGAAAAATTTTTGAGAGGGTCGAAAATGAACTTTTTTTAAAACTGGGGTGGGTTCAAGCCCCCCCCCAAAAAAAAGTTAATGTCCATCTCCGCCTATGCATGGTAATATGGTCAAGGGCATCCGTAAGTTGTTTCCAATGAAAATAGATTTTAAATAAATTTGCAAAATGTCTCACAGAATTGTAAAACTAAGAAGTGAGACTTTTGAACAACTGAATTTCTATTTTAGTAAGTATGACATGTATGACCTTTTGAAGTGAGAAAAGATTTTAAAGAAGAGGTAAAATTATTCCTTTCAATATTGGATTTTCTCAATGATTTGAGAAGTGAAAATTGAAAATAATGTGTTTTTTTGATTCACATTCGTATTGGGTATGGAAATTGAAAATTATAAGAATGAAGTGTACAATTTTTTGAGAATCTTTTGCTTTATAACATCTACACCAAGATTTTTGAAAAAAAATTATGAGATTCTTTAGCAAAAAAGTAGGAATACATACCTAATAATTTTTTCGAAAAATCAAGTTTAAAAAAAAACAAAAATGTCTTTTTTTATTCATCCTGAGAATGCTGCTGCATTAACCCTATACCGTACCTATTTCCAAGCGAGAAGCGACGAGAGGAGCGACACTTGAAAGAGTGATTTTTTGAAACAAAATATCCAATTTTTTTTCAATTTTTCGTTAGGTAGAATTTTAAAACATGCTGGACAATTTTCTATGTACTGAACTGTTATTGAAAAGTATAAAAATTGTCCACTCTGATCAAAACAAAGAAAAAATTTTCTTGAAAAAGTATGTTTGAACCAGAAAATGGCCATTTTTTTAAATATTTTATGTCATTTTCGGTCTTAAGTAAATAAGTGGAAAGTGCAAAAAACGATTAATTTTTAATAAAAAGTGTTGACTTTTGTATGACTTGTATGGCCCAAAATCAAACATATTAAATACTTTTATGATAGGTATTATTTTTTTTTTGAAAAATTCATTTAAATAATAAAAAAGAAATTGGTCAGGTAGGTCTGGAAAAGATATGGGATAAAAATATGAAAAAACAACGTTTTCAGGGGAAAAGATTTAAAATGAGAAATTAAATTTTAAAAAAAAGTTGGGCTTTTCCAAGTCTAAAAAACACCTTCTCATCACATTTCAGGACGAAGATTCAGATTGAAATATCAATTTATCGTTCAATAAGGTCAACAAATTTCAAATGAAAAAAGTAATATCCATTAAGGAATGAAAGAATTAGGCCTGAGAGGAGCAAGGGCAAAAAACTGATGATAAAATGAACAAACAAACACATTTCAAATGATTCTTTCTTCTGGATTTTTTTGACTTTTCCAAACACATTTCAAATGATTCTTTCTTCTGGATTTTTTTGACTTTTCCAGTCTTTTAAAATTTCCTGCCTTTTTCAAGTTTTCCAGAAAGCGGATACTCTGTACAGGTTTCCAAAGTGAATTAATTTATTGGAAAAAACGGGTTTCCGAAATTTTCAACTATTAGTATCTGCACCCCTCCCTCAAAGTTTTGAAAATTCAGAAATACATAATTATGGATAATTAAAATAGGTACAACGCACAGTGGTCCAGGAGACCCCTCAAAACGCGCGAAATTCAGTATCATAAAAAAAAGCAATAAAAGTGAGTAAAAATTAGTGTTTATATAGTTTTTTTGGTCGTAGATTACGAATTTGACAGAAAACAAGCGAGGTCCGTGGGACCTGGCAAGAGGGTTCCCGGAAAACGAAATAAATACTCATCAGTTACCACAAGACGGGATTAATATTTATTTTCAAGGGAAATACGATTTTGTTTTGTGTGGATTGTGGGACACTTGTTTTTTTTTCTAAATTGAAATAAAAATTCAAAATTCATAATTAGAATAGGTATTACTGTTTGAGAAAATTTGAGCTTAGAATTCTTGATAATACGTATTCGAAATCGAAATTGGAATATATAGGTGCTGAGTAAAAGTAGAAAAATCAGGACTTTGAAAACTTGAAAATGAAAACCGAAAACGGAAAACCCCAATTTTTTCAAAATTTTTCAAAAACGAAAAATTGAAAAAACGAAAATAAAATTTTACAAATAGTGTTAAAAAACGAAAAACAAATTTTTACAATGTTCAAAATCAAAACAATTTTTTCGTTTTTCATTTTAAAATCAAAAACAAAAAATTAAAATTCTGATAAATTTATCGGAATTTTACTAGCGATAGCGAAAATAATGCAAAAATAAGGTGATTTAAATTTATTTTCGGATCTATAGGTACCTACTACCTACCTACACCTAGTACGTAGTACCTACAGATCTGTGTTGGGATGATAGGGCATGAATTTTAAAAAATGAAACATTTAGGTAAATTACAAAAAGTTTAAGATTTCTAGATTCCAAGACTAACTCTCAACATTGAAAACTCAAGTAAATAGTACCTAATTAATGATTATAATTCAACTTATGAGACGATATCTTGAAAATATTGGATTTTTCAACCATAAAAAAATCTGAAGTTAGATAGAAAAAAGAGAGGCTTGAAATTGAAAAAAATAAAATAGAATGAACTTCTCTTTTTTCTCGTTTCATTGGATCATGACTTAATGAAGTCTGATTGTTCATTTTTTATTCCAGTTTAGGAAGAAAATCATTTTAAAAAAGTAATTTTGCTTATTTTCTTGCTGTTTTGAATTTTGATGAATGTTCCAAAACAAAACAACGTTATTAAAAATGAAAACGTTTCAATTTTATTAAAAACGAAAAGAGCATAAACGAAAAAAAATCAGAAATGAAAGCCAAAAAGCAAAAACTTTCCGTTTTTGAAATTTGAAACCCTGGAAAGATGATCAATATTAAATGATTTCGAATTTTCGACTTCAAAAAAAGAAAAATACTTCTCACAAAATAAAATCATGTTTCTCAAAAATAAATAGAATTTCGACAATTTCGTAATTTTCTTCTCTCTTTCTCTTGATTGGTTTGGTGCGATGATAAAGTTCACTTTACACCACACCAGATCGCACTGGTGTTGTGCTAACAGCTAAAAAAGCTTATGGAAGAACCGAGGTGATTTTAATAGGGTTCCTACGGGAACCCTAAAAATTGATTCGTGGCAATGGGGAGGGGGTAGGGGAGGTGCTGAAATCGAAATTCACCTAAAATATTGTGTAATATATCGAAATCTAGGTTTTCGAGGTCGTAGATTAAGAATATGACAATAAAAATTTTTTTAGAGGTCATGGGGAGGGGGTGAGGGGTGCTCAAATCAAAATTCACCATAATATCGCGTAGCATATCGGAATCTTGGGGTTCGAGGTCGTAGATTACGAAACCGACAAAAAATTTTTGTGAAAGTTATAGTGAAGGGGTGGGGGTGTTGAAATTGGAGTTAAACCAAAATATCGTGTAGTAGATCGAAATCTAAGGTATTTTTGCGATTTTAGTAACATAAATTAGACCAAAAGTATAAGTGCCACGCCTCAGCACGAAAAATGTTATAGATGAAGTGGTAGTTTCAAGTGCTCTGAACACGATTTTCCAAATAGTTTTTGCGTCCGTCTGCGTCCGTGTGAATTATAAGCAAAAATGTGCCTTTTTCAATGATTTTTTCCGTTTTTAGTAGTTTTTTTTATTTATTAATGTCATTATTTACATGCCGGGAATGTAAAGGGTTTGTAAATAATGACAATACTGGAAAAAAATTACTAAAAATGGGAAAAAATTGTTGAAAAAGGCACATTTTTGCTTATAATGCACACGGACGCAGACGGACGCAAAAACTATTTGGAAAATCGTGTTCAGGGCACTTGAAACTACCACTTCACCTATAACATTTTTCGTGCAGAGGCGTGGCACTTAAACTTTTGGTCTAATTTATATTACTGAAATCGCAAAAATACCTTAGATTTCGATCTACTACGCGATATTTTGGTTTAACTCCAATTTCAGCACCCCACCCCTTCCCTCTTACTTTCACAAAAAAATTTTGTCGGATTCGTAATCTACGACCTCGAAACCCAAGATTCCGATATGCTACGCGATATTATGGTGAATTTTGATTTGAGCACCCCCCACCCCTCCCCATGACCTCTAAAAAATTTGTTATTGTCATATTCTTAATCTACCTCAAAAACCTAGATTTCGATATATTACACGATATTTTAGGTGAATTTCGATTTCAGCACCTCCCCTACCCCCTCCCCATTGCCCCAAATCAATTTTTTTCTGCCAGATTCGTAATCTACGACCAAAAAAACTATATGTACACTATTTTTTACCCACTTTTATTGCTCTTTTTTTATGATACTGAATTTCGCGCGTTTTGAGGGGTCTCCTGAACCACTGTGCAACGTTTCAACAATTTATATGTAGGTTTTTCTTGTTTCTTCAGTTTTGTTGAGTTTTTCAGACATCAGTAATTCCCAGTCACTTAAGTAGCGGATTCGAAATACAAAGATGTCAATTGGGTGAAAAATTTATATATTTTTTATTTAATCGTTCCCTTATTATCATTTTTTTTAGGTCTCACTTTCCAAATTTCATAACTGATCTTCATGTAATTGTTAACTTCACAGAATAAAAATATTTTTTCTTGCATTTTATGATGATAAGTGTAATTTTACAAAATTATTTTTTTGAAGGTAAAAATTTATTTTTTTGCGATTATAAATAATTGTTATGTAAATAAGTTTCTTTTATTGTCTTTTACATACTAAGTTGTGTTTACTCTGCTTCATTATCGTTATTATAAAATCCTAGTTAAATTCCAGGCACTGGATCGGTAAATCTAGAATGTATTAAAGGAAGGGCAAAATGACGCAAACTCATAGAATTTTTACTAAAATTGCATTACTTTCTACCATAAGTACTTGGTAAAGAGTCATCGAATCTTTTCCCTTGCTCTTATCCTTTTTTTGTAGGTAGATAGTATTTTTTAACCCAGTACATATATTTTTTTGTATTGTAATAAACTTTTGAATTAATTACAGCGAAAATTTCAGAAAATCAAAAATACCAAGATTGACTGAAGAAATCGAAATCGAAAACTGAAAATTTTCAAAGTAGTAATTATAAGTAATAAGTATTATCTTTCAACTATTTAAATTTATTTGTTCTAAATTCATTCGGTAATTAAATTTTTATTTTGGTGGGATTATAAATCAATTGTAAATTTTATTTGTAATAAGGATAAAAGCAGAGACGACGCGATTCTTAAAAATTTGCAAATCAGGCTCTGGAGTTGCGATTCTATGAAAATGACGAATTCTACTCTTTTCACAAGATTCCACATCGGATTCGTATGCGATTCTGTAAACCTATACACTTATTTTTCTTCCCGATGCAAAATTATAAAGTAATACAATTTCAGTAAACAGTGTAAGTAGGTACCAATAACGAGGAGTGTAAGTAATGGCAGGAAATGAATAACTCTAATTCTCCAACAAAGTTTATTCAAACTTTGTTGAAGAAGTAGAGTTATTCCCATCCTACTAATATGTACAATTTGAAATACAAAATTCGAAAACTTATAATTGGAATTTGGATACTGAATTACGAATTTACGATCACAAAATTTTACAAGTATGATTTTATGAATTATAAAATCAAAAGTAATCAGTATCGAGACATCTAAACAAAATTCTAGTCATTTCGTGTAACGTAAGTTTTTTTTTGTCAATTTTCATATAGTTTGGCCAGTTATTGCTTATTTTTTCTAAATTTCAGAACTTTCTCAACCAATGGACAAGTTGCACGAATTTTTTTTTGGAAAAAAAATCATGAAAAATCGAAAATAGACATTAAAAGATGAAGATTAAAAAAAAAGAAAGAAATTTGGTCCATTAGAACTCTCGCAATGATTTTTTGAAAGTTGCGTTTTCTCGCAGTGCTCAAAAACGGGAATGTGGTAAAATCTGGCAAGGTGACGTCACACCATGAAATTTATCGCGAAAAATACTTGGCTGATTGACAATAATGAAGCGGTTTGAATTAATACGTAATATTGAAGTTTTTGATAACTACTATTTTACAATGATTATCGACTATTTAAAATGAAGACGAATAATTAAAAACGTATTTGTAAAAAAATATGTATTTGAAAAAAATAATTTAAAACAAAAAATTCGTAAAAATTCTTACGCGCGGGTGTGCGCCATACGTCACATAAAAATTCTAACGCGCGAGTGCGCGCCACGCCGCGCCGCGAATTATAAAACGAACATTGCATGGTGTGACGTCACCGTACCAGATTTGACCACATTCCCGTTTTTGAACAGTACGAGAAAACGCAACTTTCAAAAAATCATTGCGAGAGCTCTAATAATGGACCAAATTTCTTTTTTTTTTTTTTTAAATCTTCATCTTTTAATGTCTACTTTCGATTTTTCATGATTTTTTTCCAAAAAAAAATCGTGCAACTTGTCCATTGAGCAGTAAATTACAAGCAAGCATGAAAAATTGAAAGTTTTTCAAAAAGCACATTTCAATTTTTTTATTGTATTGTTATAATTTTTCTTGCGTCCGATTTCTCAACTTGTATCTAGCTCATCATTTCTATGCAACATAGTCATCTCAGCGAATAGATATAAAATTTCAAACTTTTATTAATATAGGTAGTTAGGTACCTAATGTAATTTTTCCTCTTGAAAAAAACATGTACCACCTAACGTATTTAAGGGTAAGGTGCCCCATTATCGCCTAGTGCCCAATGTCGACCACCTCGTCTATCTCCGGCGCTATGGGCGACAGCGAGCCGAAAAAAATTATTTCATATTCTTCATCGAAAATCCGGAATAATAAGACCACTCCGACATCCTGAAAGCCAAAACTCGCGGAGAAAAATAGAAAAGAAGAAGTTGGAGGGCCAAAAACTTTTTTTAGCAATTGCTTGCACGCCTTGGAATTTTTTCTTAAAATTATCGAATTAAATGTTTCTAGTGTTTTTGTGATTGAGAAAGTTCAAAGTTTCTGATGTAATCATCGCATTTTAATAATTACAACTTTAAGTAAAAAAGAAATTCACTCAAAGTTCATTTTTATGGTGTGTCCCTTTATCGACCACCTATAATCTAATGTAATTTGTTGTTTTTAAGTGATTTCGTTTTTTTCAATTTTCTCGAATTTTGGTCGTAGGGTTGTCATTTTGGTCTCAAATTGTTCATCTGTGAAAGAGAAACACAAAAAAAATATTTTCCGGTAGATTCCGTTCATAGCGGACAAAATCAGTCGGTAGTCGATATTGGGAACCCAAAATTTCGACCTTACGTTTTGACATGTTTCAGAAAAAAAATCCTAAAAAATACTAAATTTTAACGGATGGCCCCGGGGCTTTCCACTATTGTAGGGGAAGGATGTAGGTATCCATTAAGCCATCAATGACATTTCCAGCCCTTAAACTTTTGAAATGGTGAGACTTCAAAAAAAAGTGGGCGATAATGGGGCACCTTACCCTTATGTAAGTTTTTCGTAGGTAATTTCAAACAATCTTCATCAAATTTTTAAAATAATTTTTACGATTCTTGGGCGGATTCATTAATTTTTAGAAATGACTTCATGATATTTTTCATTCAATATTCATAATTTATATTGAACTGTGAACCATTTTAATAATTTTTTTTTACACGCTTGGAGACAAATTTTATCGAATTTTGGATGATTTTCATCACGCCTCTGTTTTTCCTTTCTCTTTACAGCATTAAAAGCATGATTGATATTCAAGATACTTATTCGAAAATTAAATTCAATAATCAATTTTCTTTGAATTTAGTAATTTCTCAGCCACCTCAGCAGCGGATTTAAACTTCGAAAATATTAATTTTGAAAAAATTTACTTACATGTTTAAATTTATTGTTTAATTGATATAATTTATTTTTTTAGAGCCTGATTTAATAACTTTTTTTTTTGGTAGTTAAGTAAGTTATTTTGTGATGGTAAAGAATGCATCTAATTTTTATCAATTTTTTCCCACGTGAATGGTTTATAAAAGAGAACTTCCATGATTTACAATTATAATTTTTAGTTTTAAAATAATCTTTACTCAATTTATGAAGAATGTGATCTGTTTAGGATGATTTAAGGATGTTTGTATCAATTAAATTCAACTTTGAGAATTTATGTACGTATGTAGATACATATTACACAACATTCGAGACTTAATTGCATTTTTACGAACCATTGTCATATCTTTAGCCACAGACGATGAAAAAAAAAAACTGTGCTTAAGAACGACAACGTCTACATCAAATCACGACAAATACATATGATATTTATGTATTTAACATTTTACGTAAGTTGGTTTTGTTAATTTTTATGCTGATTTCAGTTTATTATCATTATCATAAAATTCTAGTAATTTTGTATCTTCTTGGAAAGCAAATTTCAAACTTTATAAGCAAGGAAGCCTTTCAACGCAACCCTTGGGATTCTTATCCCATAATCTTTCAACTGATTTTTCAATCAACATAGTGTGATGGGATTTCATCAATGTGAATTGAACTTTGTACTTATTCGTCATAAAAGCACTCTAAGGAAAACAATATTCCGGACCAAGGTATAAAAAACACCCTTTGGTTTACAATGGAACTGGTTCAAGCTGTTTCAGCTATCGGTCAAGTTGAACCCGATTTTCAGCTTAAATTTTGATAGCAAACCCTATCAAACTTTTTCCAATGGAGACATATTTTAAGGCAGTAAACCGCTCACAGTCATAGCACCATATAGCACCAACAATAGTCAGCATAATCGCTGAAAATCCTACTCGAACCATTACATAAGCGGACACGATTTTTCTGTCTGGGTTCCGATTCTCTAATTTTGGTTGCTTTTATGTAAGTAACTAATTAAGGGAAAAATAATTTTGTGTACCAAAGTTTGCTTTTGAGGGCCGGGAGTCGAAAAATAAGGTTTTTTGAGAAAAAAATGTTTCAAAACATTTTTTAGCCTAGAATTATAGAGAATTTCATGGCGAACTATCTCATTTAGAAAAAAATGTTGCAGCTTAGACTTTTCTAAATTCTGTGAAAAAATCGCATTTTTTTGTGCCTTGCCTACCAAAAAGTGGCATTTCTGAGCAAACTCAGCGTCTTACGACAAAAATGATAGAAACCAAAGTTGTAGAGAATGAAATTTCTCATCTGGCAGAAGCGGTTAGATTTTTCTGGCAGGTAAGTACTTAATACCCTTTGACTATACCTATATGTAGTTTTCAAGATAATTTCGAGTAAAGTTTAATATTAGTAACTTTTGGCAGCCAAAACTTGATTAATTTTTTTTTTTCTTAATCGACTCTACCAATGTTTAACTTTACTCAAAAATAGCTGGAAAACTATGCCTCCCAGAAAAATCTAATCGCACCTATTAGGCAGGAAATTTCATTCTCTACAACTTTGGTTCTTATCATTTTTGTCGTAGGACGCTTAGTTTGCTCAGAAATGTCATTTTTTTGGTAGGCAAGGCACGAAAAAATGAGATTTTTTCACAGAATGATCAAAAATCCAATCATTTTTGTCTCCCGATTAATTTTTCAATTAAAAAAATACTTTGACATTAAATTTTTTTTCAACTTACACGGGCAGAATCATTTTTTTTAAATCCTCCCCATTAATTGAAATTCGAATTCATTGCATTCAGTTTGAATTTTTCATAAAATACCTCGGGTTGAATCAATTTTTTTTGAATATCCTCCATTAATTAAAAAATTTAATCATGTTTATTCAATTTGAACCCCTGGTCGAATCAATTTTTTCAATATCCCTCTAATAAATCAAAATGTCGATCAATTATCTTCAATTTGAATTACATTATAAAAATTTTTAATTTTTCATCATACACTGGTCGGATAAGTGCCCTTCTTATCAATTAAAAATTCAATAAGGTGAATTTATTTTTTCCCGATCAATTTTTCAATTATAAAATTATAAAAATCACAAATTTTTCAACTTAAGTACACGGATCGAATCATTTTTTCTCAAATATCCCCTCCCATTAATTAAAAATTCAATCAATTGTATTCAATTTTTTAACCCCGGGTCGAATCAATTTTTTTAAATATCCCCCCCCCCCCACTCATATATCGAATGTCGATCAATTATATTCAGTTTGAATTACATTACAAAAATATCAAATTTTGTCATCTTACATAAGTCAAATCAATATTTTTTGAAAACCCTTCTAATTAATTAAAAATTTGATAAATTATATTCAATTTCAACTCCAGAATCCATATCAGTATAAAACGTATATACGTCGATTTCCGTCCGAAGGATGAGTTAAAAGCTAGTATATGAATAAATCTATAACACTCACCTTGGCCGCCACAGCAGACAATAAATGGCACCATACGATCGATCTGCGACCTACACTGGACACATTTCTTCATAAGGCAAGCGCACGATTCACAGGCAACCATATGATTACACGGTTTAAACAATACCGAAGCTTTTTTATACGAACACACAATACATTCTTCAATCTGTAACCGATAAATTTAAATCTCTCGATCTAAAATCAAATCCAATCAACAGCAAAGAAGCTGACTCTGCACATACCTGAATTCTGGCAGCAACCGGTTCTCTACACAGCAAACATTTCTTAATCCTAGGCGAACAAACCGAGCAGCTCGCCACATGACCGCAAGGCTTAAACAAAATATCTCTCTTCAAATCGGAACAAATCAGACACTCGTCCAGGGCAGCAGTTTCTTCGCCACCGTTACCATTATTACTACCACCGCTCGAATCACCCCTGTGAAAAAAATTCTACAAATTAGCAAGAATATATTTTATAATACGTATCGTAATGGTGCTGCGGGTCGATTCCGCCAGCGTACGCGAATATAACTCTATACAGCTTGTTTTTGCAGCAGGGCTGGTGGAGTTTTAAAGCCTTCTTTTAATAATCCGTATTTATTAACGGCTTGTTAAAAATTACCATAAAAACCTGGTTGCAGGCGAGAGAGAAATCGCCCTTGTGCTGGTAAAAGCGCCGTAGTTCTATAATCTACACGCCCAACTAATTCGCGCCGTCAAATGGCCAATTCTAGGCTGCGATTATATCGTCGAGTAGTGTACAGGGTGTCCTGATATCAAATTCAGCCTACGTTATTTTTGAATTAGGCAAATTATTATGCGTGTGTGTGCGAATATTTGCAGTATTTTCGGATTGAAGGAGCAAATATTATTATGGTTTTCAAGAAAGAAGCAAAGAAAGCAGGATATACCGATAGGTATACAAGCAGACAATATACACGATACATAAGAGTAAGTACTTGAGAAGATGGGTAAGACATCTTTCATGTTTGAAATTATTGGATATTTTGCTGAACAGTCGAATTTCAGAATTTGACGTGATTTGAAGAGACAAAACAAGTGCTTAAACTACTATAAGCTTCAACATAAAAGCAAATGACTTTTGAAATTCACACAGCCACTCGCCATTTCTACAAAATGTTCGCAGATTTCCCAATTTATAAATATTACAAAGAATTCCATGGGGGGGGGGTGTCCTGCCGACCCCCTCCCCCGTGATTTCCGACCCCCGGCCTACTGGTTCAGGGGGAGGGGGGAGAGAAAATATGAAATATTGTCAATTTTCATGTCAAATTCACATAAAAAGCAATACACTGAATGAAAAATTTTTCCTACGGTTCCAAAGGATGTTCAACAGCAGTGATGACACCCTAAAGCAAAACTCAAAAATCCCAAGGCTTGAGAAGAGGATCAATAAATTCACGTGTCAGGGCATTTGGGACTCGGGTCGTAGAATTGGATTCCGACAATATTTTTCGCATTTGAGGGAGGGGATTGTGCCCATTTTCCACACATACAAACATGATTAATTTTCTTTACTTAATTATGATGAATAAAGTGTATCAATACCACACTGTTTTCCGTAAGACAAATGACTTTTTACCGGTCAGTTTTTTATCTAAAAAAAAACAATGTAGTATTGACAAAACAAAGCAATATTGTCATAATACTGCACTGTTTCTACATGTATTATACGTTTTTGTCTTTATTCTTCAATTGAAGACATGAAAAAAACAAACATTCTTTACTTGAATGTACATTTAGGAACAGAATATAAAAAAACAAATTATTTCAAAAAAACAAATTGAAGAATTTGAAAGACGTGACAGAAAATGAAAAAGAAATCCAAAAATTTTACGAAAACAACATAAATGACTATCTCTTTAAACCCTTAAAAAAAATTAAATTAAACGCTTACATTCTTGTGATTCTACCAATCAAGTAATTAATTTCGAAGATCGTTCAAACACTTTGAGTACATGTACTCAAAAAGTTTGATGAATAAATAATAACTAAATCAATTAGGTACCTATATCTGATTTGTTATAAAATTTCTTTAATTTCAATTTTTGATTTTGAACGAAAATTATTCTTTGAATTTGAAACATTGTAGCATTGATACACAATCATTCATCATAATCAAGTAAAACACCTTACTTAACTAGTGTAATAAGTACGCGAACACAAACTCGTGAGGATTTCACAGCACTCGTCTGCGGCTCGTGCTGCAAAATCCACACTCGTTGGTATTCGCGTACTTGTCCCACTAGTTAAGTAATATACTATTTTTTTCAAATTATAGTTGCATATATTTTTTTGTGGGGAAAAAAGCAAATTGATCATTAAGGTGTGGAGAATAGGCACCATAATCTGTGAGTTTACAGACCCTCCCGATGTTGATACCGATGTGTCATATTATTGGGGTCAATCTATAAGACTGGGGTGGACTGGGGACCAAATTTCGGTGATCGAATTTTTATGATTTCTGCCATTCTTTTACTCTTTAAAAAACTTGATGAAATTTGACCAGTCAATATAATAACTTTACATTGCAATTTTGAAAATTTGGAAATTGAAATTTTCTTAGCTTTTTGATATTTCTTCACAAATCAAAATTTGACCGATCAATACACAAAGACTTTTTATTAGACTTTTGGACATCTGATAAAATACCAAAAAATATCGTTGACATAACAATCGTCTTATATATGAAACAATTTTTGAGAAATAATACATCAACATTTGGTAAAATTTCCAAAAGAGAATTTTGAGTTTTTTCCTCTTTTCTTTGATTTTCAAAATTGCTCAGCGATTTCAAGTAAATGAAGAAAAATAAAAACAAAACTTTACATTTTTGTTACTTTTCAACATTCTGTCACGGCAGGTTTTTTTTTGAAAATTTCAAAAAAAAATCTGATATTTTAACAAAAAGTCATCAACTGAATAACAATTTAAATAACTGACGTTTGAATAAAATTGTTTTAGAACATCCGTGATTTAAAAGCTATTGCTCTAAATCAAGGCTCGTCTCATTTCTCAAGTCCTTTCCCCTAAATTTTGAAATTTTAGGTCACCTAAATGCGAAAAATATTGCCGGAATTGAATTCTTGCAATTATTTTTACGAAATTATTATTAAAATTATAAAGTATTTAATTTTTCCGTTCATTGATTAAAAAAAATTAAAAAAACAATCTTATTTATTTTTTGAAGCTGGTTTGTCGTTTATCAGTTTTTCACCAAAAATAATAAAGCTTGTCACTGAAACTTTGTAACTTCAAAGGCAAAAATGCTGGAATATTAGTACAAAATCATAAAACAGATTTCAAAATTTCAACATCATCAAAATTAAAAAAAAATTCAATTTGTATTCCTTCTCGCATCTAGCTCTAGCAAATATGGCTCGCTGATTGGCCGCGTAAAAATTACTAGTCGATGATGGGCAACAAATTGAAGAACAAAGAAAGACAACGAAGAAAAAGTGAACGCAATAGGGGTTTTCATGGCTCTGCGCAAAATCCCTAAAAACTGAAAAAAGTATTTTAAAATGTTGAAAAAAATTGAAAAAATATTAGTTAAATTAATATTTTAATAAAAAGGTCTGAAGTTTTGTCTCTATTGCCCAATCTCCAAAGCGAATATATTTTTTTCTGCACTTATTTGAAATAATAGTGCATATTCAACATATTATCTTTGCGATTCATGAAATTCTGAGGTGGAGAAACCAAATTTCATTTTTCATATGTTGATCAAAATGCATATTTTTTCATATTACAGACATGTAGACTGTAGAGTGCATGTTTCAGCATATTTCGACAATTTTTCTCTTTTTTTTGACATATTTCAAGTATTTTCCCAAAATTTTCGCGAACATTACACTCTCCCACGGTAGATTTCGAGTGGCTCCCGTTTTCTAAAATTTTGTTCTGGCCTTGTTGTTCATCATACCAACTTTCACGGTTCTTTTATCAAAAGCAACTTCCTTGAAAAATTTACAGTTTGCGACTGTAGGTACTAGGTACTAACATATCTGTGGTACGCAATACTGTTCATAGAGGGGTAAGGGGTTAATATAGTCTATTCACTTTGAGAAGGCAACTTCTTAAAGCGATAAATTTCTGTTTGCTAACCAGTTAAATTTATTTTTAACAAATATTGCTTCCAAAATTCAAGGTACTTCCACACCAGAGAAAATGATAGCATTTCAAAATTTCAATCAAAAATTTCATTTCGAGCATCATTTCGAGTGGAAAATATTATCTAATATGAAAAATTCAGAATTAAAATGGAGAAAAGTTGAGCTGAAGTATATCTATGTTCACATTTTTCAAAATCTTTGATCTAATAAAAATTTTCAACTCTCGTGATTTTCATCTGCAGTGTGGAGGTGTCTTTAGTTTAGACAGAAAAATTTTCTGAAAATGAATATAATTGGTTAGAAAACAGAAATTTGACGCTTTAAGAGGTTGCCTTCTCAAAGTGAATAGACTATAGATGAACGCATGCCCCTTGTAAAAACGATAATGCTTCTAGCATCATATACCACACAACCACACTGAAGAAATGACATTATTTTCTAGTGTTTTTTCAAAAAACACCGCTAAAATAACAAGTTTTAGATAATGAAGAACCAATGGTATAATGGGGAGGGACGTATCTCGCGTTGGGGGGGGGGATGTACAAAAATTTTCATAGAATCAATTTTATGTAAAATTTTACGCTCTTTAAAATTGTATAGGACAAATTTTCAAAAAAAAGCGAAAGGAAACGAGAAAAATGTAAAAAACTGAATTGGGGGCAAAAATGTGGACCTAGGGGGAAATGCTCCGAGTAGATTTTGGTGAGGTTTTTGTATAATCGTGTGACCTATTGAAATGGGTTAAAATTTCGCGCTGAATTCAAAAATGATTATGGTTTTTTCCACCTCCCCTCCCCACGGATTAGCCTCCCACAATTTTGATTTTTTCCCCGTTTAATCGTGTGACCCATTGAAATGGGTTAAAATTTCGCGCTGAATTTGAAAATGACTGTAATTTTCATCATCTCTCCTCCCTTTCACATCTAATCTCCTAGAAACTTATGCGTGGCGTAATTCTTATACATTACCGATAATTTTATAATTTCTCTTCCCACATAGACTCAGCTTACTTAAAACAGAATTGTAATTAACTTTTGTGCAACGGTGGATGCAATCGCATCAATTGCACCAACATGCCCCTACCCACAGAAAATGAAGATGATGTGGATGAGATGGTGGGGAGTGACTCGGATTCCGAGGGTAAACTTTCAAAATTATGTTTTCTTTTCGTTTTTTTTTTTTTTGGTACAATTAATCACACTGTGTACCCGCATTTAATTAAAATTTGTACGTGGGCAATTGGGCATTTCCTTTTATGTAATTACATTCTGTTGAAGACTTGTAGTTCACTATTGTACCTAATTTTTTTGTATTGATACAGACAAAAGTTTGGTATACCTCACGACAAAATGAGAAACATTTTCAAGAGTCAAAAGTGGAAGGGACGGGATTTGAAAAAAATTTTCGTCATTTTCAAATCCACCGCGAAATTTTAACACATTTGAATAGGTCACACAATTAAACAGGGAAAAATCAATTTTGATGAGAGTATACCTTTGCGGGGGAGGGTGAGATGGAAAAAATTGTAATTTTGGAATGCAGTACGAAATTTCAACCCATTTCAACAGGTCACACGACTACGTGCGAAAAAATTTAATTTAAGGGGGAAGGAAGATGGAAAAAATTATCATTTTCTAATTCAGCACCAAATTTTAACCCATTTCAATAGGTCACACGATTGAATGGGGGAAAAAATCAAAATTGAGGAGGGCTAATCTGTGGGGAGGGGAGGTGAAAAAAAACATCATTTTCGAATCCAGCGCGAAATTTTAACCCATTTAAATAGGCCACACGACTATTTTTAAACAAAAATCGTGAAGTTGAGATTTGAGCAATACTCATACTTGGCCAACTTTAAAATTCAATAACTTCGAAGATTGCAGGTTTAATTCGATCAACTTTGCGGTTTTGAGTGCATAAACATTCGGTGTAACATAATATGACAAAAAAAAATTGTCCCCCTGTGACATTTGAGAACCTGGGGCCAGAATAGAGTGAAAAATGGCCAAAAATGACCAAAAATTGCCTTTGAGGAGCCTTAAATTGCAGTTGTGCAGGTGTGCAGTGAAAAAAAATGCATATTCAGCATCAATGGACACTACTCTATCAAACCTCACTTGAATTTTTTGTCCGGACCTAGGTTGAAAAATACCCTCTTTTGACCTCCCCCCCACTCTATGTGCAGGGTTGAAAACAAATTTTCACCATTTTTGCATTTTGTCTAGCAGTTTTTTTGTCCCCAAGAAATGGACAGTGGATGACGATTTTTTGGCACTTGGTCTGTACTCTCTTAATTTGAATCAGTCAAAATTGACTGATTTAAATCGACAAAATTGAGTCACTGTAGGAATCAGTGAAAAAATTTACTGATTCAATCAGTGAATTTTCATTATTGAATCAGTAAATAATTACTGGTTGAATCGGTGAAATTTAATTTTTACTGATTCAATAATGAAAATTCACTGATTGAAATCAGTCAATTAATTTTTACTGATTCAATAATCAAAATTCACTATTTGAATCGGTTATTTTTCACTGATTGGCAGTAAAATGTCACTGATTAACAGTACATGGGAATCAGTGGAATTTGACTGATTTATCCGTGACTTGATTTTCTCTATTTCATCAGTCAATTTTGGAATTTTTGAACAATTGAAATTAAGAGAGTAGACAGAATAATAAACTGGTCCCTAAAGTTCATACTTAGTGGTAAATTCTTATTCCCAGGACACCACAATAGCTACTTTGAATCACACCTAAATTAACGTTTAAATTAAAAATATTCCAGACTAAAATAAACAAATCTTGAAATCTAAATATCTACTTGAAACAATATTATCCCGTATTAATCACGTATACGTCGTCGAAAGAGGACAGACAGATACTCAAGCTCTTAACAAAATATCACGTTGTTGTGCATATACAACTGCATGCTCGTATTTGCAATCCGTGTACTGAACGTTGCCATAATGCCAAATACGTACTGTACGAGTCTGCATACTCTGCAACGCAGTTCGCCTAGTATTTGTAGCTTTTCACATTGCACAAATACTGCATATAAATATAATGCGATAAGATTAATTGAGCGTTCTGCCGTCTCTGCGAACACCCTCCCGTCCACGCTGTCATTTTCTCTCTTTGCCTTCACGAATCTCGTTATGCAGCATGGCAGCGACAGACGCAACGTATGCATTGAGTTTTTTGTACCCAGTGGTGCGGCGCAGCGTATTATACAGCACAGAGATAATACGTTGTATTTCGACGCAGTACCAGCGTTTTTGGTCGAATTTTCCATCGAGTATGAAATTACCAGGTGCCTGAAAAATTCTAGTCCTCCTGGGATTTTTGTGTTGAAAATTGTAGGTTGGCAGTTCTGATTTATATTGGTGAAAAAATTTTAAATTGAAAAGTAAAAACAAATAATTAAATAGTTGCATGTGCAATAGTCACATTCATACAAATTGGATAAGGTCATCCAATCACCAGAATGGTTATACAAGGTGTTCCACGAATCTTCTGCCACACTTTAACATGTTGCCGATCTTAATATTTAAAGGGGCAAATGCTGCTTCTAAAAAAATCACGTTGAAAATTTTTTCAACCATGAGAATGGATAGTACTTTGAGAACTGAACAAATGTTCTTCCTATGACGTTTTGTCTAACTTTAAAATTAAAGGGATTAAAATTTTGATTAAAAAATTCAATTTTTTCATTTTCAAGACTTCGCCTAAAATAAAAAATGAAGGGGTTAAGGGTCATTCAGAATAGAGAAAATTTGAAAAATTGTTGAAGCCCATTTATTTTGAGTAACTCGTAGCTCCTTCATTTTCCATTCCCTTGAATAGATTATTTCAGGATATTCCTTTTTGAAAATAATGATTTTCTTGAAATTCTGCACTAATACTCCATAAACCTGTATGAATTCCTAAATCGTTATTAGTCAAAGCATCAACCAGTTTCAGTGTTCAAAACCACCAGAACCACTTTTTTTTAGATTTTTCATTTGGGAACCATGACCAATTGGAACCGATTCAGAAGTGTGTTGAAAATTTTCCAAAAAATACCAAAAAGAACCGATTCAAATGGGGAAAAGTGAGATTCCCAATTGGAAGAACCAGAAAAAATTTCAAAGTTTGAAAATTAATACAACCACCAGCACCAGCAAATGTATTTCCAGATAAAACCACCACCAACAGGAACCATTTCAGTTAATTTCAAACCAAAACCAGAACCACCACCACCAGCTTGTGAATCGGTTCCAATTGGTTCCAAAAAAAAAATCCAAGTAACTTTTAATGTTAGTCAACGGTCAAGGGTGCTCTACATATTGCAGAAATTAATTCGGGTCTATCGTGCACTGCAAATCTGCAGCTTTCTTTGGGATTATAAAGGAGTAAAATGATGAAACAATGAACGAATAATTATGATTCCAGTACGTAAATAGAAGAAAATAAAAGTACCTAATAAAAGTTTCAATTGTCATTATAATTATTTTAACAAAACTTTCAAAAAATGCAAGATTTGATGACGGTTTCTGCAAAAATTCTCTGAGACTACAGAATAAAATTTGATGAAATTTGAATATAGAGCTATTCGTTTTTCTGATTTTCAAAAAAAAATTGCTGAATGAAAATATTTTTCATAATTTGGAAAAAAATGAAAAAAAGGGCTCGATCAGCCTACCCGAAATAATTTTTTTTACATATCATATCCAAATTTCAACAAATTTGATTCAGTAGTTTCAGAGAATTCTTGCAATAACCCAAACCGTCATTAAATCTTAAATTTTTTCAAAGTTTTATTAAATAATAATTAAATAATTATAGTGGCAATTGAAACCTTTCATTACCTACTTTAATTTTCTTCTTTTTACGTACTAATAACATATTCATCCATTGTTTCGTCATTTTACTTGTGAATACTCAGTGTTGGTAATTTATGTGTGTTTTTTTAAAATTTATTCAAATTCAAAAAAAATTTTGAAAGACCAAATGGAACCGGGAGAACCAGGACTAATTGAAACGATCTTCAATTTTGAGAACCACCACCAGAACAATAATATGATGAAAATCTTGAAAATTAAGCCAAAAACCCGAACCTTTTGCGAAAAATTAAAAACCAGAGCCATTTCAAGACCAGAATCAATAACTACAAAAAAAGAAAATATCAGAACCAAATGGAACCATTTCAGCCCATCACTAAAAACCAATTCAAAAACCAGAACCAGGAACCACTTTATTACAAAGCAACATAAAACCTCAACCATCACAACCAATTGAACTTCAATCGGTTATTGTTATTTACAACATAAAAAAATCCGGAACCAGGAAAATCAGTAAGTAAGTAAGTAAGTTTCTGTTTTTATCGAGTAGAAATGAACGTATTGTAGGTACATAATTTACGTAAACATTTGAAAATTACATACCCAACATCGTCCAAAATTCGCGAATTGTGTTTCCGATGTCAGAGAAATGTTAGTGTTGTATTTACACAAAGCGTCGCGTTTGTAGTGGAGAACTGGTGAGGGTTACGTCAATCTACCTGTATCGGGGTAGTTAAGGCAATCTCTACACACATTCAATGCGCAAGTACGCAAGTTTTCAACTCGCGGTACAGAATATACGAATAATTTTTATGATTTCTCCAGTGCTGAGAAATTTCAAAATCTGGAGGCTCCGAAATGTCTCGAAACCACTTTCAATCAATTCGGGAGATCGAAAATGGGTATACCTATACCAAATTTTAGTTTTTTTGTGATCCTCCCAAAATCCTATTATTTTTATCTTACCTATCCTGGACTTCGACAAAACTAAATTTTATGTGGAAAATAGCTGCTGCAAACATAAATTGAAAATTTTGAAAATCTATCGAATCAATTCATTCAGGCATCAAAAATGACTGACTTTTTTTTAGAAGGGAGGGGGATTGACGGTACAAATTTGCTGATCAAATTAAATTTTAAAGGAGTTAACCCTCTCCCCTTGTCGTTTACTCCATTGTTTACCAATTTTAAAACTGTCATTAAATTTCAAGAAAAATCATATTTTCATGAACGAAATTTTGTAGTGAGGGAGATGAATTTGCCCAGAGCAGGATGAGGGTAAAAGTTTTAGAAAACCTCAAATTCAAGGTACAATAAAACAATATTTTGAATTAAAAACCCTGAATAAAAAATTGACCTTTATGTTTTACTTCAATAGGTATTAGGAAAAATACGATATGGTCGAACGCGGTAAGGTCAAAGCTTTTACAAAATTTGGTTTTCGAACATTGAAAAAATATATATTTTTTAATAATAAAATTAGTTCAAAAACAAGAGACAACCCGAGTGAGTAGCTCCAGTGAGTCCAGTGAAGCGAGCAGCTCGAGCCAGGAATTGAAACCGCGGAGCGACCTAAGTGTTTTAAATCAATCTTCTTTTTTGAGTGATTTTTGCAAAAAATATCACGGTTTTTGTAAAAATAATCGGGTGTTTTCGAGCTTTCCTCGAATTTATTTTCGAAGTACAAAGGCATTAAAGTTTGTCAATTTTTTTTGAATTTTATAATAAGAGTAACAAAATAATTATGTATTATGAATTATGATACGAATCCATGAATAATTTTAAAATTTTTTTTTTCAAGTTTAGATCAATTTCAATATTAACTTGTCACAATTTTCCCAATTCGTTTCATATCTACGGAAATTCCATGACTATTTCGTCGAAATTCATTAACATTTTTGATCCGCGTTTAGCGTAATGATCAAAAATGTTGGAAATTTTACGTAGAACATTTTTTGTCATTATAAATTTTATCGTTAGTCTCTTAGTTTTCGAAGAATAATGGTAATACTTACTGTGAGAAGATCTACTAAAAAAAAAACTACTAGTAAACTACTAAACTACTAGTAAACTACTAATAAACTAAATTACTAGTAAACTACTAGTTTTTTCGGCAAGTAGTTTTACTAGTGAAACCAAACTAGTAGTTAACTAGTAGTAAACTACTAGTTTTTTCGGCAAGTAGTTTTACTAGTGAAACCAAACTAGTAGTTAACTAGTAGTAAACTAGTGGTTAAACTACTAGTTTACTACTAATTTGGTTTCACTAGTAAAACTACTTGCCGAAAAAACTAGTAGTTTACTAGTAGTTTTTTTTTAGTAGTTAACTACTAGTTCTTTGCATAAGGGTAGCCTTTACAAAAAAAATTTGCAATAGTGGTGTTAAATTTCTAAAAGTGATGTAAGTTTTTTCTTCTACTTCGCATCATTTTAAAACAGTTAGGCTTAAATTTTGATGATTGCACAAAGATACAATCTGATTGAAAATAAAATAGAGGAGCTAAACGCGATATTCTTAACCTTTTTATATTTCGTATTACTGTTCTTTTTTTCAAGGAGAGAATATTTACTTGCGAGTTTTTAGACGGCGCTTTCTCAAATACAATTTGTGCATTTTTATTCAGACAATTATTCAAATTTATTAATTTGGGTACTAGTGAACTTACTTTATTTAAATATTCTTCAACTTAATCGAAATAGGTAGCTCCATCGATTTCTACATTTTGAGCTTTTTGAGATCGTAATGTCTTGATATAGGTGACCCATTTAATCGATTAAAGCACAATTTTCCGAAATTCGTAACTACCTGTTTAAATCCACATTTTTTGGTAGAAAATTTTGATAGAAAAAATTTATAGAACGCCGACAGCGTATGCATAGAAGTGAAAAGCTGATAGTTGAAAGATACCTACCCTATTTTCGATCTCCTGAATCGATTGGAAGCGGTATTGCGACATCCAGTAGACACCAAAAATTTTGGAATTTTTCAAAATTGGAGAAAAGCTCATAAAAATGGGCGAAAATGTTCTAGAGACTCTAAAACGTCTCGAACCTGCTTTAAATTGATTTGGGAGGTCGAAACTAAGGTATCTCCAAACTTTCAGCTTTTCACCTCTATGCATACGCTGTCGGCGTTCTATAAATTTTTTACACGAAAATTTTCTGCGAAAAAATATGACATTGACTTGGCAGTTACGAATTTTGAAAAATTGTGCTTCAATCGATCAAATAGGTCGCCATTATGGGTAATCCGCGATTGTAGGTGTTAAACCTCATTAAGTACATAATTTTTATGGGGTTTTCACCAATGCTGGAAATTTACAAAAGTTTCTGGAGGCTCCAAAACGCAGCGAAAATTTTCCTTGCTTAAAAATTATCAAGAAATGAACAGAAATATTTGTTTTTTGTTGGTGAAATTCAGATCACATTGGGACTGGCAAAGCAAAGTTATCGCCCTCTAGCGGATCAGTTCTACGTAAGGGTGATCATTCTCTTCACACACGTATTCTTTTGGTAAAAATCATCATTTTATAAGAATTTTGAACTTTATTAATTCAGTGATGTGCTAATAAAATACTTCTTATAAAAAAATTACCATTGGAGGCTCTGGAAAGTGATAGATTGTATTACATTATTGTTTAAAATGTGAGTGAGATAATGTGACTTTCTTACCTGTTGCTACAGTTCAAAGATGATAGTATACAAATAATTCTTGTATAAAAATTATTCTATTAGCACAGCGCTGAATAAATAATATTCAAAAACCTTCAAAAATGTTGATTTTTATCATAAGAATATACATATTTAATTGATATGATTTTTGCGCGCTAAAATCTCTTTCACAAAGGGGTCGAGGGAATTAATTTTATATTTTTTCCTGGCTTTTACAATTGATTACCTACATGAGAATAGTGATTTTTTTTCATAGTAGAATGTTCAAATTATTTTATTAAAATATATATAAGTATATTCTTTCATACACTACTGAATTAATAAATTGATATTCAAAAATGATAACGATTTTCATTTATTGATTTCTCACAGCCACATAAACATCGGAATAAATTTTTTTTCGTGGCCTTTCTTGTACCTACATTACATGAACATATTACAACTATTGAGGAAATTTTATCACTCAACATTTCCTTACTGTAGGCTCAAAAAATTAAATTCTGTCGTAATTTTTTCATTTTTAAACAATTTTTAAAATCCTGTCAGGTGACAATCAATCTTACAGTCTGTCGGAAAAATTGTTTGGCTAATTTTACAGAGTATTCTTCTACCATTCAAATTATGAAAAAATCTCGGAAAAAGGTTGAAACCTCTTCCTGAAAATGATTTTAATGTTTGAGCTTTCACGTATCTAAAAAATTAAAAAGCTTCAATATTTTTTTGCATTATTCTTCGTTTTTATGAATAAATATGGAAGATATTGCGGTTTGGAAAAACGATTTAAAACACTCAAAACGGTTTTTGCCATATGACCGAGAAGGTAAGATAGTTGGATAAATCCTACTAACGCCATTCGGTGGCGGATTATTTCAAATACCCAAATCCGTCGAAAAGTCAAAAACGCCAAAAATGAAATATCAAGGCTTGGAAAAACGGTCCTCAAGTGATAAGAATGATCACCCTTACAGCTTTAATAGGTAAAAAACGACATTAGCGCACCATTACCTATTCTGGTGCCAAAAACCAGGGGTGTCTACTGTGTCTAGCCAATCGCATTGGCTAGAGCTAACGGCTAAAAGCTAAAAAAAAATCATTGGCTAGAGCTAACGGCTAAAAGCTAGTGCGAGTTGATTGGCTAGCTAAAATGGTTAATTTTTGAAAAAAATCATGTGGCACCTCAAAATACTCGTTATTGTTTGCTGTTTGCAAAAATGCAAAGGAAATGCAGGTATTTGAAGAAAAAGAGCAAAAAAACCAGAAATAACTAAAAGTTGAGTTGAACGAATTACAATTTACAAAAAAATCACAATTTTAAAAGATAAGGAAAAATTTAGGGTCAATAGCCATTCGATTTGATCAGCTAAACTCAAAATACTCGTTATTGTTTGCTGTGTGCAAAAATGCAAAGAAAAGGCAGGTATTTTTCCTTTGAAGAAAAAGAGCAAAAAACAAAAATAACTAAAAGTTGAGTTGAACGTATTAAAATTCACAAAATAAATCACAATTTTACAAGATTATAAGGAAAAATTTCTCAAAAAAAAAGTCAATAGCCATTCGATTTAATCGACTAAAGCTAATGGCTAACGACTAGTGTAGTTAATTGGCTAGCTAAAAGCTGAAGCTAAAAGGAATGAAAATCCTTTGGGTAACAGCTAATGGCTATTAGCTAATAGCTAGCTAGATCGCCCTGCCCGAAACACAAACATTCCTCGAAACATTACAGAAATTCGATGAACTTAAGGCTGTATTGTTCGACCGTTGTATCTTGGCAGGTTTGTATTTGTGTAAAAGTAGCAAAATTCCGGAAATTTTCAAGTAGGGCTTCTCAAATTTTAACGATTTCGTGAGAAATATTTGGTTATGTATCGGTACAGTTAATTTCGATTGATTGATTTCTTAAAAATTAGAAATAAATTAAAAATAAACAAACAATTTCTTTTTCAGAATCACTGAAACAGAGTGAGTGTTGCTACTTTTAAACAAATACAAACCTGCCAAGATATAACGGTCGGACAATACTTTAGCTTCCAAAAATCGCAGAAAATAGGTAATTGTTGATTTTTATTCAGAAATATTTGGTTGCAAATTTTCTTTCTTAAAACAGAAGTTTTTGTCATGGGGGGTGATCTTACTGTAAAATGTTCATAACTTGTTTTTGGGAAGGCCTGGCACCACCACCCTTCTTCCACTATAATAAATTAGTTTTCACCCCAGCCGACATCAGCGCTAGTTTCAAGAAAATTGTGGCCACTTGCTGGCCACTTGCTGGCCACTTGTGAATTTAGTTAAAGATTTGATTTCTATTTTAAAAACAAAATGAGTTATCAGTTATCACACAACATTTTTTTAAATACATTAATTTTATATGTTAATGGGTTTACGAGAAAAATTTAGTATGTATTAGAAATTAGCAGTATTTTTAAAATTGAATAAATTTAGTTTTATTGATTTTTTGAAATCCAAAATCAAAAATGAAGGTGCTATATAACAATTTAGGTATGAAATTTCTTGTGCTGAGTATGTAAATTAGTGTTGTAATGTAATGGTTGTGTAAATAAATTATTATTTTTAAATCAAACTGTCACCTTTTGTTCGTAGTGATGCAAAGTTATTAGTAGGCGCATATCATATTGTTTGTATTTTTACAATTTCTTCATTTGACGGTATTTTCAATGCAAAATGATATGTAATTTTTCAGATTACATTGAGAATATCGAAAAACGTAAAAAAATTATAGAAATACACATGATATGATATGCACTGTATCAATAACTTTGCATCACAATTTGTTTGGGTATAAATTCAAAATTGAAAATTTAATGCAAAAAAAAGGTCCTGACAGTAGCGCTGGTTTAATTTGGCGGCTGAGTGGCGAATTAACATCACACACAAATGGCTACCAAAGAGACACAGACAGCTCCACAAAAACAAGTTTTCAAAAAACCATTCGAGTTGCCCATCTATTTAGTATATTATAAGTATATTATCTATGGTTTTTGTTCTAATGATAACAAGAAAACTGATTCGTTCAAAGGAACAAAAAATCATCGACCTTACACTTAATATGGACTGCTAATGCAATGTAAAAATCTAACGTTGTTTTGGGAAAAGAATATACGGGGTTTTTCTGGATTCAAAGCACCCGATTGGTAGTTGGTACACCCTTGGTACACCACACATAAACAAACGGTAATCGCCCTTCCCCGCATCCCGTGATGTTAGGCGTTGTGAGCATGCGCACTTGCATTCTGGTAAAACCCTGCAAAATCTTTGGCCGGAAGCCTTCCATTTGGATTAGCAATCCATATTAGTGTAAGGTCGATGCGAAAAATACAAATATTTTTTTCCAAATTTGAAATTACAGCTGATGATCAAAAATTATGCTTGCGCAATGCTGTGTTGATCACCTCACTAGCACAGGAACACTTCATTCCGTAATATACGAGGCGTAGTTGTCAAATTGACATTTCATTCTATCGGGTCTACCTAATATTTTATTTTCGCTTGAGTTTACGAATTTCTAAGGGATATCGTAACAAAACTTTTTCATCGTGATTTTTTTTCGATCGAACGCGTGCATTTTGATTAATTTTTTTATGTTGACACTTGAAATCAATTTTCTGAGTAAAGGAAGGGTTCTACGAAAAAAATGAATACCTAGAACTTAAATTATTGTAGAGCGTAGAATTTATTTTCCGTAGAGTCCAATCAGTTTTTTCTAGAAAACTAAGCTTTTGAGATATTTTAGTCGAAAGTTCAACTTTTATCTTTTATTGGAAATATCACGAAAACCAAGCTTTCTAAAAGAAAAATGAATTGAACTTTATTGATAGCAAATTTCACGCTCTAAAATTTATGTTCTGTTCATGTTTTTTTTAAAGGCCTTATTTTCCCAGAAAATTGATTTTTTGTAATGAACGTTGAACCCTAATTTCAATATTTCCTATTCTTAACCATCCACAAAGTTAATTTTATGAGCACTGGAAGAGTCCTACGAAAAACTGTATAGAATATAAGTCGTAAAGCATGAAATTTTCTATCGCATAACAAAATATTGCTAAAAATTTCCCCCTAATCTCACGGGTCAATGTCACATTAAACTTCTGAAATCGTTTGCGAAATGTTGAAAAATATTTTTAGGTATCTATCTCGGAATTAGCAGGTTAAAAATTGAAATACAAGTGAAAATTGAGAAAAAAAATCGAAACAGGTAATTCATTTTTTCATTTTGAGGTTGAACTCTATAGGAAGGGAAGGGATAAAAATTATTTCAAATTGCGTTTTTTCAATGGCGTTACTTCAAAAACCCATAGGTAGCTTCTCTCCTGAAAATCAGAAAGGTCGTTTAGTTTCAACTAACAAGGGAGGAAGTACATCATAAAATGAACCCCGAATCCAAAATTTCTGATGCTGAAGTTTATTTTTTAAACATTTTTGAAAATTCAAAATTACCCTATCACCTTGAAAAAATAAAAATTTGATTTAATCTACGAAAGAATCTATAAAATTTGACATATTACCCCATTTTCAACCTTCCTAACCGATTGGAAGCAGTTTTGAGACGTTATGGAACCTTCAGAAATGTTTTTAATTTTGTAGTCTGATAGAGGGAAGTCATTCGAAATGTACCATAAGGGGCGTGAAGGGGCGATATTTAAATCGGGGTTCTTGGGGCCGATTTCGTATATTTCGTCCTCCCGAACACGAATATGTCATAGTCGCCACCTTGACTACCTCGCTCCAGAACGTGAAAATATTGCAAATTCGTGTTCTACAACCTCAAAAGTGTAGAATTTCACATTTTTCACACTGAAAAGACGGAATTTTTCTTTCAGCCCCATCCACCCATCGAACCTCCCCTACACCTTGCTCCTAAACATATATACATTGCCAAATTTGTTTTTGATGATCTCAAAAATGTAGATTTAGACATATTACACGCCATAATAAATATTTGTTTTCACTACACAGCATCTCCTCCTTAAGGATGCAAGTGAATACAAAGGGGTATAGAGTATCGAATATTTCAAAATATACATTAGTCCAGGCAAATAAGAGAAATAATGTACCAAACCCCCCAAAAATTAAAGCCTGATTATTTTTTCGCGTTTTACGTTCGTAATGGTCCACTACACAACATACTAAAATGGACACCCCCACAACCCTCCGCTAGCCCCAGGGGAGGGGTAAACGTCCGCTGAAACCCGGTTTTTCGTGAATATCTCCTCAAATAAGCCTCAAAATTGAAATGTAGTTATGAACAATCTTGTTCTACGCGTAATTTCCTATGGGGAGGTTTTTTTTTTTTCAAAAACACTCACTTCCTTGACCAAAAATTAAGGGTAAAAAACACCGATTTTTCAACAATTTACAGCATTTTTGGAAAAAATCGAAACTTTTGGGAGTATCTCCTCAAAAAAGCCTCAAAATCGAAAAATGGTTATGAACAATCATGTTCTACGTGTAATTTCCTATCAGACAAGTTCGTTTTTTTTTTCGAAAACACCCACTTTTTGCCAGAAAATTAATGGTGGAAAACGCCTATTTTTGCAATATTTACAGTATTTTTAGAAATGATGGAAATACGAAGCTAAAAGTACCCAAAATGAGTATTTTTTATACATGCTGGTAGGGTATTCCAAAAAAAGTCACCGCAAAAATTTCAACCCCTACCGTTAATTATAAGGGAGGCTATTGAATCCTGCATTTAAAAAATCGAGGTTGTGGAAAGAAAAAGTACTATAAACGCGATGTTATTGCTGATTATTCGTGATATGAAACATTTCTTTGCGTCGTAAGGATTCAAAAACGATATTTTCAGCTTCATTTTTCCATCATTTCCAAAAATATGTAAATATTGAAAAAATGGTCGTTTTCCACTCTCAATTTTCTGGCAAAAAAGTGGGTGTTTTCGAAAAAAAAAAAAACGAACCTGTCCGATAGGAAATTACGCGTAGAACAAGATTGTTCATAACTACTTTTCAATTTTGAGGCTTATTTGAGGAGATATTCACGAAAACCCGGTTTTCAGCGGACGTTTACCCCTCCCCTGGGGGTAGCGGAGGGTTGTGTAGTGGACCATTACGAACGTAAAACGCAAAAAAAATCAGGTTTTAATTTTTGGGGGTCAACTCCTAAAATGCCTGGACTACCTACATTGTCTACAGAGACAGTGCATCAGGTACGTATGCAAAAAAGGAACAAATTTATCGAAATTTTGAACCCCGATATCTCCAATCGCGACTCTTCTAGGAGCCTTCACAAATACTTACACATATTATTTTATTACTCAAGGTGTCGGCTTGCCATATCCGGAAAATGGAAATCTAAATGGTTCAAAATCCTTTAAATATATTACGTAGGGAGAACAAAATATTCAATAAAATTGAAAAAGCTCTAAAAAACCTCGAAATTAAGAATATTGTGGCACATCCTACTCATCCCCTTGAAGACGTGTGAAGCTCGGAAACGAGTCAATTAACTGGAGTTGACCTCTACTATCGGAATATCGTATCAAAAAAATCGTTCTTTTCCATTGTATGAGGTGTAGGGGCAAAAAACTGAGTTTTCGGGGTATTTTTCATACATATTAGTAAATAGAAGGGTTTTTAATTCGAAATTTGGAGCACTTCTAGTTATCAGATTCCAAAGTAACGACATATTCGTCTTCAGGGAGGTCAAAATATACGAGATCGGTCCCAAGAACGTCGACTTTGCCCAATTTTACCACAATATAGGGAAGCTGGATCCTCAAAAGACCACCCCTTCACACCACCTGTCGCTGTCGTAAATTTCAAATGACTCCGTTCTCTAAAATTTTGTTTTGGTCTTTTTTATCATACCAATCTTCATGCTTTTTTCAATAAAAGCCACTTTTTTTGATAAATTTACAGTTTGCAGTTGCACTAAAATAAAATCTTCATCAAATTATGCTCTTAGGTATTGCCAAATTCTCACTTACGAAATTCTTAAATTTTGAGTTACATAATCGACACCTAAGTATGTAAGTATGTACACACTAAAGTGTACTATTATAGCACGTTTTCATTTTCACTTCGTTATTATTATTAATAATTAATTACTTATGAATTAATTTCTAAATTTCAAAAATATTTCGCATCCACATTGATAAGTTTCAAAGTTTGTTGTTGTAATCTTAGTGAAAATTGTTGATAATAACCGAAAGAGCGATTCTTTTCATCCTTAAATAGGATTTTCATAAAAACTATTGATACGCCCCCTATATTGAAAATGGTTCAACTAAAAAATGTAAACAAAACAAAATTTTCTCAACGCCATTGTCAATATCAGTACGTAATTGTACATTTTAAAAATATGGATTACTCTGTTAATAATGAATGAATCTATTTCAAATTTTGTACATAGCTTTATAAGATCATTGTGAAGTCTGCATTGAAGCCCTTTTTTTTCATAAACTACTTTCCAGCTGCATGATGTTTGAGTGAAAGTGACGTAAATTTGCCAACTTCAGAATAATATAGTAAATTCAGGTAATTAATTATTCGAATAATATCCTCAAAGCAGAATAGCTTTAACCTTTCTGAACAACTTAATCAAAAAATGAAATAAATCCGTTCATTCAGTTCCATAAAATACGTTCGCAAAAATTCGTCATTTTTACCTATTCATTGGTACTCATTTACCTACTAAAGTACAGCCTTAATTTACTCACAGTAAGTAATTTTTCAATTTTCGACACTCTTCGTTTACGCCATTTCCCAAACTTCACAAGCCACCACCAACTATGTCGAAAACACATACACCTTTGAGGGCACATCCCTTTTCGCGTCAATTCGTAGATCAAACGGGAAAATTCGACCATAAATTGGCTACCGGCTACGCCAACGTTACACAGACGACGTCGTCTCTACGAAGACGATATTTTAAAACACCATTTCTCGGCTCATTACTTACTTTTGCTTCTCTTTATAGCAGTTTGTCAAAGCTTTGCATAGATTCGGGTCGGGACACAGATCCAAAGGCGTTTGACCTTTTTTATTCTTCATTTTCAAATCGGCTCCGTTGGCGGCCAATATGCAAGCTATAGACGACGACGATTTCTTCTCCGTGCTCTGATTTCCGAGACCCATTAACAACTGAGGACAAATCACAAACACATTAAAGTCAATCCATATGCATCATACAAAATCAGTGACGTACCGATAGGGAGGGGGCTTCCCCCCCTGAGGAAATTTTTTACTTGTGAGTTGGGAAAATTGAACATTTCAACACATTAGTTGAGAAAATTGGACAGTTGAGACTAATTTTTTTGATGAAAAATAATGAATGAAATGGTTATTTTTAAAAAAAAATCACTTCTTGTAATTTAAGAGATTTTACCGCATTTTTCTTTAAAATCATTCCAATCAATTTCATTGTTCTTGTTCTCCTTAAAACTTATTTTTGATATTTGAAAATCCAATTTTTCAAAAGCTTTGGCCTCGCTACGCTCGGCTATATTATATTTCTACTTTGAGAAATCAATTTTTAAAGTGGAAGCAGTCGATCTTTTATTAAACTTTATTCTTCCAAAACACTATTTTATTGTACATTCAATTTGAGGTTTCTAAAATTTTCGCCCTCGTTTCGCTCGGGCCAAATCCATCTCCATATTCTTTACATTGAAATTACAAAATTATATTGATATAAAATTATAGGTAATTATTAGGGCTGAGATTTTTATGCGCTATCAAATCGATTATAAGCGCTTATAAAAAGCGATTAAAATTGCCTAAAAAAGCATTTATATGCGCTATCAAACTCCACCATGCAGCATATCAAAATGTAGGTATTTTTAATCTGAATGCAGAAATGCTATCAAAATTACTAAATTAGAATAAGGAAAGAAGTAAAGTGAGAAAATCATCGAACTTTTATAAAATTATGAATTATGAGAAGAAAAAACATCGAACTTTTTATTTTAAAATTTTCGTGAAAACGATGCGACTACAAATCGAAAACTCGTTCAACAAGTCACAGACAAAATCTTGATTTTTTTTTTAAATTTTGAAGAGTTGATTTTTTTTAAGCTCAAAATTTCAACTTTTATGCTGTTTTTTAGTGATTTTTTTCAAATATGCGAGTACGGTCGAAATAAGCGTTAAATAAACGGTTTAAGGGCCTTTTTTTGACTAAAATAAGCATTTTCAAGCAATTACGTCGAAATAAGCAAAAATATGCGATATCAAATTGCATAATTCGGCGTAGAAATGCATGAATCGCAAAAGAAACCATGATATGCGGTATCCACTATCACGCTATCAAATATGCGATATCATAAAAATCTCAGCCCTAGTAATTATTCTTCGAAACTTCCACCCTTTCGTCGCTCAAGGCAAATAAACTATTTCGTATATTTTTTCAACTACCTACAATAAGATTGTTTGTAGGTTTGAAAAAAAATAAAAATTTGGAGTAACCAATGAAAAATTTATTCAAATTTTTTTAGCTCAAAAAGGGTCTAATAATAGTGTAGGCAAACTAGACAAAAAACATTTCTGGCCAGCAAAGCTTTTATTGCAGAAAACTGTCGAGAAAGGTCCCCTGAGTAACCCCTAACAGTTACCACCCCCAGAACCCTTGCTAATTTTTTTATGGGGGTTCCACCCTCCTAAAAAACAGTTTTTCGATTCTATCTCATTTGGATTTGATTTTGTGGTAAAAATAGTTCAATACTTTTTTATTCTACAGTCAATTTCCAATATTTTTTGTATGAAAATTTTTTTTGTACGACCATTAGCAGAGGAGATAGAGAGTCCTGAAAGAAGGGGGTTATGAGGAAAATATGTACAATCATTTGAAAACGTGATAATAGGTATTTAATCGTTCTAAACTGTGTGTTTCGGCCATTAAAATAGTAGTATTATGTAAAATGGTGATATTGATACTCACTTGACCCCCTCCCCTTCCTATGTGCCCACCCCACCTTACCCATTTGTTTTTATTTAGCAATGGCAATATGATGGCGTGGTGAACACGTAGGAGGGGGGATGGGGGTAGAGGGTCAAGATACATATTTAAACCTATCCCCCCTCCCATGTGTCCTCCACACCTCACCCCTCCATCATATTGCCACTGCTAAATAAAAACAAATGGGTAAGATGGGGTATGCACATAGAAACTCTCTAAATTTGAATCAGTCAAAAATGTCAAAATATCAATGGTCCAATTTGTAAAAGTAAATTATTTCTCAGGCAACTGATTGATCAGTGATGTTTTTCAACATTCGTAATATTGTAGAATCAGTAAAATTTCAATTTTAGCTGAATGATTCAGTAAAATATCACCGATTCATTTTGTACATTATAAAATCTACTACTGAATTAGTAAAATTTACTGAAGTTTTGGTAATTTTTCAACTGATTTAAAAGTATTTTATTTTTTTTTACTGGATGAATCGGTGAAAAATTACTGAAGTTTTGGTAGTTTTTTTTACTGATTCAGAGATGATTTTTTTTTTTTTACTGAATGAATCAGTGAAGTTCTACTGATTCGGCAGTAACTTAATTTTGTAGATTTCAATCAGTCATTTTTAACTGCAAACCAGTGAAAATTGACTGAACAACATTTACAGTGGAAAAAATCACCAGTTGAATCCGTTAAATGGAAAAAATAACTACTGAAGCAGTGAAAATTACTGAAATTTTGGTAGTTTTTTAACGGATTCGAAAGTACATTATTTTTTTTTTACTGGATGAATCAGTGAAATTATATTTTTTGCAGTGAATTTGGCATTAACATGATTCTGACAATTTCATTCGGTCATTTTCACTTTATTTTGACTTTAAATCAGTGAAAATTAACTGATGCAAATTAAGAGAGAAGGGGACGGGGTCAAAGGAGTATCAATACCACCAATTTACACAACTATTTTCATGGCCGAAACACACAGTTTAGAACGATTTAATACCTATTATCACGTTTTCAAATGATAGTATATAATTATTTTCCTCATAACCCCCTTCTTTCAGGACTTTCTATCTCCTCGGCTAATGGTCGTACAAAAAAAATTTTCATACAAAAAATATTGGAAATTGACTGTAGAATAAAAAAGTATTGAACTATTTTTACCGCAAAATCAAATCCAACTGAGATAGAAGCGAAAAAATGTTTTTTAGGGGGGTGGAACCCCCATAAAAAAATTAGCAAGGGGTCTGGGGGTGGTAACTCTTAGGGGTTACTCAGGGAACCTTTCTCGACAGTTTTCCGCAATAAAAGCTTTGCTGGTCAGAAATGTTTTTTGTGTAAAAACTTCAAAAGTTCACAAAAATGATGAAAACGAGTAAAAAAAAAAAATCAAAAAAACCTCACATGCTTTGGGAAAAATTATTACCTGCATGTAAATTTTAAGAAATCAGCCGGAAAAGTTTGAAAAAAATTAGTTGACAAATTTGAATCTCACCCCTCCTCCGGAAGTCTGATATCGGCTGTATGTATTTGGGAATTTTGGAAATTTGAGTTGGGATTTTCACCTCTTCTCCCCCCCCCCTGGGAAATGCCTTCGGTACGTCAATGTACAAAACACAAAATAAAACTAAGAAAAATACCCAAGAAACCCGATAGAAAAATCCCATCAAAACCACCAACCAATTAGCCTCGCTTAATTTACACAGACTTGTTTTTCGACAACAAAAAAAAAGAGGAAAAAATCGTCGAAAATAGCCACTTTTCCAGACATTTGGCCGGGTCTTTCGTCGTTGTTGGAAAACCATAGGCAACATTAATAATTCAAAAATCGCCTCCCTCCGACGAGGCGAAGTGTTAAACCGCGAAAATTCTATTTTGTACTTAGGACCACGCACCAGCGCGTGGTATGGCATTTCCACCGAGTAAAAGCCATCGCATCGTGTAACTTTTGCCTCCTTCCACTACGCCGCCGTCGGTTCAACGAAATAAGCCAATTTTTACGCCGAAATACCATCATCGCCAACACAGTTGGCCCGACTACGACGACGTGTTCACTCGAGTTTTAATTTTCCTTAAACTTTTTTCCTCTAATTTTTTTCCTGCGGGTTGAAAAATTAATGTCGACGCTTCAAAAACTCAAATTTTTCAACGCTCTTTTTCGCCGCTGCTGAAAAACTCATTACACGGTGCTTCTGCGGAGAACTTTTTTTCCACGTTCTACCCTCCGCCTCAGCCCGGCCTCAGACTCGTTCCAACGTACGTACAGCTCTAGTACAACACGAGCTAATAAATCAATAACAAAAATAAAATATTTTTCCCAGCTGTTTTTCGTGACTCGGTCGGATTTCTTCTTGTTTGGCCGCCTCGCTCGCGACGCGCGCTAAGATTATAAAGTACACGTTGCGTCGTCCCAACCTGCCCCTCGTCTTCGGGGAAAACACCCAGCCAGGCAGTTTTTTCACTATAAAGAAGGTAAGGAAAGGGATTCCGCTGACGAACAACACGTTTTTCTTCTTCGCAAACGTCGTACGCGCCGAAAAACTTGGTCGTCGTTTGCCATTCTTTTCCACTTTCTTTCGTTCTGCTGCGAGTCGAAATTTAATTTAATTTAAAAAGCTCATTTAAAAGACGATGACAAGCAGACTCGAACACGCTTTTAATTAACTCGCCGGCAAAAACAGTTGTTATTCGCGAGTTTTACACCAGTCATTTTTAGATATACGTAGGATTTTCCGCCATCATCGTCGTACCATCTTTTACTTCGCCGCGTCGTCGGATTTTGGACGCCTATCGCGTCCCGAATTCACGCACTCGCCCCCGATACTACGACGGAAAATACTCGACAGAAGGTATCTCTCGCCGCTGCTTCCAACAAAACACCGGGTTTCGTACTCGAGCCGGGTCGTTTTTCCAACACACGTACAAAAGAGGATATAATTTACACGTTTTCTTCCAATCTTCCCCATTAGGTTCAAGTTTTTCGGGCTACACAGAGGACTTTTCATTAATCCGAATGAATTAACTCTCTTCACGATGATGACGGCTAATTTCCATATTCGCGTATGTTTTTCCCCATTTAGCACAACTTTTTTTCTCTCCTCTTAAAGCTCTTCGTAGCCTTTCAAAGTGCGAAAGTACCTACGCGACCGAGTCAACCCTTCCTTCTTTCTCTCGAATCATTTACCAAGCGTGAAACTTATTATATTATAATGAGCTTTTTTCCCTAGTCAGCGGGGGTCCTTTTTTTTGCACCGCAAAGGGTTGTAAAATGAGCTCTGGTATGTTTGGAGGTAACTTTAATACTCGGATAATATGCAGGCCCGGCGAGAGGCGGGTACAGGGGGTGCACTTGCACCGGGCCCGCGTTTTTTTCGAAATGTTAGGAGGGGCCCGCATGGGGCCCGCAGCAGGGCCCTATGCACCCATGCGGGCTCCCTTCGGTTTTTAAGGCATTTGCAAATATCTTAATTCTTAAAAAACAAAACAAGTTAAAAAATTGCCATCTTCAACGACCGATTTTGAACATGTAATAGATGATTTTGCTGCAAAAAATGCCAGAAAAGCGTGTTTGTAATGCCATTGTAGCTTAAGTTGTTGGGAAAGAGGGGCCAGGGGGTGTTACAAAAAATTTCTACAAATTATTTTTCAAAAGGGGGGGGGCACAAAAATTTTTTGCACAGGGCCCGCATTTTCTCTCGCCGGGCCTGATAATATGAGAGGTCATTTTTGATAATTTGTTTTTTGCGAAGTGACGGAGGGAGGGGAAGGGTGAAGAAAAACTGATTTCATTGATGGAGTTGCCGGGCAAAAGATTGTTTTCATGACGTAAGCCCGACTTTATTAAATTGGAATGAGCACGAAAATGAAGTCGAGTCTTCTGATTTCGCTCAAAATTTTTTACGAGTTCCCCTTGATCGGGGTTTATAAGGTTCTGCCCCGCACTCGTTTCCGGAAAAACCCGGTTTTTCCATGAAAATAGAAAGTGATCCCGACGTACCGTTTCTCATCCAATCTACGCGCCGAAAAATTGTGTCGTTTGCCGATACTCCATTTTTTTCGTACTGGCGTAGTTTTTCGAATAATGTTAATTTAAAAGCTACGTTAAAGACGAGTGACAAGCAATCGAAACGCTATTAATCAAAAACAGTTACGTTTTCACATCATTTAATTACGTAAGTTTTCATTTTCGACCCTTATTCCCCGATGGAATTTTGGACCTATTTCGGCGAATTCCAAACTACAAAAATACATGACAGAGGACAAAAAACACGGGTTTCAATCGAGCCGGCTACTTTTCCAAAGTAAGAGGATATAATTTACAAGTTATGTATAACTCCCATTTTCAGTTTTGCTACAGAGGACTCTTATTTAAATAAGAATAACTAGATGATGACGGTAATTTTTTCCATGTTCTTTAGAGTAGCCAAATCTTGTTCTCCACTAAGTTCTCTAGTTCATAAGGGTGTGAAAAGTACCTACGGACCAGGTAAAGTTCGAACATTACAATGTAATATTAGATGGAAAAGGCTTTCCAGTGCGGGGAGCTTTTTTTGACAAAGGGTTGTAAAGACCGGTATTGGAGGCTAACTTTATATCGATAATATGAGAGGTCATTTTTGATATGTTTTGCGAAGTGACGGAAGGGATAAGTGAAAAAATGTTCATGCAAAGATTGTTTTATGAAAAAGACCGAACTTATGTAATGGAATGACACAAAATGAAAGTCGGTTTTTATATTCTGCTCTAAAATTTTACGGTCACCCTGATTTTAATGGTTCTGATCAATATTTTCAAAGAAAATGGTTTCAATGAATAAACCCGATCAGTTTCCTAACATTTGCGTAAATAATTATGTTTTGCCCGAATAGCTGATTTTAGCGAATGCTATTTTACGATAAGTCAACTTTAATCTACCTACTGAAATTAAGAACATAGTTTTAAGAAAACGTTTGTGCTTCAGATAAAGCGATAAGGAAAACTTTAGGCTACCATTAACTTTTAATTGATTTATTCGGCCTAGGATACAACCTTCCTTACAGAAATTGAGTTAAGTAAAAGAGATTGTAAAATATGTAAAATAAACTCACAAATCAGTACTTGACAATTACAGTCAATATTTTGAAAATGTAAGGTCTTACCAAATAGAATGAAAATAAATTGAGAGGAAGGTCCTTATATAAAATTGAAAGTCGTTTCGTAACAGTAATGCTAAATTTAGTGAAAAAAAAAAGTTCAATTGTAAAAAAGAAACTGTTTTGAGGTTTTTCGTAAATGACTTTTGGCCTGCGTTTTTGGACCTAAAAAATGAATATTACATATTTAAAAAAAAAAACTGAAGAAGTATTTCAAAATGTTGAAAAAATCGAAAATAATGCATTTATATTCTAATAAAAAGTTATAAAGTAAGCAGTGTTGCCATCTCGGAAATTTTTTTTATGCCAGTTGGAGGTAAAAAATATGCCAGATTATGCCAGAAATCCAGAAAAATTATGCTATATTTTTTATGCTGAATTTCAGAGCAATCTTTACTAGTCTATGTTTTTGTTTTTAATGATTTTCAATCCCCCAAGCAAAAATTTGTAGTTTTTCCGCCAATTTATTATGCCAAATTATGCTAAAATTGTTCCGAAATTATGCCAAAAAAATTATGCCAGAATTATTTTTGTTTTTCACGACACCACGTACCACATTGCATCAATCTATAGGAAATCAAGGGTTTTTAAGCTAGAATTTTTTATTTTACGCTCATAATATTCACAAATTCGAGAAAAAATTGAATAAATGGACAAAAACTCTTCGAATTTCTTATGGACATTTTACTAACCCTTTGTTAAATTTGTGAGAAAACAGCATAATTATGCTAAATTTGAAATCAATTGTGCCAAAAAATTATGCTAGATTTTTTTTATGCTAAGAGTAAAATGTTCATGCTAAATGAACTTTAAATTACCTATGCCAAATCTGGCATAATTATGCTAAAATGGCAACACTGAGTAAGATACATTTTGAAAAAAAAGAAAATGTTTTTAAAAATGAGAAAAAAACTGGAAAAGTTGTGTAAAGTTTTTAGATAAAGACATAATGATTATGTCAGATTTGGAAAAATAATTGATCAATAAAAAAAGTACACTAAGATATATTATTAAAAAAATCAAGAAATAAGAAAAAACTGAAACAAGTTTAGTATTCTAAAATGTTGAAAAAATAAGAAATTAAAAATATATATATTCAGGTAAATTGACATTTTAATAAAAAGTTATGAAGTTTTTTTCTCCATTGCCTCATCTACAAAATGAGTAAAATTTAACATATCCATGATCTAAAATTTTTTCCTTAAAGGAAAAAGTGCGTTAATTTTTTAAAATACAGTTTTGATTCAATTAAATATCAACATTCGGGTATGTATTATTTATATTGATATTTTAATCCTTTGATGTCCCGGGAGAAACTGCTGGATGAAATTCAAAAATTTTCATACTGCTGAAATAAACCAAGGGCCAATAGGTAAAAGCCCAAAAAAAATCAACCTCGAGTGAAAACTTTTTTTAGAAATAGGAAATTTTGAAAATTTACCCATTTTTATTTCTAAAATGATAGACGCAGCGATTGGAACGAAAACTGCGTCAAAATCTTAATGAAGACAATTTTAAAACAATGCTCCTCAGTCCAAATTTTCAAACAATAGGTATACAAAAAATTCCTAAACAAATTAGGATCTACCCGTACCTATGCTGTAGAAAGTATCAGAAATTATTCCTACTGGAAAAACTTTTCAATTGGAAAAACTGTTTACAGAAAAATGAGGACATTTACAGAAAGAAATTCACATAAGTATATTGGATCATATTTGGAAATTGGAGTTCGAGGTTACATTAAACTTGAAAACAATAGGCAATTATTATTTGTGGTGAGCTGATTTCAGCGTCATGGATGGATGAGATGCTACAACTCCATTTCGATATTCAAAATTATACACTGCCAAGTTGGAAACAATTTTCACTTTTCACCGAAATGAAATTTTTGTTAATAGCAAAAAAATTGATTTTAAAAAATGAAAACAATTTTCCAATTTTCGATACAATTTTTCTATAGGTTTTAATGAGCTTCAGTGTGATCTTGAAATCCAAAAACCAAATATGATTCAATACTTAGGTGAATTTCCTTCTGTAAGTGTCCTCATTTTTACGTAAAAAACATCTCCAGCTGGGAATTGTTTTCTCAATAGGAATAATTTCTGATACTTTCTACAGCATAGATCCTAATTTTTTTAGAATATTTTTTTGTATTGTTTTGAAATTTGGGCTGAAGAGTTATTTTCAGAATTCATTCTTGAAATAATTATATGAGCCACCTTCCCCTCCATCAACCAAAATCAATGTAAACGTCAATCCCAATTCCAATGCTAACGTACACACCGATGCTAGAGAAAAATATGGATTAAATTTAGGAAAATTAGGATTCAATCGATCAAATAGATCACCAATATGGATAATCTCTAATCCGAGATTTCAAATGCTGAAAATCAAATGGATCATTTCTATGGGTTTTTCTTCAGTGCTGAAAAATTCAAAAATTTTCTGGAAGCTCAAAACGTCTCGAAACCGATTCCAATCGATTCGGAAGAACGAAAATAGGGTATACACTGAATTTCAGATTTGTTCGTGCATTAAATCAGATTTTTACAGGGACTCTTCAAAATTCGAAATATGAACTCTAGCACCTGAAGTTTTGGATATGGGGTTCAATAATGATGTATGTACTTTCGATTTATTTTTTTCGACTTGAAATTTTACTGAGGGTTGGGACCTTATGGGATAGATACCTTCCTCGTTGGATATGGTATCAAATTATATATAAATTTTTTATAATCCGTATTAGGACGGATCCAATAGAATTTAATTTTTTTTTTTGCATTAGTGCTTTGTTATATGTACTTGTTGAATTATTTTTAATAACAGATTACTTAAAGTGTCTATATCGTTTATTTTGATATTGCTTTCTGAAATTCTTTTCTTTATAGGGACATGGTATATCATGGCGACGGTTCTGTTTACATGCTGTATCGTTCTGGAGGTAAAATTCTCCTATTTTGATTGGCCAACTTATGTCACAGTTCGTGACAGTTCTAATAATCGCTGTTGTTGACGGTGACTACGATAGCATCTTAGGTCGTGATTGGATTATTCCATTGCAAATCCATGTTCTTCAGCTATGCAAAGCTGTTGCATCGGTATCGAAAGTAGAGGTTGATTCTAGTGCAGCAATCAACGATCTTGTTGCAGAATTTGACGATATTTTTGCCGAAGATTTGGGTAAGCTCCCTGGTGAACCTATATCATTTAAATTGCGGCCTGATGCTGTTCCTATTTTCTGTCGTGCTCGCCCAGTGCCCTACTCACTCCGTCCTGCTGTGGAGAAAGAAACTGATCGTCGCGTCCGCCAAGGAATTTACGAGCCTGCGGAAACGTCAGAGTGGGCTACTCCGGTTATACCTGTGGTCAAACCCGATGGATCTGTCTGTCTTACAGGGGACTATAGCGTCACAATCAATAAATTTATGCTACCTAAAGAGTATCCGATTCTGAATATCGATGATATAGTCCAAGAGTTGGAAGGAGAACATTTTGCTAAATTCGATGTTCGTGATGCATACTTACACGAACGAGTAACTCCTGAATGTGCGAAGTTATTAACGATTAATACGATCAAAGGATTATTCTGTGTAAATGGCCTTAATTTTGGTATACAATGTGCTCCATCGAAATGGCAAAGGCGAATGGATATGCTGACTCGTAAAATACCAGGCCTGAAAAGTTTCTTTGATGATATGCGTATTGCCTCTAAAACGATCCAGGAACATTTAAGGAAATTGTGTATGTTCTTCCAGTTATGCCGTGAGTACAATTTATCCCTGAATAAACGTAAATGTGTATTCCTTACCAATAAACTTCAATATTTGGGTTATAAAATTGATGCCAAAGGTCTGCATAAAACCACCAAGAAAATTGATGTCGTACTAAACGCAAAACGACCAACAAATATCGATGAATTGCAATCGTTCATTGGCTTAGTGGGATATTATGCCAAGTTTATTCCGAATTACAGCGATATTGTGTATCCTTTGAATCAACTTTGTCGAAAGGATACCAAATTTGTTTGGTCTAATGCCTGCGAAGATGTGTTTCATAAGTTGAAATCTGAAATTGCGAGCGAACGAGTACTCTGCCATTACGATCCTTCCAGGAAATTAATCCTTGCAACTGATGTATCGCCTTATGCCATTGGCGCTGTGTTAAGTCACCAGTTTCCTGAAGGCGAACGTCCTATCGCATTTTTGTTGCGTACGTTGACTGCAACTGGACAACGATACAGCCAGTTGGACCGTGAAGCGCTAGCAATTTATTGGGCAGTAAAAAGGTGCTTCAACTACATATATGGTAGAAAATTTACGTTGGTAATCGACTGCAAACCATTAGCATCGATTTTTTTCCCATCTGCTGCAAAACCTGCTTTGAGTGCGAATTGTTTACTCAATTATGCGTTATTTTTACAAGGATTTGATTATGAGATCAAATGTTGTCGTTAAACAGAGCATGCCAATGCAGATTTTGTATCCAGGTACCCGTGCCAAGTGGCCAATGCCAACCAGATCGATGTGCCGACTTGGTGTTATATAAATGTGATTAATACTCTACCTGTAACATCGGAAGAAATTGGTAAAGTGACGCTTGCAGAACCGTCATCTGCCTTATTGCTTGCTCAGCTTTGAGGTAAAAAACCGTGTAAACTCAATTTCAGCGAATTAGCCCAGTATGCCGTTCATGATAATTGCATAATCAAGAACGATCTTATTTACATACCTGCAACTTTATGTTCGAAGGTCTTATCTGAGTTACATTCTGGTCATTGCGGTATAGTACGTTGCAAGCAGTTAGCCAGAAGTTATGTGTACTGGCCAAAAATCGACAAGGATATTGAGGAAATGGTATTAGACTGCTCTACCTGCGTTAAAAATGCCCCTCCAAAGGCGCCAGTACACCCATGGGAGTATCCTGAGGCCCCATGGCAATGAGTTTATGCAGACATTGGCCAAATTGGGAATACGTACATCTTGGTTGTGGTTGACGCCTTCTCCAAATGGCCTGAAGGTTACATATTGTGCACGACAACTGCCAAGACTATTATTTCATGTTTCGACGATTGCTTTTCTTGTTTTGGAGTACCATTGACCCTTGTCACAGACAACGGGCCACAGTTTGCCGCGACTGAATTTCAACAGTTCTTTGCTAGTAACAGCATTGCCCATGTACCATCGCCCCCCCTACTGTCCCTACTCCAATGGACAGGCTAAGCGTTTTATTCAAATCGTGAAGAGGGGAATGCTGGCTGAAGATGGAGAAATGGAAGCCCGCCTGTGGAAAGTGCTCCAAGCCTATCGTAGGAATATATGTTCGACTACCAGTAAATCTCCTGCAGCGCTTATGTTCGGAGGGTGTGAGTTGCGGACGAGATTAGACCTAGTGAAACCTCTTGAAAAGTCAGCTAGGCAGCCGGACAGTACTAAAGTTTGCAGCAGTTTCAATGTGGGAGAAACTGTATTAATGCGCGCTCACTATAATCAAAAATGGACACCTGGTGTTATCGAACAGAAGCGTGGGAAAGTGGTGTATATGGTGAAAGCGGGCGGTACCATTACATAAGAGGCACGTAAATCAGCTCCGCCGCTCAACTATGAAAATGAGCGATGAACCCCTGCTGATACCCCTCATGAAACCAGATATTGGGTCTGGGGTGAATTGCGAAAGTCACTAATCGGAACCACCACCGCAGATGGAGCCCCAGCATCAATCACCGTCGATAGAGACCCAGGGTGGATCGGGCCGAAATCGCCGTGCTCCACTCCGATTCTCTCCTTAAGGGGGGAAGATTGCTACGTATTAAATATCAGCGCTAGTGTCATAGTTCGACCTGGCTAGATATCTCATCAAGGTATCTCGGCAGTACTGATAAGATAAGCCATCACGTCTCCTTTTTATTATTGCCGATTGTTGTTTTTAATAATGCATGTTTTTTATAAAGAGTACATATATTCGTTTGTTTATGGTGTAATTATTCATGCTCGATATCTAAAGATATAACACAGCCCACATTCATCCCAGGTTTAAAAATTTGTAATAAGATTTAGGATGAATACTGGGATTAGAATTCATCCCAATTTAACCCCACGGTCTGAAAATTCGTAAAAAAGCTTGGGATGAAAACTGGGATGAAAATTCGTCCCACATTCATCCCAAATCTTATTACAAATTTTTAAACCTGGAATTTATATGGGATCATTACATCATTTTTTTCTCAACTTACTTGCATTTTTATATTTTTGTAAGTTGAAAATCACATTTCCCATTTCATCAATCACAACTTTTCGGTACAAATTCTTAAAATCACAAATTTATCATCCCTTTTACCAGCGATTTTTTAAATCAGTATTTTTTCACTACGGAAAAATAGTACATTACGTAACAAGAGCGGAAAGTAACCAATTAACGAGGGCGAAGCCGACTCACGTCTCTTTTACCAGCGATTTTTCAAATCGGTACTTTTTCACTATGGAAAAAAATATCGTTTATTTAGTTGAAAAAAACTTCGACTCAAGCAATCAAATTAATGCAGCAACTGAATTCACGAAAAATATGCTACCTCAATTTTTTCAATTGGAATACTTCAACTCGTCCCAATATTCAACGATTTTTTTCTTAAAATTAACAAAAAAACGACCAATAACGACACCACCGACCTAGCCTTTAGTCTAGCCCTTTGTTAAGAAATTACTCCGGCGACCGGCTTACCTTTCCGACATCATTAGCATCTTGTAATTGTTTAAGCTGCGACAGGGTATGATTGCGTAACGCTTCGTGCAACGGGCTGTCTCCGTCTTTATCGGGAATATTTAAATTCGCGCCTTCTCTGATGAGCAACTGAAAATTAAAACATTACCATAATAATTACCTACCTTCCGTTTACACGCCGTCCCCATCCGGCCGTCTCGTCGGTCCGTGCTCTAGTTTATTAAAACGTCGAAAAGTACACGGTACCAATCTACAGTATGACACAGAAGTCTTGGTCACTTGAAACATTTCTCAATATCTCACGTCAGAACTGAAAAGAAATACGAAGACGGTTCAAACGGCAATGTGTTCCTGGCGTCGAGGATATTGAGGATTGATAATCAAACTTTCAGCCCGACCTATTGTCCATAAATTGAGAAACCGGTTTGGGTCAAAAATTAGGGGTCTGGATTTTTTATTGAAACAGGGTGTCTAGCAAAATCTCAAACCCCAAAAGAAGGACTTTAGAAGGACCTTGGAAGGACTTTCAGCATGACCTTTTCAAAAATATTGTACACCCCCCCCCCCCAATCAAAAAAATTCAAACTCATTTTAGGAGGACAAATTTTTTCTGTTTCAAAATATTTCATTGTTTAAGATGGAAGAGAAGAGTTTTTACCATGATTTCGAAAAAAAGTAAATTCACTGAGCCTAAGCGAAGCGAAGACAAAATTTTTTGAAAAAAAAGGGCATCCAGAATCTAAAAATTTCTTCATTAGGTAAAATTTGTGCTTTTTTCCCCTGTTTTTTAGAATTTCAAAAAAAACAATATCAAAGATGGACTCGTTCCTGATTTCCATCCAAAAAATCGAAACATTTTTGAAAATTGCAATCGAGATGGTTACCTGCTTTGATAAGTGAGAAAGACAATTTTTTCATTTGGAAATATTAATAGCCAAGGCTGGGAAAGGAAGAAGTTTCATACCATTATTTTTAAAATAAAATTGTGTAAGTTTACTGAGCCCGAGCGAAGCGAGGGCGAAATTTTTTGGAGAAAAGAGCATTCAAAAGCTGAACTTTTTTCAGACCTCACACAAAGTTGCCACTAGCGACATTTCAAATATTAATGATTTATTTTAGCTTTTGGCGGGTGAGTCGCAAAATTTGAAATGTGAAGGACTTTTTACTCAATATAAGGACTTCGGAAGGACCGGAAGGACTTGAGAATAAATTACGTATTTATATGTACCTACGAATTTCACCACAAAGAAAAAGTGTTTTCAGTGATGGTAAAAACGTGGATAAAATTTATCCACACATTTCACCACTTGATAAAAATCGTTTTGGGGGAAGGGTGAAAACGTGGACAAAAATTATAAATTTCACCACAAGGAAAAAGTGTTTCCAAAACCAAAATATAATGATTATTCAAAAATAACGAATGGTCGTAATTTTGTCAAAAAAGTCTTGCATCTTTTGAAGTCACAAATTCTGATTTGAAAGTCGAAATAATTTTTTTCACTGAATATCGATCAGAATTTTGTGTCATAAATTTAGTTTTTAATCAACCACCCTGTGAAATGAAATCTACGCATTGGCACGATTAAAATGTGATATGTTTTTTGAAATCGGTTCAGCGGATACGAACCAGTTGTCAATGATATCCAAAAAAGTGGAGATATGAAAAAAAGTTTGAAACAAAAGTTGCAGAGACGTAAAAAATGAACATCTCTTGTTTCATAACTTTTTTTCCAATTTGAAATGGAAAGAAGTTGTAGAAAAAGTTTCAGTATAAGTTTTTGTTTTGCAAGTCATAACTCTTCTTCATCGTTAGATGAAAAAAAAAATTACGGAACGTAAAATGTTCAGTTTTCAATTCTCTACAACTTTTATTTCAAACTTTTTTTGATATCTCCAATTTTTCGAAACCGGTAGTTTCTTTGAATGATTTTTTTCCAAGTCGATAACCGGTTATCAAAAAGTGGAGATATCGAAAAAAGTTTGAAACAAGAGTTGTAGAGAATTAAAGACTGGAAATTTTACGTTCTGTAGTGTTTTCTTCATCTTGCAATGGAAAGAAGTTATGATATTAAGGGATCGTCGTATAATTTTTTCTTTTCAAACCATAACCATTCTTCATTGCCACTTGCCAGATGAAAAAAATTACAGAATGTGAAATATTCAGTCTTCAATTCCCTACAACTCTTGTTTTAATTTTTTTCGATTTTTCCACTTTTTGATATTGGAGAAAAATCATCAAAAAAACTACATACAGGTTTCAAAAAATTGGAGATATCAAAAAAAGAGTGGAATTAAAGTTGTAAAGAATAGAAAACTAAATATTTTACGAAAGTTATGAAACAAAAAATGTTCATTCTTTAATTCTCTACAACTTTTATTTCAGACTTTTTTTCATATCTCCACTTTTTGGACATTATTGACAACTGGTTCGTATCCGCTGAACCGGTTTCAAAAACAACATATCACATTTTAATCGCACCAGTGCCTAGACTTCATCTCAATAAAGAAACCGGACCCCCATTTTTTGACCCAAACCGGTTTCCGAATTTATGGACACCCTATAGGTCGGGCTGAAAGTTTGATTATCAATCTTCAATGTTCTCGATGCCAGGATCACATTGCCGTTTGAACTGCCTTGGTATTTCTTTTCAGTTCTGAGATATTGAGAAATGTTTCAAGTAGCCACGACTTCTGCGTCATACTGTACAATACGTACACAGCATTACTCGTATTCCATATCTGAGGATTACGTCCCTCTTCAGCCTCTTCCGATCATCTTTGGTACGAGCCTACTCGGCAATCCTCCCCCCTTCATCATCGTACAACGCTACAGAAAGACAATTTACCTAAATTACTACCCATCTTTACCCCTTTCATCCGTCCCCTCATGCCCCTTCTTCAAATATCTCGACAGTGCTCGGAAAACGAACAATATTCCTACGTTGGCGAGTTGATTTAAAATCGGCGACAGTATAGCAGCGAGATGAAAATACACAGAAATTTTTCATTTCCACCGGAAACGAAAATAATCTCGGTTCAATGTACTCGACGAAATGCGGAGAGCGGAGCACGTTGTCGCCGCCGCAGTGTCCCAAAAATATACCTACGACATTCCTTCGTCGCATTTCTAGCCTCATCGCTCCCAAAGAGTTGAAAAAAAAAGCAATTCGAACCGTACTACTATTCGTGTGATTTACGTCGAAATATGTCTCAATGTTCGCCCCAAATTACTCAGAAAATTTAAACTTACCCGAACAATCTGAGGATGCTGTCTTTCCACAGCCAAATGCAACGCTGTCTGAAGGTTGTGATTTTGCACATCCATGTTCGCTTTGCCTTGCCTGATGAGCAATTCGGCCACTTCGACGTGATTGTTCAAAGCGGCCAAATGCAACGCTGTGTACCCATCGTCTTTCTTCTCGTCTACCATCCATGTTCTGGGCAGTTTCATCAACAATATGCACATGGCGCTGCGAAAACAGAAAAAAATGAACGTTTCGTCAATTTCAATGCACCAGCGATGCATGGCCTGGTGCCATTTGCGGAGACGCAGGCGTATTCGCGAGCCGCCTGTGGTCTGTTTATTCAACTCGTCGAGTTACTTGGGCGATTTTATAAATAAATCGTAAATATATAAATAGAGGAGTTGATTCGCCTCTTTTCAAATCGGTCGCCAATATTCGATACGACGTCGATATTTTCCTCCTTTACTCCTTCTCGTTTGGTATATTTGCCATGCAATTTGAAATTCGCAAGGCGATGCATCGGCATTATCGTCATGGTCGAAGTAGGGCACGAATGTGCAACAATTCAAAAATATATGCTTTGAGTGTCCATAACTGAGATTTTTAGTTTACAAATGGGTTATTAATTTTATTGTAGTGTTTGATTTATTCATCTTTGCTAATATTTTTTTGCATTAATATGTAATAAACGATAAATCTGGTTTTAAAAATATTATAAGGCTGGCTGATTGAAAACATACACTAATCACATCCGGATCTGGCACTTTTTTTAAATAATTTTGTGCTTTAATATTTTACTACGTTGAAAAGATATTTTCAAATTATCGATTCTTAAGTACAGGCATCCAACTTATTGACCACACCCAACCTTCTGATGCTTCAATTGTCACTTCCGAGAATGCATCTACCGGGATTGCGATTACATCTTCTGAGGCTGCACCCTCTGAGACCACAATTCCATTTTTCTTGAATTCTAGTGACCTCATCGATGATTGAAATTTTATTCATAATAATAATGTTTCATTTAATTTTTTCAATTAAAAATTTCAATCAAATTTTTTAGAATGAATATTTTAAATTAAAAATAATTATTTATTTCAGATTAATAAAATTTTTTATATGAAAGTAACCGCGGTGAAAAAAAAATGAGGAAGTTGGCATGTGGAGTAGTTGACGCGATTCTTTTCCTTTTCATTAGCAACTTAAAGCCCTTCTACATTTACACGGTCACTGAAGTTGAGAAGAGAGCTAATTTTTTTCTGAATATCTCTTCCCATAATTTTCAAAAATCGCTATAGAATAGACGTACCCTCACTATATCCTCATAATACCCTCACAATTTTCGAAAATCATTATGGAGGTACCCTCACAATAACTCATAATTTTCAAAAATCATCATAGAGGTACCTTCAAAATACCCTCAAACACTCACAATTTTTGAAAACCAACATAGAGGTACCCTCACAATAATTTAACGTCATCAAACCTTTGAACTGCAGGGGCTGAGTTATGCTCTTTGAAATTTTAGTTTTTTTTTTTAAATTCTGCTTGGCGAGTGCTACTCGGCAACCAAGATAGGTAAAAGTAGAGTTTTGCAGCAACGGATAGGTCACTTTCTCTAGAATTTTTCTATGTTGTTGACAATTTTTGTGGGTGATTTAGGCTGGGTGTACCACATCAAATATTCGAAAAAACGTGAAAAAAGTCGACGATTTTTTCTATTTTTGTAAATAACTAAAAAAGTTGTTCACTTTTGGTGCCATGATGGCATTAGCAATGTTTCTCGAACAGAAAACTGCGATCTTTCCAATGGAGCAAATCCCACTCCTCTATCTTGCTCGAATCAAAAATTAAGAGCGCTTAATTTGGAGAAAAACACAAAAGAAACGCCACTTTTTGATTTTTCAAATTTCAAAAATTTCTATCTTCGCGACTAAATGAGAAAGGGAAGTGGGATTTGCAGCATTGAATTAACCAAGTATAACACTACCCAAAATTGAAATAATCTTCAAGTTCTTCATTAACAAAAATTTGAAAAATTTTCAATAAAAATTTTTATTTGTGAAATTGAGGTGTTGTGTAGTGTTATACTTAGTTACTTCAATGCTGCAAACCCCACCTCTCTTTCTCATTTAGTTGCAAAGATAGAAATTTTCGAAACTTGAAAAATCAAAAAAATTGTGTTTTTCTTGTATTTTCCTCCAAATTAACCCCTTAATTTTTGATTCGAGCAAGATAGAGGAGTGGGATTTGCTCCATTGGAAAGGACACAGTTTTCTGTTATAGAAACATTGCTAATAATGGTACCAAAAGAAAACAATTTTTTTAGTTATTTACAAAAATAGAAAAAATCGTCGATTTTTTTTCACGTTTTTTTTCGAATATTTAATGTGGTACACTCAGCCTAGTTCACCTACAAAAAATTGTCAACAGCATAGAAAAATTTTAGAGAAAGTGATCCATCCGTTGCCATAAAGCACAACTTTTTACCTATCTTGGTTGTCGAGTAGCGCTCGGTAGAAAGTGCCAAACAGAATTTTAAAAAAATGAAATTTCAAAGGGCATAACTCAGCCCCTGCAGTTCAAAGGTTAGGCAAACATACATATTTGGGCTCAGGGTGAGTTTTCCTATCACTGGTTGGAAGGAGCGCGGTCAACTATGAAACACCTTACATATATCAAATATGTATTGTAAAATGACAACTCTGAAAATGTACCTAATGATACTGCAGGTAAAGTGTATGTTTTTTTTTCAAAATACATATTACGTTTAGTTCAAAACATATTCAAGGTGTCTGAATGTTGCATCCGAGTTTATGTGCTATACGGGCCTAAGACTTAGGGTGTTCCATTCGGGCCCCTATACTACTAATACTTATAGATTTTAGCAGCAAGTAACGTTAGAATTCAACTTCAAAACTTTTCAATACTATAAAAAATTTTTAAACAACCAAATACACTAATTAAATGAATCTGGAGCATCATGTACATAAAATTTTAGTTTCGTTGTTGTATTCCAAATACAATTTTTTTCATTCTTCCTTATTACATATTATAAATATATTATTAAGGGCATATTCTCCAAAACATTTTGCCTATCCAATTTACATTGCGCTTATGGGAGCTTCTAAAAGTTATACTACTCGAAATGGGATGGGTGAAATTGTCTCAAATTTGTAAATCTGTATTCTTCGAGATGATCTGTACAATCTTACGTATGATTTTCTCATTACATCGATTATTTTACGAAAAAATTGAATTTGAAAATCCCCGAAAATCGTTGGATTTTTTTGGGAAAAATTCTGAATTTTTGAATTCAATTTTTTCATAAAATAATTGATGTAACGACAAAATCATACGAGAGATTGTACAGATCATCTTGAAAAATACAGATTTACAAATTTGAGACAATTTCATCCAACCCATTTCGAGCAGTATAACATTTAAAAGCTCCCATAAGCGCAATGTAAATGGCAGGCAAACCAATAGGCAAAATGTTTTGGAGACTAAGCCCTTAATTATTACGGATTTTTTAAAAGTATTGAAAAAAATCCAAAAAATGATTACTTTTATTGTTTAGTATTTTCCAAAAATTGTGCTAGTTTTGTTCATTCTTTGAGATTACAAGTAGGGTACTTCTTACCACTAGGTTTGAAGAAATTTAATCCACTCAGCTCAGGTAAATTTTTTTAGGCATGAGCAGGTCGAGCCATCAGCTTTACGAAACCTTTCATTCGTTCAGTGAACATCTGACCTTCAATGTACATTATATCAATTCTACATTTTTATTTACAATTATTTATTTTCTCAAATTTTCATTTTCAACTCTGTATTTTCTCAAAAAATTTCAACCTCGCGTTCGCGTCCAATTTTTTTTAAAGTTTAATATACATATTTTATTTTTTCAACTATTCTCGTTTAAAAAGTTTCCTATTCAACATTTCAAATTTTTTCAAAATTGTTTTCAACTTCATATCCAAATTTATTTCATGTTTGATTTTCTAAAAAAATTTCAACTCTATGTGTTCAACCTTCAACTGTTCATGTTCGAAATTTTTTCTATGTTCGAATTTTTTTCAAAATTATTTCGCGTTGAAAATTTTTCTCAATTCTTTCAAAGTTCAAAATTTGATAAAATTTTCCTCAATTTTTGTCAAATTTTTTTTTGATTTTTTTTCTATTTTTATCCAGAAAATTTTAGTTTTCATCTTCTCTATTTCAAAATTTTAGATTTATTTTTAGATTCATTACAACTGTTTTGAAAAAGATAATGACGTGAAAGATTATACGGCTAATGGCTAATGTCTAGCTAAACATCCCTGGTAACAACCAGGTAATTCAGGCATGTAACATTATTAAAAAACAATTTTTTGCAGTATCAATAATGAAATCTCTGTTCAAGAGTTTGGAAACAATTGAGTCGTATGTGAAGGGATTAGAAGAGTTCATAAAGGGTGTAAAGGAGTTTTATGATATAATCATAATAATGAATTCCATATATATAGATTAGTTATAGCAGCTTTCATTATAATTCATCCCAGGTATTAAAAATATTATAGTGTTTCATTACCCTCTCTCCTGAGTGGCGGAGAATTAAGATGGGGAGATCATTCACAATCTAATAACAATTATAGTTCAAGTTTACATTACAATATAATAAAAATAATCTTAAAAATGAAAATTATTTTTCGATGTAAATTTGCAAGGATCTTGGCAATTTTAATTACTGTTTTGAACGTTTCGATAATGATACACATACCATTTCAGAACTTTTTCTAAAAGTTCGAAAATTCAAATTTTCTCGACATTTATTTTGTTCCAAGACTAACTCGACAACCTTTTCAAGTTGGAATGAGAGTTGAATAGTTTGCTCACTTAGTTGAAACAAATTATAAGAAAATTCAAACTAGAAACATTTTGGATTGAATGGCCTGTTTTTCAATTTTGGGCCATGCAATGTATAAAGGAAAAAATATGGGACAAGGTCCGAGTTACCATAAGGAAATTTTATATCAAATTTAGGGTAAAGGTAAGTATTTTTGAATGTAGCTTTATTAAGTGTATACCTACTATAGTATTCGATTCGTGTTGCCCATCTGGCAACACTGTTGTTAGTGAGACGCTTAGGTGAGACGCATAGACCTTTAAGTATTAACATAGACCGCGCTGTCCAATGCTAATTAGGGCACTATAATCATACTATAATGAAAGCAGGTGTGTTCGTCCACCATTTTGTTCCTTTTTTGATAAGAATTGTTGCATTGTGATATATAATGTTACTTCGATTTTAAATAGAAAAATTTTAATTTTTTGAAAAATATTCTATTTATTTTTAAAATATTTGTATAATTTTTTAATTCGTGGTCGGATAACGCATCTTCAAACAATTAAAGCCTCAGAAACCCAAACGTAAGTGTGAATTCTTCTAGTTTTATCTCTAGTTGCATTATACTCTGAAATCAGAATTCCGAAGTCCGGATACATTATTTATAATTTATAAATATTCATATTAATTCACATTTTAGTTGTTCATAATATTTTCGATTTCGATTTTGAATTTCTACTGTATGTATAATTAATTAATTAAGATGACTTCTTGAATGTTTAGATCAAGAAATTGCAGTTTAGGTTATGAGGATGGTATTAGAACCTTTAGATTTTCAACAAATGAAGAACGGAAAAAGAAATGGGTTCAATTTATCAGAAGATCGAATGAAAATTGGACACCAAATAAAAATTCTCGACTGTGTGATGTATGTACAATGCAATATTATGTGTACTGAACTGCTAGTTTTAAAAATGAATAATCATTTATTGTTATTTTGATTCTGAATATACAGAAATTAATTTTATACACGTTTTTTTTTTTAGATGCATTTTGAGGCCAGCCAATCTGAAACTGGCAGACAAGACGGGTGGCTGAAACTGAAACAGGATGCCGTTCCCACCATTTTTCCGGTACCAAATAAGCCAAAACTGATGGATGTCAAAAGGAAATCCAAATTTAAACGCCGAAATACAGAAAACATGGTATGAGAGTCAATAAGAGATGAATTATATGAATTATTCCATTTAATTTGAACTTAAAAACAACCATTTATATGTTTTTTACAGCCTCAAGATGATGGTTCAAAGTATTACCACACTGTAGTGGAAACAATTTGACCTCGGATGAATTCTCTCTAAAACCAAATCAGTAAAAATTTAACTAATTCATTCAGTAAAATTCATTTTACTGAAAAAATTAACTAAAACAAGTGCAAATCAGTTGAAATTTACTGAAATCAGTATTTTTAAACTGCTTTCCAGTAAATTTGAAAAATACTGATTAGATTAACATATTTTAATTGTTTTTTTTTTTCAGTAAATTAAAATATTTTAACTGGTTTCTACCAATTTCTAAAAGTCTACTTTTGAATCAGTTAATTTTTACTGATTTGGTTGTTATATTTCTCGAAGTGCGCATGCGCTTGGCTAAATGGTACGTTTAGTTTCCCTGATCTTCAGATTTTCATGTGTTCAGTCTGTGTAATACGTATGTAGCATACATCCTCAGTAGCTGCGTTCGATTTGTTGCTGAAAATGCACTACTGCTTTAATGTATCTTATCATCAAAAGTTATTACGATTTTACAACTTTATTGAATATCATTTTTATAAGTTAAAAAATGTAAAACCTTACAGTACCATAATAAAGGATTTGTACATAATTTTGAATCAATAGAAAGTTTAAATTTGTTTTACTTGTATCTTATATTTTCATACGCGTATTATAATTCCGAATACATGATAACTTGTGTATTTAGTTTTAATATGTAGAAAATTTATTTTCAATGATTGTTATTGAAATAATCATTGAGAATAAATTTCCTCCACATTAAAACTAAATTCACAAATCATCACGTGAAAATGTCTCTTTAAAATTTACTGATTGGATTCAGTAAAAAATAACAGATTGAAAACCAGTTAATTTTTTACTGATTGAACAGTAAAAATTATTTACTGATTGTATTACATATTATTTACTGTTTCTTCAGTAAAAAAACTACTGGTTTTCAAAACAGTACTTTTTTACAGAATTCAATCAGTAAATTTTACAGATAATTAGTAAATTGAACCGATCCGATTCCTGTGAGTCGAATCAGTTAAAAATGACTGCAAACCAGTTATATTTTACTGATTTGGTCTTAGAGAGTTCCCTTTGTGTTCAAAAAACAATTAAAAAAATTATTTTTAATTAGGCCTAAATCAAGAAATAAAATAATTGGGTAATTAACGAATATGTTCTATGTTTTTGAACCAGTTCTTTGCAAAACAACGTAACGCCAAAGAAGTTAATTTTTCAGCAGCAACAAAATACATTTTAAATCAAAATCGCTTACGTTATGGTAGAGATCAATGTCAGAAATGGAAAGAGGACGCAAAAATACACTTTTTGAGTTAAATTTTGATTTCCAAAGTGTCAACATGATTGATTTACAGAACAATGAAATCATGGACTTGCGTTGTTTTGCAAATAACCGCCGTTTCTGACCATAAAAGATGTTTAAAATTTCACCGGAAAGGCTTCCAAAGTTGAAAAAATATTCAGAATGATGAAATTCGACAAAAGCTTCGCGAAAAGTTCGATTTAACGTACAAAATGTATTTCTAAAATTCCATGAGTCCCAAACTTGGAAAAAAATTGAAAATCCGTAAAATCCGCCTACATTGAGATAAAACACTGAAAATTGGTAGATACTCTATTTTCGACATCGTACATCGATTGGAAGCGGTTTCAAGATGTTTCGGAGCCACCAGAAAATTTTAGAATTTTTTAGTGCTGTTATGGGTACATACTGTATTTTCGAAACGGCTGACTCAACGAAATGTGTTATCATGCTCAATCGATAGAAAGTGCAACATACCATCAGAATCGACATTAACATAAAAATCGCCTAAGATAGGCGTTACGTTGTTTTGCAAATGACTGGTTCATTTAATAATAATAAATTGAATTTTTTTTAATAGGTAAATTTATATTCAAAATTTCCCTGTAATTTTTTTTCTTAAAAAAAATAAATCAAATCTCAGATATTCTTAGTCATCTCTGAGACACATTACTACTCGACGGTAATTCCTTGTTTAATTAGTTCATCTCGCAGCGTCTGCCTGCGTTTCCTCATCCATCGGACACCGTTTCAGCTGTTGAACGGAACCGTCTCACGTCTCAGTCGTTGCGGTTGCGGTTAAAAATACTCGAAATTCTACAAGGGTTAAAAACACCTAAAATAATCGTATACGAGTGTACCACGCTCCGCTGTCATATCGTATACGTTTTATATAAACGTTATGCTAATGTGTAAGCTCGTTCTTTCAGTTTTTTTCTCTCTCCGAGTCCCTTCTACTCGTCTCGCGCCTTCATCCTCTTCATCTACTTACACGTCGCGTATAAAACAAGCTGTGTTAGATCGTCCAAAGTCGTCGAGTGTAGTACCCGAACCCCGAGCATTTTAGCACGCGTGCCTTTCACAACTGCGTTCCTGTATCGTATATCAGCCACCGACGAGAGAAAATTGTAATTGAGAGTTTTTTTTTCAACCCCCGTAACCCTCTCAACGAGTAAAGGACGCGATGAGAAAAAAAAGGCGGCGTCGTAAAATAAATCAACCTCTTTTTCGGCTTCTTTTTTTTTCTCGCTTGTAAATTATATTTATCGTTTAGTATCCTTTACTATAAACTTTTATGTACGTATAAAATTGGGTGGGTCTTTGTACATCTACGCGGATACGAGTAAGAAATTCCGACGATGTCGTACAATTTTTAATACCGAGTATTTGAAAAAATTATATGTATTAAATCTAAACCTTTTACATTATTTTGAGGATGTCGAGTACCTAGCGAAATGCTGTATACTTTGATTTTTACAATATACGGGTCTATGGCTGGCTCTCGACCTATTTCGAGTTTCGTGGATTGAACAGTTGCAAAAATTTCAATAACGTTCTTTTTGAACTCAAGTTTTGTACAAGGAGTATGGAAAAGGGATTAGATCATAAGGATAGGATTTTATTTTTCAAAATGCACGAAAGTATGCTCCTTGTGAAGCCCCCTCTCCTTGCGAACTCAAAATTTTTTTCGATGCTAGGTTGTGGTTGAAATTATGCTATTTGATACTAAAAACGAAACGAAAAAATTCCAAAAATGTGTTTTTTCAATTTTCAAGCCAATCTTTAAACGCCTGTAATTTTGCATTCTACCGATTTTAGAATGCTAAATAGTCAGGTCTCAATCGTACAAAAAAAGGCTTCCGCGCGAAATTCCTGTTAATTTATTTTATGATTGATTCTTGTTCTGGACACTAAAACAAAGAAATTAGGCCCGTATGCCCTTTTCCCCTCTTTCTTTCCCCAGGGTCCACCACCAACATTACAAAGGCGTGTATCGCCTTATCTTCGGGTTGTAATGAAAAAATTTTCAAACAAAAGTTATTCCTCAGCACCTAATGTACATTTTCATTAATCATCAAAATCCATTTTGAAGCAACTCCTGTCACCCAAATTTGAAAATGAAACAGTTTTCAAAAAACTCCAAAATCACTTTTTTTTCATTTTAAGCGAAAAGTTTCAGAGACACGGCAAAATTTGGTTTATCACGACCATTTTCACCAACTTTTCCCGACAGGGTGGATCTCTCCCCCTCCCCCTTATCTTAAACGTTGGACCCACGAAAAAAATTTGAACGATTTTTGTTCATCGATATCTAATGCATAATTTCATTTTTTATCGGAATTCATTTTGGAGCAAATTCTGTTCGTAGGTCCAACTTTTGTGAAAACGAGGAAGGGGGAGAGGTCCACTCGGTTGAGAAAAGTTGGTGGAAAAGGTCGCGATAAGACTCATTGGAAAGGAAATTCAATTCTGAATACTTTTTGTGATTACAAATTTTGTCGTATCTCCGAAACTATTCGTTTAAAATGAAGAAAACGCGATTTTGAGGTTTTCTCAAAAACATGGTTTGTTTTCAAATTTGGGGAGCAGGAGTTGCTCCAAAATGGATTTTTATAAGAAATGAACATGTACATTAGGTGCTGAGGAACAACTTTTGTTTGAAAATATTTTCATTACGACCCATAGATAAAGCGATACACACGTTTGAAATGTTTGGAGGTGGATCCTAGGGAAAGGGGGAGGGTATAAAAAGGGCATACGGGCTTAATTTCTTTGTTTTAGTGTCCAGAACAAGAATCAATCATAAAATCAATTTTAACAGGAATTTCGCGTGGAAGCCTTTATTTGTACGATTGAGACCCGACTAGAATATGCTAAATGCACGAAAAAATTATGCTAAAAATTATGCCAATTTTTTTTACCCGCTTTTTAAATTTAGAAGACCTGCTTTTCAAAGTGGCCGAAGTCAATTTATCTCCTTGACCAATTTTAATAAGAATTAATTTATTTAATATAATAATTAATTTAATTTATAATTTAAATTATAAATTTAATTTAGTTTTTATTTTTATTTTAATAATTAACTTTTGAGAAAAATTATAAAAATCCATTTTTTTTTCAAAGTTTCGCCCTCGCTTCCGATTTGCTCGGGCATGAATAAAATTACAATTCTATGATCTATCTGAGATGAAAGGGCAGAAGAAGGCTCCCTTTTTATCCCCTCCCCATTTTTAGCAGGTGAAAAAAGTCAGTCCCCCTCCCCCCATCCCTCCATCTTTTCCATTTCGAAAAAGTAAAAAAAAAGTTGTCGAACACACGGCCTCTTTTGTGCCCCCCCCCATTTTCGATTCTGCCGACGCCACTGGCATGCAGGATTATTGATAGCCATGATTCTAAAAAGATGATTTGGAAGGGAGGAATGACCTGTATCAACCACAATGAAACTTTGAAATTTTTGGCGGAATATTGCTATGACTTATGAATAATGAATACTACGTAGCATTTATTTGACGAAAAAATTCAATTGCTTTTTTGGTCTTTCATTACAAACGGAAGGTCCAAAATTTAAAATGGGTAATACTTTTCAAAGCTTGAAATTAAAATGATTACCTATCTAAATTCAATCAAAAGAATTTAATTACTTTGCACTATCACGTAGATATCAAAAATGATTCGAGTAAATTAAAATCCTTATAAATAAAGAGTTTGAAAATAACTTGGTGAAAATTATTTCCTACTGACATACCAACTAAAGGTAGTTTCAAAAATACAAAAATTGATATTTAAAATACAAGTATAGTTTTAAAAATGATTATCAATATTATATTGGTAATCATATATTTATTTTTCATGGTTTTTTAAGGATAACCAAAGCGTAAGTAACATCATTTTGAATTAAATTTAGTACCGTAATTATAAGCGGTTGCCCTGTTTTTTCTTATTTTCTCTGCGACTTTTGACTGTGGGTCGTAGGAAGGGGGTCGGAATTAGGAACCCAAATTTTCAAAATTGATTTTTGACTTCCTTCGAAAAAAAAATTTATAAAAAATATTAAAAATTATTTTTGGGTTCTACCTTTTGGGTACTTGAAGTAGACATTTCAAGGGATGTTTTGAGTCCATTTCGTAAGTTTTTGACCCAAAGGGTTCGAAGTTGTGACGGTGAGTTATCGAATGGGGGTCGGAATATAGGCACCTTACCTGTATGTAGTCTCATTAATAACTTACACTTTTCTGTAAGAATTGATATCATATTACGTATTTGGAGAGCAATCATATTAGACTTAGGTTTAATATCACTTATGTTACTTAGGGCACTTTGAGAGTCTAATATAATTAAAATTTGGTCTAGATTGTGTGAATTCACACTAATAAAAAGAACAGCTTGTACTATTGGATATAATTCTGAAGTTAATATTGAAAATATATTAGGTAGTTTGAATTGTTTTCCAATTTCATAACCAGGAATATAAAAGGTGGCTCCACATCCTTGCTCAGATTTGGATCCATCTGTGAAAACAAGCATCCAGTCCTGATATTCTTTATTTATGAGATCATTAAAGAGGATATTTGGAGGATTGTCATCTCTAGGTAGTAGTTGTATGGGGAGCTTGCTGGAAGCATCTTCAAAGGGGAGGTTAAAATAAAGGGAGGTGGGTGAAGATATGATTTTTGTGTTAATTCTGTCAAGTCTATTTGCTATGGAGGGTAAGAGAGGTAATTTAGCTTTTGAAAATCGCTATTTTTTATATATTTCAAGATGTTTTTCTATTGTGAATTCTAATTCAGTAGAAGAATTTCATGTTGATGTGGAATTTTTTGGTTTCTTCCAACTAGAATGTAAACAATTCTAGTTGGAAGAAACCAAAAAATTCTACATTAACACGAAATTCTTCTTGAATACAGATAATTTTTTTAAATGATTAGAAATGCGTTGTGCTGTTATTACAATTAAGTTACGAGACCAGGTAAATAATGTATAGGAATACACAAGATTCATTCACAGCGTTAAGAAGGAAACGATTTTTGGTTTTTTCACTTGGTAAGTTCATATTTTTCATTACAATTCGATCGTCAATTTAAATACTCAGATTCAATTGTTAGACGAACTCGCAAAGATTTACAAGGATATTATTTGAATAGATGAGAGGAGTACATAGCAATTGAGGGATTTTGAAGAGTGAGCATGGCAAAGGATGGGCATTTCTTCAATCGGTTCTGAAAAGTTGATAACTCTGAGATTTTGAGCCAGGTCGGAGAGTTTTATTGATTTTAATTTCACGCTAAAATCACCAAGATTGAAACTGATTTTCAATTTCTATGAAACGATGCCATGATAAATTCGTAATATGTACTTTCAATGTTAAAGCGGGGTTTATACTGGACATAGCGTCATATGAAAGAAGAGGTGGTGTGCTTAAATACAAGTCACGAAGACAAAGAGCACTGGTACTGTAAATGAATACCCCAAAATGGATTTCCTTCACTGTTTGCCATAATTTTAAGCGTAATCCTTCGGAACTCTCCACCTGCTCACCACACCATCGTACGAAAAAATTTTCTCTACAAAAGTTGAACAAAATTGGGTCTAGAATAAAAAAGTACTAAGCTATTTTGGCTTTAAATCAAATTCTGAAAAGTGATTTGGGAAAAATCATTTTTGAGTAGGGGGTGGAGCCTCCATAAAAATTTAGCACAAAGTCTGGAGGTGTGGACTTTTTAGAGGTTAGTCAAGGGACCATCCTAAATCTTTGCTAGCTATTAGCTAAACATGTTTCATTATTTACTTATTTGCCTATACATTAAGTAATACTATTACTTGTTAAAGATGACTTCGCGCAACTCCTTGCGAGTGTATCTCGCGAACGCGGCAGTTTCACGCATCGACGCAGGGACAAAAAATGTAGTAAATTTTGTGGTGAACATTTTTGGTCATTATAAATTTTATCGTAAGTGCCTTACTTTTCGAGTTATAGAGCGAAATACGAAATTTGAGCAAACCTGTTGATCAAAATGGCCGCCATTTTGTATCTAGAGCCAACTTTTATTCTGACCACCCATGATTAAAATGTTCCTTAGGATGTCCCCTTCAAGAAAAAACAGGTCCCAGAGGATCGACAGGGGGTGCAAGGTATCCCATTGTCCCCTGCCGAACTATAATGTTGAAATTAAAATCATCGACCTTTTTTAATTTTTCAAAAAACAACGAACAGATAACGAAGTTTGCATTTTCAGAACATGTCATCTAGCGAGATGAAATGTTTCATCAGAATTTTTCATTTTTATTGATTAGTGACCTCATAACATCCAATGATATTCATTGGCCCTTAACGTTGAAGTTCGTATCAGTATCTCGGAATATTGTAATAAGAATAACCGAATGTTTGGAATTATTTTAAGCTTTGTTTCTACTTTTTTTCAAACCAAAACACCATTTCTCTGAAGTAATGAGACTAATGGGCTCCCCCTAAATCTTTCTGCAATGCGGTATGCAAGTAAGGATCGAAAGTCAACTGGTGGTATGATTAGTTTTCTGCTTGGGAATGCTGTGCCTTGGAGAACTAAGAAACAACGGTGTGTTTCAGTAAGTTCTGGCGAAGCAGAATATGTTGACTTTGAGAGTAAGCATCGTCAAGGCAAAATCACGTCTTCTGCGATTTTAAGCCTAGTCAAAATTCACCATACTGTTGCAATAAAACATCAGTTGATGGTGAATTATCGTTTTTATGCCAATCAAGGTGAAAATCCATATTTTATCAATGAATCAACAACTTCACATGATACTTTGAACAATATTCTGAATTATTCTGATTTTTCGAACGTATTGTCGAATGATGTTAACACTATACAGTTGTACTGTAACCTGTAAGGTAGGTAAGTATGTATCTTTGAAAGGGGAGAAAAATTTGCCCGATTCTATTTTAATGATCGTCTTTCCACACGTTAATGCGAATTGGTTAAGTAGGTACATATTAAAAAATAGTAAGTAAGGAAATTTATTTAAAAAATGTAAAGTTTTTAAAATGCATACCTATTTTTTAGGGAAAAAATTTAGAAATCCACTCGAAAATACCGGAATCATTCATTTCTAAAAAAAAAAAGTAAGAAAGGACTTTTTTTCTTGCTGGAAATTGTAAATTCAGTTTATTGATTTATTATTAATTTTTTATACTTAGTTAGATGAGGAAAAAAAAGCATAGACGAAAATGTAGATTATTCACCTAATTTTTGTATAAAAAACTAATATATTACGATCTTCGAAAACAAAATACCTAATTTATTTTTCAACTACCTAGCTATCTATCTTTCAGATAAATTTACTATAAATAACGAATTTTTGTTAAATACAGAAAATACAAATAGGCAGCATTCTCTGTTGTATTCTTTATATTCTTATATTTTGTACCAATACTTATTATACGTATGGTTTCCTATTCAGTTAACTCTGAGATAAGCCCTACATTTTGTTATCACTCTGTCCCGCTTTGTTCTCCTGTAAACTTATTCGTATTTATTGTTTTGAAGACGTTCTCCAACTCTATCTCTACTCCTACACTCCTAGAAACATTGGGTTGTTACGTGATTGAACGGAGTATGAACGAAAATGACAGTAAAGAACGAAAAAGATTTCTTATCTTATCAAAAAGGAAGAAGTAGTAAATGAATGATACTCTTAGTGCAAAAGTTCAATGCAGTCCGAAAGATCTTCAATTAATACAGGCATCAAACACAGATTTTGGGAAAAAACAGTGACTTTTAGTGACTTTTTATGAAGCAAAACGTGACCTATTTTTCGAAAAAAGTGACAAATTTTTCAATTTTTTTCTCATAAATAAATACACCCCCACCCTATATTTTTTTCATAAATCAAACCGTATTTATCTTTGCGATAGTGCTGAAAAAAAAATTTCTGAAATTTTTTTTTATTAATAAATCTTTACTTGAAACTACGAGTTTAAGAATAAGCTTCAAGTAACTGAAAAAAAGGGGAATTTTTCTTTATAACACCTACAACTATTTTCGAGCACAACACAATACATTCATAATTATTATAACTTCCATCTAAAATAAGCTTTTACTGAAAAAAATCTTAATATTCTGCATCTAAAAATTACGAGTCCTAGAAAATAAGTTTCAAGTAGATAACTGAAAAAAAATCATTTTTTCTTCATAATAGTTACTATAAATAAGTAGTTGAGTACTGAACGAAAAAAGTGACCAATAGTGACCTTTTGGCGAAAAAATGACTTTTAGTGACCAACCTTGAGAATAGGGGGCAAGTCACTAAAAAAGGTGACTCTGTTTAATGCCTGTTAATAGGAAAACAGTGCTGAATGATGAACCTGTTTTTACATTACTTGCTTTGATTTCAATCTTTGAAATATTAATTTTTTACAAGGAATCGTAATAGCATGGAAAATTAGCGAATGTCAACATCGCTCTAATCATCGTTGAAATGAAATCTAAGCCGCAGAAAGAAAATGCAAGTCCTGCGGGGTGATAATTTCAACGCCATCAAAGACTTTCTAAAAAAAAGCGACGAAAAAATATACAATAAAACAATAAAAAAATATTTCAAAACGGATTGTAATCGTAATTGAAAAACTAGGGGTGTGTAACAGAAAGCAAATCGTAAAAAAATATCTTTCCTTAAGCGGGGTCCACACGCTTCAATCTTTTTCAATTTTACTAGAACCAGTGTGATCAAGTAGCTTGAATCAAATTTTTATCAGTTCAAAGGAATTGTTTGTTTATTTCTAAATTGTTTCTATTTTTTAATACATCAACCAATTAAAATCAACTGTACCAAAACATAGCCAAATATTTCTCACAAAATCTTTATTCCTATTGGTTAAAATGCAGTCAAGTTGAATCAAGTGACAAATAAAGTTGAAAATTTTCAACTTTACTTTCTGCTGGTCACCACTTGATTCCAAAAATCTGCAGTTGAAACAAATTGGTACACACGAGTCAAGTATGTTCAAGTCAGTTCAAGTTTACTTGATTCAAGCTATTTGATCATACTGGTTCCAGTAAAATTGAAGCGTGTGGACCCCGCATTAGGATGGGTCATTAGTCCTCCTGGCGCAGAACTGTATAGTACGTTCAAACCGCCTAAATCAACTTTTTTTTCACATGATTTACCGATCACGATCATAATATTGGTTAGTGAAATAAGGAAGAGGAATTCTGAGACACCAAACATCTCACATCTAGTACAACACATTGAATTGGTTATACCAAGTATGCTTACCAAACAAATAACATACTTTCTGGTACACGATTCACAACAGTCTTTCCTTCCCCTCGTCTCTGGTTCTACATCAAATACACCACAAAAATTGTACTTATCAATTTGCGAATAAATAAGCCAACGAATCCATTCTATTAATTGAAGAAACAATAAGTACGTGAAATTTTTAATGGACTCCATGTCATGAAACTCATATGTACACTCATGCTTCAAAAGATGAAGTGATTGCAAGAAGGGCAAATTTTCAAGGATTAAATGTTAAATCATTCTTAAGAAATTCATCGAAGACCAGAAACAATTATTTTCATCGATCTAATTTCGTAAAATTTCGTTCGTTGGAAAATTTTTCTCGGAAATTCGTTTTTTTCAGCACATTTTGTACTTGTTACGAACTTAGAAAAATGGTTAGCCAATTTTCAGCACATCATCTCAATGAGCACCATGATAAATTGAATGCACATAGGTCAGTCGGTGAGAGACCAAACAATTCACAAACAATAAAAACCGAATCATCACCAAAATCATTCATTATTTCACTTTTTTTTTTTAAAAAATAAAATTGCGGACTCGAATGCAAAAAGTTACGAAGAGAGCATTAATAACAGAGGTCAAGGTGTCTATCGAACATTTCTGGACGAAATATTTTCTTCAATTCAATTTTTGTTTTTAATTATTATTTTCGGATACCTATATGTACTAGGGTCATGTAAGTAGGTTTTACTTTATTTCATTTTCAAATATAGTTGAAATCGTTGATAATCATCAAGTATACCTTATTTTTCTCTTTTTTTTAAATACTTGACAAAAATGTCATAAAATTACATTATAAAGGTATACTTTTATTTTTCGAAATCTGGACAAAGTATTGAAAAGTCATGCAATATCAGAACATAAATTTATTTATAGGCAAATAATTTTAAAGCGACATTGTTTTTCAATTCATTTAAACATTTTTTGAACAACTTCAAAAATTGGAAAACAACAAAATTTTTCAATTACTGAACTTTCAACAAAAAATCCTAAGGGAGCAATAATTTCAAGATTACTTCTTCTATCGGTTGACTAAAAAATTTTAAATATCAGAAACTGAAAAAATGAGAAAACGTCTTAGAAATCTCAAAAAATAAAATTTGACAAAATATTGAAAAATTGTAAGAAGACATGTCAGATAAACAATCTCAACTTTTGTAAGTAAATAGTCCTTATTTAAAAAATTTCTACTACTTTTCAAATCAAAAATAATACGTAATATGCAATTTGTTTTTTTTTTTTCTAAATCATTCAATCGAGTTTTGACTAAATTTCAATATTTAACCTTCTCAAAAATTAATTTTTTTTACAGTTTTACGTTTTAAAACTGGGACCAGGCCTGAACAGAGTGAGCTTAGGAAAACAGAGTGCCTAGTAAGTACCTAATATTCAATTTTTTACTACCTAGACCTACATACGAACAAGAAACCTCGACACTGGAAAAATGTAAAAATACCTCGTTCTGAAGCACTTTGTGATTTTCACCTCATATACAACCCAAATATATCGTCTTTCATACTATAGCTTCATTTCCCTTCTATTCCCTCAGAGTTCAACTGAAAATCCCCCATCGCCAAAGTTTCAGAACCACTATGTGAAAACACGTATACACGGTGATGACCAAGGACCGGATATGTACGTAAAAATATATTTTACTATGAGCATTCCTATCGTGCATATCAGTGGTACATATCTTTACGATTCAGAAAATTCTGAGTATTTTGAGCCCCACACGTTAGCTCATATTTTCGCATATTCTGGGTATAAACGCATATTTTTACATATTTTGCCATTTTTCGCGTATAATTGACCATACTTCCGACTATTTTACTTATTTTCGGGCATATTTTACTCAGTCAATTAGTCTTTTTTTACTCTTTTTTTTCATCTTTACCACGCAAAATTCATTTATTTTTATTTTTTCCTTGCTGCGTAAAAAAACGAAAATGCCAGCGGTAATTTTTTTTTTGAAAAAGTCAAAACTGCCACCAGATCATCAATTATTTTGATTTTGAATCGAAAATCACTTTTTATCAACAAGAAATTACTGAAATTGGTCAGAATCGCCAAAAATAAATCATATTTTAGCTTTTTTACTGTATTTTAATGATCGGATCAAAGGAAGTTGTTTTTTGATACCCATATCGTGTTCACATATTTCGAGTTTTTAGCACATATTTTTACATATTTCACCCTTTCTTAGCATGCACATATTTTGCATTTTTTAGAACATACATATCCGGTCCATGGTAATATGCAAATATGCATGTGATTTGATGTTTTTTTTCTAAATCATTCGAGTTTCGACTAAATTTCAATATTTAACCGCCTCCAATTTTTTTTTTACGGTTTTACGTTTTAAAATCGTCTTTTCGATTGAACCTCGTAGAAAATAAATATCACTGATCATGAGAAATTAGATGAATTGGAAAATTGTCGAAGACAATCTGGAAATCACCAAGATAAAGAGAGAATATTGAAGTAAATTCGAGCGAAGCGACGGGACAATTTCTCAAAAATTCAAGGATCCCTAACATCAAAAAAATATTTTCCCAAGAATTACCATTTTTTAATAATGATTTTTTTTCAACTTTTGTTTGAATTGTAAAGGTCAAATTGGTATTTCGAAATTATTTTTCATTTAAAAAAATAACTCTTTAAAAATGACTTGGTTTTTAAATTTAAAAAATATTCGCCCATTTTCTTTTTGTTTTTGTGATCTAAATTCTTGTTTCTCCTCTCGTGATTGTTTTACAGAAACACAAACAAAGGTATTTTTCATCGTATTGTTCTATGTATTTTTTTCATTTCTCATGTAAGTAGGTCAATCATAATTTTGTTTTTCGATGTGCTCATTTGTTTATTTACTGTTTAGTAAAAAATAACGAATTAATCCGTTACAATATTTTTTTTATTTTTTTTCCTCAATCAATATTTTTTGTGAGTACCTAACTCATGCAGAATATTCGTACGGTTATTAAAAAACACATCTGATAATTTATGTAAAATACTGGGAAATCATGGT